>CM028341.1:21915221-22447721 GCA_016647705.1 Eucommia ulmoides
AGAACCTGCTTTTGATACTATATTAACTTAAAAAAAGAGCAGAGAAGAATGAGACGACTTGATTTGAGTAGTCGACCTTTCCCTCAATTTATAATAAAATATGAGTGGTACATGGAAGGCTTAATAAAAAGACAAGGCTAAAGTACCCTTTACCTAGATTAAGAATACTTTATTTCGAAGCACATATCTATCTCAAGTGTCAATAATTAGAATCCAAATTAGACAATTACTAAAATTCCCTGTGATTTCCGCGCATTTGAAAAAAATATTTGTTTCAAAGCATCATGAATAAAAAAACACGTTTTGTATTTTTTTTTTCAAATACATATATAGCACTTACACTCGCATGGCTAGCTACTAGCTACCCAGGTTTACTACCAAGTCGGATTCGTAGCGTTGGATTCTCTTTTGACTCTAATACACCACGATACATAGATCTAAGTTTCATTTTGATCACGAGTAGTACAAATGATATGCGGGGTGCATGAAATTTGTTACACTACATTTATTTACCCGTTATTATAAATTTCATTAAAGAAAACTTAATATACTGTTATTTAATAAGAACTAACGGATAAAATTATTAGTCATTTTATAACGAAAACATATAAATTTCTTAATAAAAATAAACAACTACTAGTTTCTAGCCATCGAAAGTAATATAATATTTAATTTTTCCAAAGGGTAGCCAAGGATTTGGATGGAGAGAGTGCTCTAGGTCCTATGGATTCACGGGGAAGTTTTAAATTAGCTGCTGGGAAGTGATTAAGGAGGACTTGGTGAAAAGTTTCTTCCATGGTGCCTATTTGCTACTACTTTAACTACTACCTGGATTGCTCTTATCCTAATGAAGGATAAGCCCGTTTAAGCTGTTGATTTTAGGTTTATAGTTTGTGTAATTTCTCCAACAATGTTGTAAACAAGATCCTGGCTAATAGAGTTGATTATCTGTTGCCTAGGATTGTTTCACCTGAACAAAGTGCTTTTGTTCAATGTAGAAATATTCTTGACAACATTCTTTAAGCTCAGGAGATGGTTCACAAATTTAAGTACAAGGTGTAGGGTGGTAATGTCATCATCAAGTTGAGCATCACCAAAGCTTATGATAGGGTATCAAGGAGTTTTTTGACAGTTTTGTTAAGGAGATTTGACTTTTGTAAGGTTTGGATTGATATGCTCTATAGGGCAATTGCTAATTTCTATTTCTCTATGCTGGTAAATGGTGGTGTTGGTGGTGTTTTCAAATCTAATAGAGGAGTTAGGCTAGGGGACCCATTATCCCTTAGTTCATTTATTATTGTGTTGGAAGTGTTTGCTGGGGGGATTCAAAAATTGATTGAAGTGGATGAAATTCAGCTTTATGCGGAACATGAGTTTGGTCATCCTATATCTCATCGTTCCTATGCAGATGATGTGGTAGTGTTCTTAAATGGAAGAAAAGGTTCCATTGGTAACTTTATGAAGTTTTTGAAAGAGTTTGAATTGTGCTCTTGTCAGATGGTTAATGTAGATAAGGGTCGGTTATTACTTCCAGAGACTAAAACTCCTCCTCATATTCATTGGGTGTTGCGTATTGCAGGGTTTAAGAGTAGTTCCCTTTTTAATTACCTGGGCTTTCCTTTATATGTTTGCTGGAATAAATGTTCTTTGTTTGATGATCTCCTTAGGAAGCTGAGAAAGAAAGTGGCAGGGTTGCAAAGAAATCTTCTCTCTAGTTGAGGGAGACACATACTATTAAAGCATGTCCTTCAAAGTATCACATTCTACTTGTTCATGGCTATTTCTCATCCTGTTATAGTTGTTCAGTAAATTGAGAGAATCTTGGTTGGGTTCTTTTGGGGAACTACTCCTGGAGAGAAAAGCTTCATTAGAAGAGATGGAGAAATTTATGTTGCCCTACTGGTGAGGGTGGCTTGGGGATTAGAGATTTGTATGAGGTCATTTTGGCATTTTAGATGAAGCTTTGGTGGAGATTTAGAGAAGGTTCCAAGCTTTAGGACCGGTTTTTGCAAAGTAAGTATTGTGTGGATTCTCCTATAGCTAAATGCTATTGTTTTGCTCATTAGTGTCATGTCGGGGGGGGGGGGGGGGGGGGGGGGGGGGGGGTTCCTTGAAGGGAAATCTATACTGAGGATCATATTTAATTCTTGATGGGTATTGCTCATGTATCATTTTGGTGGGATACTTGGCTTACCTCTATTCCATTGGGTGAACTATTGCTGGTAGATGCAAGATCCTCAAATCTTCAAGCTAAAGATGTTAATTTGGCAAATGGAGAGTGGAATTTTCAGCTCATTCAGACTCTTATACCTATTGAGTTGGAAGATATCTAAGCTTTAAATGTTTCTGATCAAGATATTATGGTTGGTTAGCCTTCTAATTTAGGGGAGTTATCTATTAGATATGCCTAGGAGGTTATTAGGGAGTATCAGGAAGCTCACCCTTTCTTTAGGAACATTTGTCATAAGTCAGTTCCATAATGATCTCTATATTTATTTGGGGACTCTTATGTCACATAGTTCCTATGAATGAGGTGATTTAGAAAGAAAAAAAAGTTTGAAGGTTTGCCCTCAGTGTAATTGTTGTTGGATCCTCAAATTAAGTCTTGGACCACCTGCTTTTTCAAGGGGAGGTTGCTAAGACTGGTTGGGCTACTTTTGCGGCTTATCAGTGGAATGGGGGCGGGTTCGATAGAATTTTGGTGGCACCATCATACTTCTCGAAAACTTCATAATCATCATGCCCATTTGCTCCCCTCTATTCTCTGTTGAGAAATCTGATAAATGAGAAATAAGGTTAGATTCGATGGATCTCAACAAGATGTTCAACAAGTTTTGTTCCATATCCATCAAATCATGGTTAGGTTGTATTTACCATTGGGGAAAAATAAGACCAAGTTACAATTGGTTTATTGGAATCCATTCTCCGTGGGACAAATTGAAGTTGAATTTAGACAGCAGCCAGAGGAAACCCAGGTTATATTGGTGGTAAAGGAGTCTTATGAGATAGAAATGGCAAATTGCCTTTTGCTTTTCTCAAATTTTTGGATTTGGAACCAAGTTACTTGCAGATTCTAAACCTTGCAGTTTGCATTGCAGTTTTGTGTTGATTATAACTGGGGGCAAGTGGAGATTGTTATTGATATTGCTATGATGGTCTCTATGGTTGCTAGTCAGTCATTGGTGCCGTGGAAGATGCTGACTTTTGTTTTGGATAACATGATTTTGGTTTCTCGGGTGCGGGCGTTGGTTTCTCATTGCCATTGGGAAGCTAACACAATTGTTGATTGTTTCTATAAGCTTGGGAGTTATGGTGAGAATTTTCACTTTTAGAGTGAATCAGATTGTCCTGCTTCAGTTTGAGGTCGTCTAAGGGCGGATAGACTTGATTTTCCTAATTTTAGGAAAGTGAAGGAAAGTTTTTAATTTTTCTTTTTTGTTTTGATTCTTTTGTCTTACCCATGGCCATTTCCTTTTGTTTTGCTTTTGATTGATCAATAAAGTTATAATTTTTTTTCACTTACTAAAAATAAGGACCCTTTTTTACAATTATTTTATAATTGTATTCTATCTTTTTGGACTCAGTTGTAACTAAAAAGTGAAGTTCATTATAGCTAAAATCACTAAGATGAATTTTAGTAACAAACTTTTTAGTTATAAAGTGGGTGGTAGATGGCGGTGGCTTGTGATATTCAACAGAGGTCAATGTCGGGTAACTGTGAGACTACAATTTAATTGTGGAATGTGATGGTAACCACCATAAAAGTGTAGTTTAGAATAGCACATCGAATTGTTAATTCTAAAATTAATGTTTTTAATTTCTCCTACATCCTTTAAAAACACTTAAAACTCTTGTTGAATCCCACATCGCTTGTGTTACCTGATCCTGAGCTATATATAAAGCTAAAGACAAACCTCCTCTTACAAGGCGGCTTTTGAGAGTGAATTAGGCCCATTAAAAGTTCTACATGGTATCGGAGCCAGGCTTTTGTTTGATATTGGGCGTATTAAATCCCACGTCAATGATGGGGCCCCCGATATCCGTTCGTAGTGGTTTGTCAAAGGCCACTCTGCGCGTGAGGGGGTGTGTTGAATCCCACATTGATGTTGGGCCTCCTGATATCCGTTCGCAGTGGTTTGTCAAAGTCCACCCTGCACGTGAGGGGGCGTGTTGAATCCCACATTGCTTGTGTTACCTGATCCTGAGTTATATATAAAGCCAAGGACAATCCTCCTCTTACAAGGCATCTTTTGAGAGTGAGTTAGACCCATTAAAATTTCTACAACTCTAATTATTGAATTACCTCACAATATGTATGTATGTATGTATGTATATATGTATATTGATCAGTGTGTGAGTTTGTCGGGTCTCACATATCTTGATCTGTCAACAGTAGGAAAAATATTGTATATCTAACCAAAAATTATGTCATACAGTTCATATGTTTGCCTTTTTGGTAAAATTGGATTTTCCTCATCTGAAGGTTTAAGAAATTCAATAATACTGTTGCACTCTTATGACCTAATTTTTTCTATATTTCTTCAGATGCTGGGATTTTTCCAACACATTAAGCTTGCACTACACTTTCAATCTCTACTATTTTGGCTGGTAGGCGGAAAGTTCTTGCAAATTATTACTTGTTGGTTTTAAATTGCATCTGCATGCTTTCTAGGGCTTTTTTTCTTTGTAAATCTTGTATAACTCTTGCTTTCTGTGGTAGGCCTTGATGAGAGATTTACTTTCCAAGCCAAAAATTTTAGCGCATGGTGCTGGAGTTAGTTTAGTTAATAATCCTGACTCTGATATCAGACCAGCTGATAATGAAAAGAAAAAGATTTTGACTTTTGTGAACGATGAAATATGTAGTGTGATACTGGATATATCTTTCCATCGCCTGCTAAAGAAAGAAAAGATTCATCCTGGGACAACGCCATCTGTTCCCCTGTTGGAACTGTGGAGTGATGATTTCGAAGGAAAAGCTGATTTTGGCCAATATCGTTCAAAGCTTGTAAGTACTATATGGCTGTAATTTTTCTTAACCAGATTACATAATTAAATGGCCTAGTTGCTTGCAAAATAGTAGTACTGTATTAACCATATTTTTAAACAATTCTGTTTATTGTATATTTGTTCTTTGTAGATGCTAGAAATCAGACGTTGTTTGCTTCTATTATGATTTTGGATTCCCATATTTGTTTTTCTGAGTGGAATCTTAACTCCTGCAATCGTTATTTTAAACTACACTATTTGCATGACATGGTCCTTAGCATGAGCTTATAAATTTTTGTCTATGCCATTTGCTTTTGGAATTCCGTTTGAGGCTAATACTTGTTCCTTGCCATGGATTTGAAAAACTAATTGGTAGAGTAATCCAAATTTTGTAAGTTGTTTTAACTTTTAATTCCATTAATTTTAAAGTTAATTTGTAGTCCCAAAATATTGTTGTTAGAGGATACTTTAGTTTTTTCTAGTGTTTGTATCAGGGTCCCTCATTAATGTGGTGGTTGACTAACCTCATTAATGAGGTAGTTGGTTGATGAACTCCTCTATAAACAGAGAGTTAAGTGGAAGTGCCAAAATACACTTTTATATAGCCTTCCTTGTAAATCTTTTATTTTAATATGGTATCAAGAACAAGTTTGAGTAGGTGATCTGCTACGACGTCACCCAGGCAACTATTGAATCCAAGCAGCTAAGTTCCTCCCATTTTTTTTCTTTAGCTTTTGTTTTTATTAGTATTTTTTTTAATAGTTCAAGTAAAAAAGCAAACCCCCCCGCCCCCCCCCCCCCCAAAAAAAAAAACAAAAACAAAAAAAACATGTCTTTCTCGTCTTAAATTTCTGTCGCTTTTGTTAAAGGGGTAATTATGCCTTTTCAGTACTGTTTAGGGTTTTCCTATATTGTTTAGGGTTTCTTGTATCTACTAATATAAACAGAGGGTGAGGCTAACACTATTGTTAAGCCGTCTCATTCTTTTCCTACTCTTCTTTCACTTTAATATGGTATCAAGAGCAGGTACAATGGAAAATTAATTCCCTAGTTCTGTTCTTCTATTTTTTTTTTCTTTTCTTTTTCTTTCCCCTTCTCTGTTGTGTTTAGAAAAAGAACCGCTGCATCCTAAACCCTAGCTGTGCCTGCTTAGCAGATCCCATCGTCGGTGCTGCACAGCCCAGATCCCACTTCACCGCCGGCGTCCTCTATCCCGGCGATAATCGGCGTCGTCATCCGCTGTTGCGACGATCAACGTCGTCTTTGTCAGACCATTTTCGTCGTCACCAACGTCGTCTAAGGCACTCCGACCATCTTCGACGTCGTCTAAGGCACTCGCCAACGTCGTCTACGGTGTTAGCCGACATCATTCCACCCATCGATGGCTCCGTCCTGATTCGTCAATGTTGTTCCCCCCATTTGAACCAGTACAGTGCATCCTGAACAGTATCTTCTTTTTTTTACATTCTTTTTTTACATTCTGTTCTTTTCTTTCTTCCAATGTAAAAAAAAAAAAAATGAAAAAAGAAAAATTTCCCTTGCTTATGTTCTACACCTGTTGTTCTTGTTTGTTCGTTTTCCTTGTCCCTTTTTTTTTAGTCAGTTGTTGTATTGACGAGAACTAATGTCGATGGTTGAGCTACTTCTAATGATTTAAACTCTACAGTTGTTTGTGTTGTTGGTTTGGTTTCCCCTATCAAGTTGTTTTGTATTTGTTAGTTGTTGTATTGGCCGGAACTAATGTCGACGGCTATCCACCGACTGTTAGCAGCCCGCAAGTTGAATGGGACCAATTATTCACAGGGTCCAAAGTTGTACAAGTTGTTGCTCCTGATCAAGGGAAACGAGGTGACCGAGGAAATCGTAGTAATGAATTTCGAGCTGACAAGGTGGCTATTGTCGTGGTCAATATCGTCGGTGCTCATTTTTGTGGCAAGGAAAATCATACCCAAGCTACTTATTGGTACAGAGTTGGTTGTTCTCCTTCTAATCAAGTTGCTCCCGTTTCACCATCCAACTCTTCAACTCCCAAGGCAATTTCTGATGACGAGTATGTTCAGTTTCTCCAGTTTAAGGCGTACAAGCAGACATCTACCCCCATTACTTCGCTAGCTCAACGAGGTAACCCTACTGCGTGTCTTTTTTTTCATCCTTCCACTTCTATACCTTGGATCATAGACTCCGTTGCCACCAATCACATGTCAGGTACTTCTTTAATTATGCATATTCAGTCATCTCCCTCATTGTCCCATGTTACTGTTGCTAATGGTTCCACCGTCCCTGTTCGTGGTATTGACACTGTGAAACTTTCACCCTCTTTCCCTTTATCTTCCGTCTTGTATATTCCCTCTTTTGTCTTTAATTTGATATCAGTTAGTAAGCTTACTCAGCAACTTCATCGTTCCATTTGCTTCTTTCCTGATTCTGTCATTATTCAGGATTTGAAAACACAGAAGACGATTGGCGTAGGACGTGAGAAAAATGACCTTTATTACTTCGACAATCATGACGAGACACTTGTTATCCCGCTCACTGCCTGTCCCGCCATTGCATTTGCCCACGAAATTTATTGTCGCCTAGGTCATCCCTGTCTTGCCAATCTAAAGGTACTTGTTCCTAGTTTACGTCATTCGTCCTCCTTAGATTGTGAGTCTTTTTAGTTGGGAAAACATCATCGTACCTCATTTACTTCCCCGACTTAGTTTCGAGCATCGAGCCCATTTTATTTAGTTCATTCAGATGTTTGGGGTCCTTCTCGTATTACCTCTACATTAGGCTTTCGTTATTTTGTTACATTTGTCAATGATTTCTCCAGGGTTACATGGCTCTATCTAATGAAAGATCGTTCTGAATTGTTCTCCATTTTCTCTGCCTTCTGTGCTGAAATTAAAATTTAATTTAATGTGCCCGTGCGTATACTTTGTAGTGACAATGCTCGAGAATATTTCTCTCAACCCTTTATTTCATTCATGTCACAGTCTGGTATACTGCATCAGTCTTCTTGTCCTCACATACCGCAGCAAAATGGAGTCGCTGAGCGCAAGAATTGACATCTCCTAGAAGTGGCTCGAACTCTGACGTTTGAGATGAATGTTCTGAAACACTTTTGGGTAGACGCAGTTTTTACAACTTGCTTCTTGATCAATAGAATGTCGTCTTCTACCTTGCATGGCAAAGTCCCTCATTCTATTCTTTTTCCCCGATCACCCTAGTTTGCTTTACCTCCCCGTATCTTTGGATGTGTCTGTTTTGTCCACCAGTTGACTCCTGGTAAGGATAAGTTGGATTCTCGTGCCATAAAATATGTCTTCCTTGGTTATTCTCATACAGAAGGGTTATCGGTGTTATAGTCCTTCTTTACGTCGCTCTTTCATTTGTGCAGATGTCACCTTCTTTGAGTCTACTCCTTACTTTTCTGGCCTATCCTCTCGGGATGATCTGGATGTCACCCTTCTTTTACCAAGCCTCCCAGACCCGATACCATCTCCTTCCGCTCTCGAACCTGTCCCGCCTAGTCGTCGTTCTCCGCCTTTACATGTCTACTCTCGTTGCCAGAAGGTAGTTCCCGTCGTTGAGCCAATCGTCTCTATGTCTTCAGATTCTTCTCCAGTTCATCCATCCGCGTTTGATTTGGACATACCCAATGCTGTCCGGAAGGGTAAGCGTACATGTACTCAACATCTTATCTCTAACTTTGTTTCATATGCACATCTATATCTTTCATATTCCTCGTTTGTTGCTTTTCTATCATCTGTTTCTATTCTTAAGTCTGTCACAGAGGCTCTCACTCACCCTGGTTGGACGACTGCAATGAAAGAGGAACTGTTAGCTTTACATCAGAATGGTACTTGGGATCTTGTCTCGCTTCCGCTTGACAAAACAATAGTTGGATGTAAATGGGTGTACACAGTCAAAGTTCATTCTGATGGCACTATTGATCGACTCAAGACACGTTTAGTTGTCAAATGTTACACTCAGGTATATGGTCTTGATTATTCAGAGACTTTTTCTTCAATTGCCAGACTCACTTCTGTTCGTTTGTTCATCTCTTTGGCTACCACCTTTCGTTGGCCGTTGCATCAACTTGATATCAAGAATGCATTCTTAAATGGAGATTTGACTGTGGAAGTATACATGGAGCAACCTCCTGGGTTTGTTGCTCAGGGGGAGTCTGGTTTGGTATGTTGATTGAAGAAATCCATTTATGGCCTCAAACAGTCTCTTCGAGCATGGTTTGGGAGATTCAGTGAAGTAGTCACTGAATTTGGTCTTTGTCATTATGGAGTCGATCATTCTGTATTTTACAGGCACAGTAAAGTCTGGAGAATATTGTTGATTGTGTATGTGGATGACATCGTGATTACCGGGGACAACCACCAGGGTATGCAGGAACTCAAAATGTTTTTACATAGCAAGTTTCAAACCAAAGATTTGGGTCAATTGAAGTATTTCTTGAAGATTGAAGTTGCTCAATCAAGTCAAGGTATTCACTTGTGTTAGAGGAAATATGTTCTTGATCTGTTGAGTGAAACAAGAATGCTAGGAGTTAAACCGATTGATTCACCTATAGATCCAAACAGCAAACTGTTGGCTGATCAAGGTGAACTACTGACAGATTCGGCACAATTCAGACGGTTAGTTGGGAAGTTGAACTACTTGACGGTTACTAGACCGGACATTTCCTTTGCTGTGAGTGTTATCAGTCAGTTTTGGGAACGTCCCACGACGTATCATTGGGATGCAGTGATTCATATTCTTTGATATCTGAAAGGTTCTCCAAGATGTGGTTTGTTGTATCAGAACTTCGGTCACACTCAGATTAAGGGATATATAGATGCAGATTGGGTCGGATCTTCCTCGGATAGGAAGTCTACTATAGGGTATTGTGTGTTTGTTGGAAGTAATCTCGTTTCTTGGAAGAGTAAAAAACAGACAGTTGTGGCGCGGTTAAGTGCAAAATCGAAATACCGGGCGATGAGCCATACCACTTATGAGTTAACCTGGTTGAAACATTTGTTGGAAGAACTTGGATTCGAATACACTTCACCGATGGATCTGGTATGTCATAATCAAGCAGCACTTCACATTGCATCTAATCCAGTCTTTCCATGAGAGGACAAAACACATTGAAGTTGATTGTCACTTCATTCGAAAAAAGGTATTGCAGGAGCAGATAGAGACTAAATATGTAAAGTCGGTTGATCAGTTAGCTGATTTATTCACTAAACCGTTAGGGGGCTCAAGGATAAAGTATATTTGTAACAAGTTAAGAGCATATAATATATATGCTCCAGCTTGAGGGGGAGTGTTAAAGGGGTAATTATGTCTTTTCAGTACTGTTTAAGGTTTTCCCATATTGTTTAGGGTTTCTTGTATTGTTCCCAAACTACTAATATAAATAGAGGGAGAGGCTAACACTATTGTTAAGCCGTCTCATTCTTTTCCTACTCTTCTTTCACTTTAACATTAATTATTTTTCTTTCCTTTCTCACATGATTTAATTTAGTTTAGTGCATCTCCCATAGTCCTATTACAATATCATGGTTTGTTTGTTGCTCCTCTTAGTTTTTTTTAGTATGTCTTCAATGGTACCTCTAGTGTTAACCACTAAAAAATTGAATGTGGGCAATTATCTTCAGTGATCCAAGGCTGTCAAAGTAGCCCTTGCTGGACAAGGAAAACATCATCATCTCATCGACTCTCTTCCTTCAGAGGATAAAAAGAAAGCCGACGAGTGGACCTAGTCATATGCTCAGATTTTGTCTCTGCTATGGAACTTTATGGAGGCCCATATTGTAGATATGTGTAGCCATGTGGAGTCCCGCAGAGAGTAGTGGGAGTTTGTTCGATTGTTATTTGTGAACAATCTTACTTGGATTTATGTGTGTCGCCCGAGTACTTCCACGTCCAGCAAGATACACAGACCGTCACTGAGTACTTTTCCACGGTTAAGGGACTTCACAAGGAGATGAATGTTCTCCATCCAGTGTCTTCTGATGTGAAAGTTGTATAAAATTAATGGGAAGAGATGGCTGCCCTAAAGTTCCTTACCGTTCTTCGTCCAAAGTTTGAGCTGGTTTGTTCTCAGATTTTTGGAGGGGCTACTCTCCCCTCATTTGTTGAGCCTGAGACCTATTCTGGGGTTCAGTGTGCCACTACTAGAGACACTAATCTCGCCCTCTAGTATCCTTCCGTCGGATCTTTTAGTGCTGGTTACACATGTCTCAGGGAGATCATGGTGATCAGTCTAGTGGTTGCCACGGTCCCTCTTGAGGTGGCCATAGTGGGGGCCATCGAGGTGGCTGATGTTGATGTTCTCATGGCCCACATCGTCAATGTTCCTTCTATGACATAGAAAATCATACCAGAAAATATGTTGGGATTTAGTTGGTCATCCTTCGAAGTATGCTCATGTGGTGACATCTGATTAGGTCGATCCAGTTCCACTGTCTGACTCTCCAGTCGCCAGGGGAGTTTGTGATGGCGAGTATGCTCAGTTTCTTCAATTTAAGGCTTCTCAGAAGGTCTCCACCCCCATTACATCTCTAGTTCAGTGAGGTACCCTTATTGCATGTCTTTTCTTTCGTACTTCTTCTACCACTCCACGGGTTATAGACTCCTCTGCCACTGACCACATGTTAGGTATCACCCCATCACTCTTTACGCACATACAGTCATCTCCCTTGTTGCATTCCGTTACTGTTGCTTGATAGTTTCACGGTCCCGATTAGTTGTGTGGGCACTAGGGATGGCAATGGGTCAGTTTTGGGCAGCTTGACTATAACCTAGAACCAAAATCATTAGGTTTATACCAAGCCCAAAATCGAATCATAAACTGTCGGTTTTTGAAAAGTTGATTTTTAAACCAAATTGTTTAGTTTTACATAAGTTGATTTTTAAAACAAACTGTTTAATTTTACATAAATCGAAACCAAGCTTGTAAAACCGCAAACATATTAGGTTTTCTTTTAATATTTATATTTATTATTTTTTCCTATTTTAATTACTATTTACAAGCAATGCAAGTTTGTAAATTTGTAAACAATAAACGTAACTAAAATATAAAATATAAAATATAAATTCCAAAGAAAGTCAAAATCAAATCACCAAATCATTAATTGTTACAATACCAATTACTATCAGGAAGGGTAAGCGTTCATGTAATGAACATCCTATATCGAACTTTGTTGCTCATGCACACATTTCCCCTTCCTATTCTGCTTTTGTTGCTTCTTTGTCCTCTGTTTCTCTTCCTAAATCTGTTTCAGAGGCTCTCTCTTACCTTTGTTGGAAGACTGTAATGGGGGAGGAAATACTTGGCTTACGCCAAAATGACACGTGGAATCTTCTCGCTTCCACCTGGTAAAGATCGTTGTCAGTTGTAACTGTGTGTACACTGTACACCGTCAAAGTTTACCCTCACGGCACCATTGATCAACTCAAGGCACGCTTAGTTGCCAAATGTTACGCCCAAGTCTATGGGATTACTCGGAGACATTCCCTCCTATTGCCAAGCTTGAATCTGTTCGCCTATTCGTATCTTTTGCAACCACATTCCGTCGGTCGTTACATCAATTAGACATCAAGAATGCATTTCGGAATGGTGTTTTTCTTGAAAAAGTGTATATGGAAACCTATAGGGTTTGTTGCTTAGGGAGAGCCAGGATTGGTATGTCGGTTGAAGAAATCGATTTATGGCCTTAAACAGTCTCCTCGAGTATGGGTTGGGAGATTTAGTGACATGGTTAGTTTGTTTGGTCTTCAGTGATGTGGAGTTGATCATTTAGTGTTCTACGGACATGGTACCATAGGAAGAATATTATTGACTGTGTATGTTGATAATATCGTTATTACAGGAGACGACCACAACGATATTGAAGCACTCAAAGCAGTTTTTGCTGGTAAGTTTCAGACTAAGGACTTGGGATAGTTGAAATATTTCTTGAGTATAGAAGTTGCTCGGTCTATTCGAGGTATTTACCTTTCTCAGAGAATTTAATATGTCCTTTGACTAGTTGAGTGAAACAAGGATATTAAGGTCCAAACCATTGGACTTAATGATGGATCCAAGCACAAAATTACAGGCAGATTAAGGAGAGTTATTGACGGACTTAGGACAATATAGACGATTAGCTGGGAAGTTCAATTATTTGACTGTTACCAAATGTAATATATCTATTAAAAGGATATTTCTGTCTTTCCTGTATGATTTAAGGTTTCGAGTATGGTTTAGGGTTTACTGTATTATTTCTTCGTTTTTTATATAAATAGAGGGATAGGCTACCACAATGGATAAAAAGCCTTCTCATTCTTTTCATATCTCCCTTTTACTTTATCATGGTATCCAGAGCAAGTTATGAGAGATTGATTCCATAGATCTGTTCAAATCATTTTTTTTTCTCTTCTTCTCTCTTCCCTTTGCTTACTGTTCATACGAAAAAAGAAAAACAAAAAATAAATAAATAAGAGCCTGAAACCCTAGCAGCCCACAAGCCGCCGCTGCCGCCGCCGCTCAACCCACTCAGATCCGCGCCTCGCCGCCGTCGCCCAGGCTATTCCGAGCCTCGCCGACTGTCGCCCAGGCCATTCCAAGCCGCCATCGTCGTCGATCCCAGTTCTCCCAGTTGCCGCAGCCCTAGCACGCAGTTTGCAAACCTCGCCGACCATCATCGGCACTTCGTCGCGATTCGCTGACCCTCGCCGGACCTTCGCCGATAGGGCTGGCAAAACAGGTAACAGGTCGTGTAACAGGTCATTACACGATAACACGAAACACGATAAGACCCAAACACGAACACGACACGATAAGCATATCGTGTCAGACTACCTAAACACGAACATAACACGAAAATTATCGTGTCAACACGACATGACACGATAATTTTTCGTGTCACACGATGACACGAAATCTATCAGGTAAACACGACACGATAAGACCTGATAGGTTTCTATTACACATTAACCTACCCATTACACGTTAACCCGTTACACGTTAATGACCTGTTAACCTGTTAAGTTGACTAAATGAGTAGGGTTAGAGAAATGTGAATATATATATTAGGTACTAAATTATAATATTTGATAATTTGGGGGTTGTAAAAATAATTTATTAAATTAACGGGTAACCTATTAGATCTTAGGTTATCGTGTAACCTAAATACACGAAATTCTTATCGTGTCTTATCGTGTAACTTATTGGGTTATCAGGTCAACCTGATAACTTGCACTATTTATTATCAGGTTTTCGGGTCTGACACGATAACGACCCGATACCTGATAAGCAATACCTAAACCTGATAATTTCGTGTCGGTCTCGTGTCGTGTCATCGTGTAAATACCTGTTTTGCCAGCCCTATTTGCCGACCCTCTCCGGGCCTTCGCCGGCTGTCGATTGCTCTGTCTTCAGACTCAAGGCCTTCGCTTCTATATTGAGTTGATGACTTGGTTCAGGTTTTACTTCGGATCGTCCATGGCTGTTGCTGTTGCCGTCGCCGTCGCCGTCGATTCAGTAGGAGAAGCGTCGTTAGTTTGAGAAGTAATCATACCGTTGCCACCGCTACCAGCTGCTGCGTTTTGTCGCGCTCCTATGGTCGCCAGTGGTTTTGTTCGTGAGTTCGTTCGGGTTTTTTTTTTTTTTTTTTCAGCTTTGCAACAGTATTCTAGACCAAATTTAATGTCCCAGATGTTCGTGAATATTGTTTTGCTTATAATGGTCTTCATTTAAGCTCCACAGTTGTTCGTGTTGTTGGTTTATTTCCCTTGACAAGTTGTTCTGTATTTGTTGTTGTATTGGCGGGAACTAACGCCGATGGCTACCTCCCAATCATTAACAACCTGCAAGTTGAATGAGACTAATCATTTACAGCGATCCAAAGTTGTACAAGTTTTTCCCGATCAAGGAAAACGAGGTGACCAAGGAAATCGTAGTAATGAATTTCAGGGTGGTCGAGGTGGCCATTGTCGTAGTCAACATCGTCGGTGCTCATTTTGTGGCAAGGAAAACCATACCCAAGATACTTGTTGGTACAAAATTGGTCGTTCTCTTACGTATGTTTATGTGGCAACTAATAATCAAGTTGCTCCCGTTTCCGCATCCAACTCTTCAACTCCCAAGACAATTTCTGATGATGAGTATGTTTAGTTCCTCCAGTTTAAGTCGTCCAAGCAGACATCTACCCCCATTACTTCGCTAGCTCAACGAGGTACCCCTATTGCATGTCTCTCTTTTTATCCTTCCATTTCTATACCTTGGATCATAGACTCCGCTGCCACCGATCACATGTCAGGTACATCTTCTCTATTTACGCATATTCAGTCATCTCCCTCATTGTATCCTGTTACTGTTGCTGATGGTTCCACTGTCCCTGTTCGTGGTTTTGGCACTGTGGAACTTTCACCATTTTTCTCTTTATCCTTTGTGTTGTATATTCCCTCATTTGCTTTTAATTTGATATTAGTTAGTAAGCTTACTCAACAACTTCAGTGTTCTGTTTGCTTCTTTCCTGATTCTGTCATTATCCAGGATTTGAAAACACAGAAGACGATTGGCGTAGGGAATAAGAAAAATGGCCTTTATTACTTCCGCAATCACGCCGAGACACCTGTTATCCCGCCCACTGCTTGCCCTACCGTTGCATCTGCTCACCAAATTCATTGTCGCCTAGGCCATCCCTGTCTTGCCAATCTAAAGGTACTTGTTCCTAGTTTATGTCATTTACCCTCTTTAGATTGTGAGTCTTGTCAGTTGGGAAAACATCATTGCACTTCATTTACTTCCCCCGCTCAGTTTCGCGCATCGAGTCCTTTCAGTTTAGTTTATTCAGACGTTTGTGGTCCTTCTCGTATTGCCTCTACACTTGGCTTTCGTTATTTTGTCACGTTTGTCGATGATTTCTCTCGGGTTACATGACTACATTTAATGAAAGATCGTTCTGAATTGTTTTCCATTTTTTTCTGCCTTCTGTGTTGAAATTAAAACTCAATTTAATGTGCCCGTGCGTATACTTCGTAGTGACAATGCTCGAGAATATTTTTCTCAACCCTTTACTTCATTCATGTCATAGTCTGGTATACTGCATCAGTCTTCTTGTCCTCACACACCGTAACAAAATGGAGTTGCTGAGCGTAAGAATCGATATCTCCTAGAAGTGGCTCGAACTCTACTGTTTGAGATGAATGTTCCTAAACATTTCTGGGCAGATGCAGTTCTTACAGCTTGCTTCTTGATCAATAGAATGCCGTCTTCTACCCTGAATGGCAAAGTCCCTCATTCTATTCTTTTTCCCCGATCACCCTGGTTTGCTTTACCTCCCCGTATCTTTGGATGTGTCTGTTTTGTCCACCAGTTGACTCCTGACAAGGATAAGTTAGATCCTCGTGCCATAAAATGTGTCTTCTTTGGTTATTCTCGCACACAAAAGGGTTATCGATGTTATAGTCCTTCTTTACGTCGCTCTTTCATCTGTGCATATGTCACCTTCTTTGAGTCCACTCCTTACTTTTCTGACCTATCCTCTTGGGATGATCTGGATGTCACACTTCCTTTACCAAGCCTCCCAGACCCGACACCATCTCCTTCCACTCCCGAACTTGTCCCACCTAGTCGTCGTTCACCGCCTTTACATGTATACACTCGTCGCTAGAAGGTAGTTCCCGCCGTTGAGCCAATCGTCTTTGCGTCTTCAAATTCTTCTCCAGTTCATGAATCCGTGTCGGACGTGGACATACCCATTGCTGTTCGGAAGGGTAAGCGCACATGTACTCAACATCCTATTTCTAATTTTGTCTCGTATGCACATCCATCTCCTTCATTTTCCTCTTTTGTTGCTTCTCTATCATCTGTT
Source organism: Eucommia ulmoides (assembly GCA_016647705.1). Classification (NCBI taxonomy): domain Eukaryota; kingdom Viridiplantae; phylum Streptophyta; class Magnoliopsida; order Garryales; family Eucommiaceae; genus Eucommia; species Eucommia ulmoides. Next base: position 21,932,054 of record CM028341.1, read on the forward strand.
TCTATCCCTAAGTCTGTCACAGAGGCTCTCCGTCATCCTAGTTGGACGACCGCAATGGAAGAGGAAATGCTAGCTTTACGTCAGAATGGTACTTGGGATCTTGTCTTGCTTCCGCCTGACAAAACAATAGTTGGATGTAAATGGGTGTACACAGTCAAAGTTCATCCGGATGGCACCATTGATCGACTTAAGGTTCGTTTAGTCGCCAAAGGTTACACTCAAGTATATGGTCTTGATTATTCTGAGACCTTTTCTCCCGTTGCCAAACTCGCTTCTGTTCGCTTGTTCATCTCTTTGGCTGCTACCTTTCGTTGGCCGTTGCATCAACTTGACATCAAGAATGCATTCTTAAATGGCGATTTGACTGAGGAAGTGTTCATGGAGCAACCTCCTGGGTTTGTTGCTCAGGGGGAGTCTGGTTTGGTATGTCGTTTGAAGAAATCCATTTATGGCCTTAAACAGTCTTCTCGAGCATGGTTTGGGAGATTTAGTGAAGTAGTCGTTGAATTTGGTCTTTGTCGTTGTGGAGTCGATAATTCTGTGTTTTACAAGGACAGTAAAGTTGGGAGAATATCGTTGATTGTGTATGTGGATGACATCATGATTACAGGGGACGACCACCAGGGTATTCAGAAACTCAAAACGTTTTTGCATGGCAAGTTTCAAACTAAAGATTTGGGCCAATTGAAGTATTTCTTGGGGATTAAAGTTGTTCGATCAAGTCAAGGTATTTACTTGTGTTAGAGGAAATATGTTCTTGATCTGTTAAGTGAAACAGGAATGCTAGGAGCTAAACCGATTGATTCACCTATAGATCCAAACAACAAACTATTAGCAGATCAAGGTGTACCATTGACAGATTTAGCACAATACAGATGGTTAGTTGGGAAGTTGAATTACTTGATAGTTACTAGACCAGATATTTCCTTTGCTGTAAGTGTTATCAGTCAGTTCTTGAATCGTCTCACGACGTATCACTGGGATGCAATAATTCGTATTCTTCAATATTTGAAAGGTTCTCCAGGATGTGGTTTGTTGTACCAGAACTTTGGTCACACTCAAATTAAAGGATATACAGATGCAGATTGGGCCGGATCTCCCTCGGATAGGAAGTTCACTACTGGGTATTGTGTGTTTGTTGGAAGTAATCTCGTTTCTTGGAAGAGTAAAAAGCAGATAGTTATGGTGCGGTCAAGTGCAGAATCGGAATACAGGGCGATGACCCACATTACTTGTGAGCTAACTTGGTTGAAACATTTGTTGGAAGAACTCGGATTCGAACACTTTTCATCGATGGATCTGATATGTGATAATCAAGCGGCACTTCACATTGCATCCAACCCAATCTTCCATGAGAGGACAAAACATATTAAATTGATTGTCACTTCATTCGAGAAAAAGTATTGCAGAAGCAGATTGAGATTAAACATGTAAAGTCAGTTGATCAGTTAGCTGATTTGTTTACTAAACCGTTGGGGGGTTCAAGGATAAAGTACATTTGTAACAAATTAGGAGCATACAATATATATGCTCCAGCTTGAGGGGGGGAGTGTTAAAAGAGTATTTCTGTCTTTCCTATATGATTTAGGATTTCGAGTACGGTTTAGGGTTTGCTGTATTATTTCTTCGTTTTCTATATAAATAGAGGGATAGGCTACCACAATGGATAAAAAACCTTCTCATTCTTTTCATATCTCCCTTTTACTTTATCAATATCCTTTACAATTAGTGTTATCAGTCAGTTTTTAAATAATCCAAGAACGAGTCATTAGGAAATTGTCCTCATTCTTAGATATCTAAAAGGTGCACCAGCATGTGGTTTATTGTATATGAATCATGGACACACGTATAGGGATACACGAATGTTGACTTAGTAGGATCTCCTTTAGACAGAAAATCTACAACAGGCTATTGTGTATTTGTCGAAGGAAGTCTGGTCTCTTGGAGGAGTAAGAAACAGAGCGTGGTAGCACGATCAAGTGCTGAATCAGAGTAATGAGCAATGGCTTATACCTGGTGTGAGTTGATTTGGTTGAAGCACATGCTAAAAGAATTTGGGTTCTGGCCATTCTCCTCCCATGAGTCTAGTGTGTGATAATCAAGCAACAGTCCATGGAGCATCAAACCTAGTCTTTTATGAGTGAAGTAATGCATTGAGGTTGATTGTCACTTCATTCGAGAGAAATTACTACAGAAGTTGATCCATACTCGGCATGTTAACTCTCTTGATTAGTTAGCTGATTTATTCAATAAACTGCTTGGGGGTTCTCAGACAACATATATTTGTAACAAGTTGGGAGCATATGATATATATGCCCCAACTTGAGTGGAAATGTTAGAGGATCCTCTAGTTTTTATAGTGTTTATTTTAGGGTCCCTTATTAATGAGATGGTTAGCTAACCTAATTAATGTGGTGAGTTTGTAGTAGACTCCCTCATTACTGAGGTGATTGGCTAACCACATTAATGAGTTAGTTGGTTGATAGTGGTTGGCTAACCTCATTAATGAGATGGTTGGTTGATGAACTCTTCCCCTATAAATAGAGAGTTGAGTGGTAGTGATAAAAAATACACTTGTATATGGCCTTCCTTATAAATCTTTTATTTTAACAATTGCAAGGGAAGTACTATTCTTACAACAATAACCATGCTGGCACTTTTCATGGCCGATGACGTCAGCTAGCAAAAAATTTAAAAAGAAACTTTAAAATGTTATAACTTGCAATCCGCTACTCTTGCTTTTGATAAAATTTGAAGATATAGAATCTGCTCATCAAGTATTTCGAAACAAGTACCGTTGTTGATACCTTTGGTGGATAAAAAAATAGTGGAATTCAACTAAAAATCGTTTTCAAAGCTCACTGGAATTCTATACCAAAATTCTAGTGGATTTCCAATAACCTTTAGTGAGCTGCCACTAAAGGTTACCTTTATGATGACATACTTAATTGGTAAAAATATCTTTATATCTATTTTTTTTTCTGTGAAATACTCAAATGAAATGAACTTTCTAGAGAAGGAAAGTTAAGCATATGAATTCCGAAAGGGTGCTTTGTCTACCCGTCTTGGAATACTAATGATTTATGGGATTGATGCAGTTCAAGGTCACAACATTGTCTACATAGAGATAATTTGTTGGGGTATTTTTACTGAGTAATATATAAATGCAAACAAACCATAACTAATATGTAACATATTGGTCATTTTAAGAAAAAAATTAACTATTTAAATCAATAGGACACCAATTAACACTCAAATATGTAAATGTTTATAGAATTATCTAACCCAATTTTGTGGTTTTTTTTAATAGTATCTATCTTCTATTTTAGGGGTCTTTTTTTTTTGGGGGGGGAATTTTGATCTTCACTTTTTCACTTTTAATAGTTTAGAATTTTGACAATATATGCAATCTTTTCAGCCAGATCATGCTTAGTATACTTCCGGCAGTTGTCACTTAATGAATGTTTATGTCAGGGCTTGCAAATAAGTTCTTTAGTCCAAATTATTGCTTGGGTTGGTTTGCTTGGATTATAAGAATTTTATGTACTAGAACCCATTTTTAAGTGACACAGGGGAAAGAAAAGCGAAAGACCTTTTTTTCCAAAAAAAATAATGGGAATTTTATTGATCAATTGAAAGCCAAAGAGGGAAATTGCTGCAAGACAAAAGAATACAAAAAAATAAAAACAGAAAAGTGAAATTAAGAACTTTCTTCACTTACCTAAAATTAGGAAAATGAAGTCTATCTAGTCTTAGACAACCTCGAACAAAGCAGTAAGAGTAACGTAGCAGTCATTGTAGCAATAAGAAATCGAATCATGCACCTGAGAAACCCAAATTTCTGATATCCAAAATCAAAGTCATCATGTTCCACCGCATCCAAGAGTTACTGGCAACCATAAAGACTAGCAGAGCATTATTAGTAACAATTTCCACATGCTTCCCTTAACAGTAACTTAACGGTCATTGTGGGGCCCAAAAAATTAACTATTTGATTAAATAGGATTCTAAATTACACAGAAATATAAATAGAATACATAATTAACTATATCTCTGAGAAAATATGTCTTGAAGTGGAATCTCGAAATAAAATGTTTGTAATTTTTCTAGTTGGATGTTTCTTAGTGTACTGGGAAGTGTATGAAATGTTTTTTCCTTCATATTTTTCTAAAATTAAAGAAACGTTTAGATAATTTTTTGCTCCAAATCAGTTCAATACCACTCTTATTACATAATTAAGACTTGCCAAGTTTTATATAGAAAAATATATATTGGAAAGGGAGGGAAGGAGAGAGGGAGGGAGAGAATCTCATGAATCTCGCCCACAATTTCCAGATGTTTACTTGTTTCATTTTACTTTGTTTTTATCTGTCCTGTAGACAAATGCAACTCATAACACTTGTCTGCACCTCGGTTTAAGTTCATGTGAGCTCTAGGCTTCGTTTATAAGGACAAGGCGAAAACCAATGCGTCATCCTTACTATTTTTCTCTTTATTGATAATGCATGGACCCCTGATACAGCTGGAGCTTATCCGTTTTGTTGCTTCTTACAAGCCCCTAATAGCTGCTTCTAAGGTTTCGGAGAGGCTCATTACCGTCATTGAAAGACTCTTCATTGCTCCCGCTCCGTCTCAGGTTCTGTTGCAGCACTGTTTGGATTTGCTAGTGTGGTTTCAGTTTTCTTGATTTTAATCCCGAAGTTCAGTTGGAATTCCATATGTGATTCATGCTAGAACTGAAGCGAAAATATGAGCTCATGCAAAAACTGAAGAAGTCATTTTTTTTTTTCTCCCAATTTTATTATTTCTTCTCTTCACATCCATGTAAATTTGGAATTCAGGAATTGGGCATGGTGGAGAGTATGCAGGTGGCTCTAGAGAATGTGATTACTGCAGTTTTTGATGGGTCAAATGAATTTGGTGGGAGTAGATCTGAATTTCAACTTACGTTATGCAGAATATTTGAAGGTTTTCTGATGACTTCCTCATACATTATTTAGCCTATTACCAAGGGCACCATTTCATCACTCTTATTTTAAGTACTTTTTAGAATCAAAAAGTTCATTTGATAGGAAATTACTTTTATTTAGAGCAAAAGCAAAAAATGGAAATTGTGTTTGATTTTGTAGAGATAATATTTTAGTATTAATCCCCCCCCTCAAAAAAAAAAAAATCATCGATGATCAAAACGCAACTATTTTTTGCATTTTAAAAAAATGTACTTAAAAGCATGTTTTTACTTTTTTATTTTTAAAAGTTAAAGTAATTTTTTACTTAACAGCAAAAAGTACATTAAAAAACGATGCCAAATGGTGCCAAGGTTTTTTACTTTGTTCTGAAATGTCTCCTTACTGTGAACTGAAGGTCTGCTTCAACGACTTCTTAATTTAAAATGGACTGAGCCAGTACTTGTAGAAGTTCTTGGACACTGTTTAGAAGCATTGGGCCCCCTTTTGAAGTATTACCCAGATGCTGCTGGCAGTGTGATCAATAAATTATTTGAGCTTTTGAATTCGTTGCCCTTTGTTGTTAAGGTTATCTTCAATATTCATCTCTGTTTTTCTTTTCTTTAAAATTTTAGTTACATGTGGAGACAACTTTCTATGAACATACAATTATCAACCAACCATTTTCTGGCAGGATCCTTCAACAAGTACTGCTCGTCATGCCAGATTGCAGATCTGTACATCATTCATTCGGATAGCCAAAGCTGCAGACAAAAGCCTTCTGCCCCACATGAAGGTCATTCATGGTCATTGATTTAGCGCCCGTTTGGTTGGCAAACTATCAAGTAACTAGAGTAGAAAAATATTTGTGTTGTACTTTGTTATTATTTTTTACGAAAGCATTACATATTTTTGCCCTCTTTGACTTTAAGATCTGTGAAATATGTGATTCGATTTTTTTGTGGGCTGAAGGGAACATGACCTCCATGTTTCTCTATGGAAAATATTTTAGACCTTGGAAACAAGGATATGGATACAGACAACTGATATGATAATAAATAAAGAAACAACTGATATGAGAAAGCCCTAAAATATAGGTTAGAATTACATCCATATCCGTCAGCAAACCATCTATTATATATTTTTATTTGGTTTTATATAATATACTTTGTATTCCTTGATTTCTAAAAATAACTAATATTAATATAGGCATATTTATTTTATATTGAATAAATGGTGGAAGACAGTCTATCAATTGATGATCTTAATTCAGCTAAAATGATATAAACGTACAGTTTTAAGTATTTAGATGAACAACTTATTCAGAACTTCATAAATAACAGTAAATATATTAAAGTCTTGTTTTCACTTAGGAGATTTGTTTAATCTTGGGTTTCAGAATAATGACATTTTATAATTTGAGCTTTTCCTATATCAAACAAATTTATCATTGAGGTCAAATAATTTTATTTCTTGCCCAATGATCCCATATACCTACACATACTTACCGAAGTTCTTGTTTTGATCAAAAGAAGAAAACTGTTATTGAGAGCACATATTGTTATGCCCCTAACAACACAGACATTTGATGGATTTTGGAAAATCATTTAACTTGGTCATAAAAGGTTCAGCCCATAATCCTTGAGGTTGTGGGTTTGGACCTTCAGCGCAACAACTTTTTGCAGGTATTGTCAAATGTTAGTGTTAGAGGGTATTTCAGTCTTTATTTGTTATTAGGGATTCCATGGATTACTTATATTTTATTATAAATAGAGGGTGTGGTTGACTACTAAAGTAAAGTCGTCTGTCTTTTCTGTAATTGTTTTGTTGTCAAGAGTAGGTTTGAATGGGCAGTTAATCCCAATCAGGTTTGACTGGGCAGTTAATCCCAATCAATCTGTTTTCATAATTTTTCTCTCTTTTTTCCCATGCACCTTCTCACGTCCACAAAGTAAAAGGCCAACCCTAGCAGAAACACCCTAGCCGCATGTCACGGGCTCACATTTTCGTAGTGGCATTTGCCTATGCAGCACCCCCAATGCCTTCGCTGCTTGAGGGTAAGCCCGTCTTCTTGTATGATGCTGACTGGTTTCGTCCTACTTTGAGCTCATCAAGAGAGCGGCTCCAACTTATGACCAGTTTGTGCAGGAGAGGTCAAATCCCTATTCTTTTGTCAAGTCCTTGACCAACGACGTAATCTCCGATCTTAACCGGGTAGGTATGCCTCGACTCTGAAGGGACGCCTTGTTGTGTTAACGCTCGCCTGGCTGGGAATCACGTATTAGCGCTATAATCCTCCAACCAACATGCTTGTTCCTTCTGACTGCCTAGTCAATACGCGGTCCGTGACACGCCATTAACCTACATTTCAGATCCGACCCTGCCTCAACTAGAACTCACTGCACTGCTTCTTTGTTCAATGTTTCTCTTCCTAGCTCTACTTCAAATTCCCTTTCTCACCCTAGTTGGAAGACCGGGGAGGAAATGCTAGTCTTACATCAAAATGACACTTTGGCTTTTGTCTCGATTTTGAGTTCCACCTGACAATATAGTAGTTGGTTGTAAATGGGTGTATACGGTAAAAGTTCATTTGTATGGCACCATTGATTGGCTCAAGGATTGCTTAGTTGCCAAGGGTAACACTCAGGTGTACGATCTCAATTACTTTGAAACTTTTTGCCTCCATATCCAAGCTCGCATTTGTTCGCCCTTGCATATCTTTGGTTGCTACCTTTCGTTGGCCATTTCATCTGTTAGACATCAAGAATGCCTTCTTGAATGGTGATTTACTTGAGGAGGTGTACAAGGAACAACCTCCAGGGTTTGTTGCTCAAGTGGAGTCAGCTTTGGTTTGTCACTCGAAGAAATCCGTCTATTATCTCAACCAATCTCCTCGGCTATGCTTTTGGAGATTCAGTGACGTGGTTGTTGAGTTTGGTCTTCAACGTTGTGGAGTTGCTCACTTAGTGTTCTACAGATATAATACAATTAGGAGAATAAAATTGATTGTGTATGTGGATGCTATTGTGATTATAGGAGACAACCACAATAATATTGAAAAAGAAGAAGAAGAACAACAACAACAACTAAGCCTTTGTCTCACTTATGTAGGGTCGGCTACATGAATCTATTTACGCCATAGAGATCGATCTAGGGCCATCCCTTCCGGCAGGTTTAATGTCGCCAAATAATTTCTAATAGTCTCGTCCAACGTCTTCTTAGATCTACCTCTCCCTCTAGTAGTCCCCTAAACTTGAACTAAATCGCATTTTCTCACTAGTGCTTCTATGGGTCTTCTATGCACATGCCCAAACCATCGTGAACAATTTTTTCTTCGATGGGTGCTATTCTTAAATTCACTCTAATAGTTTCATCTTTAATTTTATCCATTCTCGTCTTCCCACTCATCCATTGTAGCATCCTCATTTCTGTCACCCTAATTTTCTGGACATGATTCGTTTTTACTGCCCAACATTCTAAACCATAAAGAAACGCTAGTCTTATAGTAATTTTGTAGAATTTTTCTTTAAATTTCAACGGAATCCTACGATTACAAATCATCCCAACTGCACTTCTCCACTTTAACCAACCTGTCTTGATTCTATGCGTAATATCCTCCTCGATTTCACCATTGCTCTGAATCATTGAACCGAAATATCTAAAACAATTAACCTTCGGCACCTCCTCGTCTTCAATTTTGACCGCACCACTGTCTCTCTGGGCATTACTAAAATTACAATGCATGTTTTCCGTCTTGCTTTTGCTAACCTTCAAACCGTTAGACTCTGACGTTTCTCTCCATCTTTCTAACTTAGTATTAAGACATATTCTACTTTCGTTCACTAATACGATGTCATCCGCAAATAACATACTCCAAGGTACTCCATCTTGAATATGTTTTGTGAGCTCATTCATCACTAAAATGAAGAGGTAAAGACTTAAAGATGATCCTTGATGTAAGCCTATATTAATAGGAAATGCACAAATATCGTCTCCTCCTGTTCGAACACTAATGACTATACTTTCATACATATCCTTAATTACCTCGATGTACACATTGGATACATGTTTCCTTTCTAGTACCTATCTCAAAACTTCTTTGGGTACCCTATCATAAGTCTTTTTCAGGTCCATAAATACCATATGTAAATCTCTCTTATTTTTTCTATATTTTTTCGTTAATCTCCTGAGTAAATAGATAACTTAAGTGGTTGATCAGTTGTGCATAAATCCAAATTGGTTCTCTTCTATGCTCGTTTCATGTCTTATTCTATATTTTATCACTCTCTCCCAAAGTTTCATAGTATGACTCAAGTTTTATGCCCCAATAGTTCGTGTAACTTTGAACATGCCCCTTATTTTTATAGATAGGCACTAAGATACTTTTCCTTTAGTTGTCAAGCATTCTCTTCGTTCTCAAAATGTCTTGTGAAAGTCTAGTCAACCACTCTATTCTAATATCTCCCAAATTTTTCCACACCTCTATAGGGATTTCGTCTGGCCTTACTGCTTTTTCAATTCGCATATTCCTTAGTGCTATTCTAACTTCCAAAACCCTAATTCTTCTATGAAACATATAAATCTTATCTGAAGATAAATTAGGCAACTCTAGTCTAGATTCTCTGACGTCATTCTCATTAAATAAATTATAAAAATAACTTCTCTATCGTTCCATAATCTCCTCATCTTTCACCAGTACCTTTTCATCAGTGTCTTTGATGCATCTGACACTTCCAATATCTCTAGTATTTCGTTCACGTCGCCTAGTAAGTTTAAATATATCCCTCTCTCCCTCTTTTGTGTCTAATATTTGATATAAATTATCATATGCTCTAAATTTTGATTCTTTAATTATTTTTCTCGCCTCCGTTTTTGCATGGTAAGTTTTAAACTGAAGACTTAGGTTAATTGAAGTATTGTTTGGGAACTGAAGTCGCTCGATCGAATCATAGCATCTATCTTTCTCAAAGGAAATATGTTTTGATTTGTTGAACAAAACAAGGATGGTAGGACTCAAACTGATAGGCTCACCTATGGATTTGAATACGAAGCTACAGACAGATCAAAGAGAATTATTGACAGACTCAGGACCGTATAGATGTTTAGTTGGGAAATTGAATTATTTGACTTTTGCCCCGTCTGGTATATCTTTTGCAACATGGTGTTATTAGTCAGTTTTTAGATTGTAGAAGAACTAGTCAATAAGAAATTGTTGTTCGCATTCTCAGATATTTTAAAGGTCACCAGGATATGGTTTGTTGTATCAGAATTATGGGCACTCTCATGGTGAGGGATACATAGATACTAATTCGGTCGGATCATGGATCAACTTCAAACATAAAATTCACTACATGCTATTGTATATTTGTCGGAGGTGATTTGATCTCTTGGAAGAGTAAGAAACAGACTGTGATGGCCCGATCAAGTGCTAAATTAAAGTTTCGGGAAATGAAGATTTCTAGTAGTGAGTTGATTTGGTTGAAGCATATGCTAAAAAAGCTTTGGTTCGTTCACTTTTCTCATATGAGTTTAGGATGTGATAATCAAGCAACAGTTCATATAGCATTAAATCCAATTTTTCGTTAGCGAACAAAGCACATGAAGATTGATTGTCACTTCATTCCTACTGTAGAATATGATCCATACTCGACATGTTATATCAATTGATCAGTTAGTTGATTTATTTACTAAACCGCTTGGGGTCTTCGGATAAAATATATATGTAACAAGTTGTCAGTATACAATGTATATGCACCATCTCGAGGGGGAGTGTTAGAGGGTATTTTAGTACTTTTTTGTTATTAGGGCTTCCATCTATTTATTAAAATAGAGGGAGGGACTAACTACTAAAGTTAAGCGATTCTCAGTCTTTTCCTACCCTCATTTCACTTTAGTGGTCACATTTGTCTCCACTCTATTCCCTCCTAGACCCTCACCAAGTCAGGACCCTTCTAGTCGAAATGGTTGTTGGGACTTGGGAAAGCTAAATCCCATGGTGATTAACATCGCTAATTAGGATTATAAAAGAACTGGCTTCTAAGCTGCATGCTTCTATTTCGCACTGCTACAAGAAAGCTAATACGGCTGATAACTTGTTAGTGAAGCTAGAAAGTAGTGGAGATAATCGAGCCTTCTGGTATGAATCAAAATGTCCGACTACTGTTCGTGGATGCTTAAGACTAAATAGACTTCGTTTCCCTAACATTCGAAATATTAAAGGAAATTTTGAAGTCAATTTTTTTTTTTTCTTTTTTTCGTTAGATTATTTGTTGTTTCAATTCTTTTCAGAGGTTAGACATTGCTCCCTTCTGAGTTTTGTGTTTGGATTTATCAATAAAACTCTCCTCGCACTGTCAAGGTTCCCCTAAAAAAATAAATAAAATATAAAAAAAAATGGTATAAGAAAAGTGAGTTGTTTGTTTAAACACTGATGCAGAAAGTAAATTTTTCTCTTGATTCTCTCTCTTTATAAACTGATAGAATGTTCAAGACGGAATAGAGAACCTTTTAGGGCTCTTGTTAAATTAAGAAGTGAAATTTCAATTGTGGTGTTACAAATTACCTCTATTTCTCTATCTCCCCGAGGACTCTGTTTCCTTGGTGGATCATACAATATTTTTCTAGTTTTTAATGTTGTCAATTTTCAGGGGATAGCTGACACAATGGAATATTTGCGGAAGGAGGGAGGGTTGCTTGAAGGGGAGCATAATCTCCTGGGTGAAGCATCTCTTATTATGGCTTCTGCGGCCGGGTAAGTACTTTCCGAGGAAGATATCTATTTGTGTCTTGTCTATGTTTGTTTACCATGCAAGTTTCTAAACGTGATGCAGGGTTCAACAGCAGCAGGAAGTTTTAGCATGGTTGCTTGAACCTTTGAGCAAGCAGTGGACAGAGCCAGAATGGCAAAAGGCATATTTATCAGACCCCACAGGCCTGGTTCGCCTGTGTGCTAAGACACGCTTTATGTGGTCACTTTTCCATACTGTTACATTCTTCGAGAAAGCGCTTAAGAGGAGTGCTGTGAGAAAAGTCAATCTTACAGAAAGCGTCTCAGCAGCAAATTCTGCTTTGCATCCGATGGCCTCTCATTTGTCATGGATGCTACCTCCACTCCTAAAAGTAAGTACATTTGCCCTGGGAATTGGGGTTTTGAACTCCTGTACTTTTCGTCGCTATTCTCAACCTATGGAAGTTGCATAGTGAATGATTTTTTTTTTTTAATTTGTTTCTACAAAATGATATATACATGGTTGTTCCATATCTTTGATGAACAGCTACTTCGAGCTGTACATTCTCTTTGGTCTCCTCCTGTAACTCAAGTTTTACCAGGAGAAATTAAAGCTGCAATGATTATGAATGATATTGAAAGAACCAGCCTTCTTGGGGAAGGGAACCCTAAATTTCCCAAGGGTGCAGTGAGTTTTAGTGATGGATCTCAGTTTGACATGAATAAGGAAGGTTATGCAGAGGCAGACGAGATAGATATACGAAATTGGTTGAAAGGTATCAGGGACAGCGGGTATGTCATTGTATTTTTTAACCAGTTTCGTACATATTAAAGTTGCTTCTTTATATTTTGATACCATTCCTGCTAATATGTGTTCTATAGGCAACTGTATTATCTAGCAGAAAACATCATCTGATTTATCTACCAAGTGCCCCTCTGACATTTTAGAGCTTACAACGTTGTTTAAATTAATTAATAGGTTATTGTGCACGTAGACTCTTATTTTAGTATCACTCTAGAATAATATGGGCCTTCCATTTTAATTCATTACTTTCTCCCTCATAAAATTTCAGAGAACTGTGGAAGTATGTCTTATTGTGCATGTTCTGAAAGTACGATACAGATGGAGTTGGGCAATGGAACATTTTATCATTATTTAACGTAAGAAGGAAATAGTAACCTTCAATCTGAAGTCTGAACTAAAGATATATTTGTATGGTGGGGAAGAACATAGCCAGGATAAACGTCTCCTAGTATTCAATGGGAAGAGAATGGGATCTATCTCCCATTAACTTGTTTGGTGGCATAACCTGAATCAATTCAGAATAGAATTTCTTTCCATGTCCATTATTTTGGTAGCCTATTTATTAAAACTCCAAGGAATGGAATGCGAATTAATCACATGTAATCATTTTTTTTATTGCATTCCAAGGAATGAAATGCAAAAGAAAAATGCCATGCTATTCAAGTTGTTTAATTTTATAGCTTTTTTGGGTAACCTACGCATCATATAAATGATAAGAATCACCCGGTTTTGTCCTCACTAACTTAGGGTTTGGGAAGGATGGGTTAGAAAGAAGCCCAATCTTTGGCAATACTTGCACAAAGTAGCTGCTCTTATTAAAGGTTGTTGGATTGAACTTATTACCCCTGGACCGATGGTCCCCTTAGTGACGTCATATAAATGATAAAAAAACAAACACACAAAACAACATATCACATGACATTATTTAGGTGGTGTTTTGGTGGTGGAGGTAATTATGATGGCGGTGTAGTTTTTTGTGGCTATAATTCTGGAGTGGGGCCAGGTGCCAGACCTGGTATTTGTTTGATGTTTAAAGGTTCAAAGGTTTTGAGCATTTAAGAAACGTTTAGACATTTTAAAACAAATATATCATTATTTAATTACTGATGAGCAATTTGTATTTAAAATATAACATTTTCATACGATATTTTCCCTCAGCAAAAGTATTTCTTACGTCACAGTTTGAGAAAATAGGAACTTGAATCTTATCTAGATAGATGTGGTCGAATCAAGATGGGAGCAAGGTTTTGACCTGAGGTGAGTGAGCTCCTGGAAATGTCCAAAGTAAGAAGCAGAGAATGGAAGGGCAAAGGTTATGATCCAGAAGGTTCTTGCAACTAAGTTGGTGATGGTGACGGTGGTGACTGGTGATTGAAGTTCCCCTTCCTTTTGGGGAAGATATATGACATAAGCATTTAATTTATTTTAGGTTGGAATGGTTTTTCAAATTGCAAGACAAAATCAGCTAATTTGGAATTGCATTTTTATTTTATTTGTGAAGCAAACATCGGAATACAAAGAAGCTGGAAAGCATACTGCATTCAATTCCTGTGTAGCAAATTTAGCGTCAGGAATATCTTTTGAAGTTGATAGAAAACATACCAACTAAATGGTGGCCTATTCAAGATAAAGAAACATTAAACGAACTTCTGAAGTCCTTTTAAAGTCCTTCTACGGTGATGATATATTCTAGTTCTCATTCTAATACAGCTCTGATTCTAGGTACAATGTTTTGGGCCTATCAACAACCATCGGAGACTCCTTTTTTAAATGTTTGGATATTCATGATGTTGATGTAGCTCTGGTTGAGAATATAGAGTCAATGGAGTTCAGACATATAAGGCAGCTTGTTCATTCTGTCTTGATTCCTTTAGTTAAAGGTTGCCCTTCAGCTTTATGGGAGGTGTGGCTGGAAAGGCTCCTGCATCCATTACTTCTCAAGTCTCATCAGGCTCTTAGCTGCTCATGGTCCAGCCTTTTCCAGGAAGGTAAAGCAAATGTTCCAGATCTCCATGGCTTACGTTCTTCATCGGACTTAAAGGTGGAAGTAATGGAGGAAAAGCTGCTTCGAGGTTTAACTCGGGAGATTTGTTCACTCCTCTCAGTTCTAGCATTGCCAGGATTGAATACTGGGCTTCCTTCACTAGAGCACTCTGTGCATGTCAGCCGTGTAGACATCTGTTCTCTAAAAGACTTGGATGCATTTGCCTCTTGCTCTATGGTTGGGTATGTCTCAAACATAATCTTTCATAAGGGTCTTCATGGGATCCGGGGCCCACACAGCCCGTTAGGTCCAACCCTAAATTTTAACGGTTTGGTTAGAAGAGGGTTTAAGCCCATGGGGCTGGCATAGGGCTTTATTAGGCCCATGAAAATTTAGGGATGGGCTCGGGGTTTATGTTTGTTAACCAGCCCAGCCTGGCCCGCCATGATATTTTAATATATAAAAAAATTATATTATATTTATTTATATGTATATTGTATTTATTTTTATATTATCTATGCTAATTATAATTATTTAAACCTATTACATCATTAGTACTTGCACATATACATTTTAAAGTAATTTAATTTTTATTTTATTAAAAAGAACACCCCCCCACCCCCCCCACCCCCCCACCCCAAAAAAAAAAAAAGAAAAAGAAAAAAAGATTAGCATATTTTAAGAAACAAATAAATAGAATTTGGGGCCAGGCTGGGCTAACCCGGACATTTCTAATGGCTGGGCTTGGGACATGAGTTAAGGCCCAGTCTCCGGGCCCGGATTCGGGCCTTACTAAAACTGGTAATTATCCTACTAGGCCCGGATCAAAGTCACCGAACCCATCCCAGCCCGGCGCGACCACCCCTACTTGTGAATTATGAGGATGTATGCTTCTGGTTTGGTGTCATTGTCTTAATTTGCTTCAAATTTTTACTTCCGTTGCAGTTTTCTTTTGAAGCACAAAAACCTTGCCCTTCCAGCATTGCAGATAAGTCTTGATGCATTTAGATGGACAGATAGTGAAGCTGTGGCTAAAATTTCTTCCTTCTGTGGTGTTGTGATTCTCCTGGCTATTTCTTCAAACAGTGCTGAATTACGTGAGTTTGTTTGCAAAGATTTGTTCTCCGCTATACTCCAGGGTTTGGCTCTTGAATCAAATGCAATTATCAGTGCTGAGCTTGTCAGCCTCATTCGTGAAATCTTTGTTTATTTATCTGATAGGGACCCGGCACCCAAGCAGGTTAGTGTGATCTGAAAGAAGCTTTTGAAATCGTCGAAGGTTTTTTGTGCTTAAAATAAACTGTAATTAGAGATGTATCTGCTTATTTGGTTGCAGATCTTGCTCTCTCTTCCTTGCATCACGCAGCAAGATCTGCTTGCTTTTGAAGAAGCTTTGAGAAAAACGAGTAGTCCTAAGGAACAGAAACAACATGTAAAGAGTTTGTTACTATTGGCTACAGGAAACAACTTAAAAGCTCTTGCTGCTCAGAAAAGTGTGAATGTAATAACAAATGTTTCAAGTAAGCCTCTTTGCTAGTTCTTATACTCTTTCAAGATTCGTTATTGAAGCCTCTTTGCCAGTTCTTATGCTCTTTTAAGATTCGCTATTGTTGTCCTTTCTACAAGTTTTACTTATTTTATTACCTATTTCAGT
Organism: Eucommia ulmoides; assembly: GCA_016647705.1. Classification (NCBI taxonomy): domain Eukaryota; kingdom Viridiplantae; phylum Streptophyta; class Magnoliopsida; order Garryales; family Eucommiaceae; genus Eucommia; species Eucommia ulmoides. The sequence continues at coordinate 21,948,170 of CM028341.1, forward strand.
GTTGACAGCCCAATCCTTTTTCCCTTCTTTTTTTTTTTTCCTTTTATTCGATTTTTTTTTTTGGGTGGGGTGTTGTTGCTTTATTTTTTGAGAGCTCTTCTGCTTCTTGAACTTTAATTTTGTTCCTTCATAGTTTTCTAGCGGCTTAGTTGTACAACTGAATGCCATGGTGCTTTTCTGCTCATATTATATTCTCTAGTTGATAACAAATATCGTTGTGCATGGGCGGCCACACGAAGGCCATGGTAGGCATGTGCCTATCCTGAAATTTGAAATTTTTTATGTACTACCCTATATTTTATAACTTTATTTAGTGGTGCTCTTGTTAATTTATATCCTGAACCCAAAATTATTTTTTTGGTCTTTTACTTTCATCCTCATATGGTTATACTCTATACCTTTTTTTCAATATCACTTAAAATATCCCAATTATTTATAAATAAAAAATTTCCAAAACCTAAATATACTTTTTCTACAAAAATGGGTCCTGAACTTATTTTTTTCTAATGTTGCTTATCTTGCTAAAAATATTGTAATTTTTGGAATTTTACTGAAAAAACATTAAATTAGGTTTATGATTTTTTAATTAATTTTGCAGTATTGGTCTATGATTTTTTGTTGAGTTATGAATTGTTGTTTATTAAAATTTGTAGATGTTTGATTACATTTTTTTGTAAATATCATTTTAAGGTTGGTTATGTATTTGAGGATTTTTATTTTTTCCATTTGGGAATAGAGATGCTTTAAGATTATATGCATAATTGCAATTATATCACGATAAATAGGTGTTGGTGATTTGATGAAAGAATGATTCAACAAATGGAAAAAATCCATCCATTACTTTATACACTTTCAAATATAATGCTATCCAACCTGTTTCTACAATTGCTTTTTTAACTCCCGGATATGAAGGCAAACTATGCATAGGGAGGGTTCTATTTTGAGGCAAACTAATGTTGGCAAGAAAAAAAATTATAACCCTTCAATTTTAGGTTAATAAATCTCCAGCCCTTCAATTTTAAGTTAATAAATCTCCACTATCCCAACGATGAGATATGTAATTTTTTTTAATTCAAAATTTAATTTTTTACATTATGAAATTCACTTCAATACATGCTTTTTTTCGAGTGTAATATATTCCTATGTTTTTGAGACTCAGTTTGATAGATATGTTACTAAGTTTTAAGCCACATTTTTCAGCGAGGCCTCGCAATTTGGTTTCTGCTCAAGAACCAAGGATAGGTGAAGGGGATGATGCTATTGGATTGGCTGCAATCATGTAAAGAATTTCTGTACAGGCGAGTATTTTTGAGGTAAAATACCATAGGGTAGCCCCTTTTTTTCCTGTAAGGGATTAGTAATAATTGGAACAAAATTACTTTCTAGTCTTTCTCGAGTGATTGCTTGACCAGGTTGTATTTAAATATTGAATCATTTCGTTTCAAGCTCTTCAGGAAAATGTACCTGTAATTTCAGCCCCCCCCCCCCCCCCCCCCCCCCCCTTCTTTCAAAATTCAAGACACACACACACACATGCAGCTTCTTGTGTGGACATGTATGCTAGAAGGAAACCTGTGCTATTACTCGGTACACTGATACGGATTCTACTGACTTTGCACAACTACTACCACACAAACTAAGGCTACTTTGGATAGAATGAAGTATCTTAAAGTATTTCCATGTGTTTTTTGAATGAATTGATCCATGTAATTCCATTTACAGATTTCAGCCATAACCTCCCAAACATGCTCCTTTGATCGTGAAATTTGGGATTGTCTTTCCTTGTTATTGTCCCCAACTTCACAATTGAGGTAGTGTTTGGTTGAGGGGTCTTTTTTTTTTTTTTTTTTTTTAAAGTATTTCAGGAACAGAGGAGAAAACATAGAAACACGCCCACAAAACAAAGTCTAATTTGATGATTTTCTCCTGTTCACCTTGCTGGATATTGGTGTGGTTCTGATTGATTGGTATTCAACTTTCAAGTCTGATGGATATCACCAGACAAATGTGTTTCCGTGTTTGTGTTCAATAGAGAAATGTCGTGCATCTCTTTTTCTGCTTCTGCCTTAGCATAATGGAAAGTTATTAGATGGTACTTCAAATAAGTCAATGGTAATAGTTTGTCCATGTTTTATTTTCGTTTCTTTTTTTAGTTTTTTAGATTGAATCTTTAAAGTTGATGTTAACTAGTATTGAATTTTTATTTATAATCAGTCATTTTTTAACTAATATTAAAGACGACTATAATAAGTTGATAAGGAGTAAAAAATAATTTCTCTACAAATAAGATAGAAAAAAAACTTTAAAACAGAAAGTAAAGGACTGTGTAATAAGAACACCTAGTATTTATAGTTACACTAGTTCCTTTTGGTGTTTACCCCTTTTAAGGAGGATAAATCCTTGTCTTATTTGAAGTTTGTTTTCCTCGTGGCACTTTTCCCAGGCCTTGGCCGACGGGTTGGGAGGCATGGGTTTCTTCTCCTTCGTTGGTTAGGCTCCCAATCGCTTCCAATTCAGTTGATGAAGCTTCATGTATCGCCATAAGGACTCCGGCAGCATCTTCAGACCCAAGGCAGATTAGGTAGGGCCTCAAGAACGATCTCCAGTATAACCTCCCTTCTTTGGAAAGACAATATCGTGTCACTTTCTTCTCTAGCCATCTTGCATCCACGGAGATTTTCTCTAATCAATCCCACTAATCCCTTTTCCAGTGAGGAGCTATAGTTGATCCACGATAAGATCAAATTTCCTTGGATCATGTCAATCCTTGAACCTCAACTCTTGGAGACCATGGATGGACTCGCTTTTAGGGTTTAGGAGCCCTACGCCTATATTTGTAAAGAGATATTCCTCCAGGACTGAACTTGTAGGCCATTGAATCCTAGGAGGCTCATTGTTGGGCTCGGGGTCTCTCTCCTTCATACCCATCAAGTAGAATCGAACATTGAACAAGATATTCGTAACGCTCTCGATGTCTTTGGGATGCACTAAACGTCTAAACCGTCGATCGTGAGGTTGCAAATAGTGCCTCTTACTGATAGATGGTTGCATCTCCGCCTCCAAAATTAGTTCTTTTTAAGCCTATTATCATCAAAGAATCATAACTTTTAAATAGGGATTCACCCCAAATCGACGGATAATCAAATAAAATTGAATCAAGCGGCTCAGCTTTAAAGCCAATTAAATTGTTTTGGTTACGATTTTGGTTTTGAAATTGAAAACCAAAGTAGTTTTGGTTTTGGTTTTGGTTTTGGTTTGGGTTTTGGAATACTAACCGTGAAACTACATCGCATAACCAAATCGTGTAACCGATATTTTAGATATATTTTTATTAGATATGTTATTCTCATTTATTTATTTATATTTTGACCCTTACTGTGTGTGCGCGTGTTTTAGGGTTAATTGGGTTAATTTATTTTTTTTATATATAAAAAATGACGGTATGCAATCTCGCGGTTTTTATTTTTGTTTTGATTTTATATAAATTAAAAAATCTCTAAGGTTTATGGTTTTGCGATTTTGGTTTTGTATATAATTAAACAGTTCGGCTTTAAAATTGCTTTCTAAAAAATCTTCAAATTTGATTTTGATTTTGGATTTGGTAATATGCCTAACAGTTTTGGTTTCGGTTTCTAGTTAAACCAACCCAAAATGAAACTATTAAATATCAAAGCCTCACTTTTATTTTCATAATTGGATAACTAGATTTCATACACTACCAATTGTTGTATTTAGCAAATTAGATTCTAACAAAGAGTTCCCTGTTATTTTGTCAAAAATTATAAACTTCTCTTGTCATTCCCAAAATACCCATTAACCTTTTATCATATTTGATCAAATACCATTTAGTTTCCCCATATGTAAAAATTTTAATGAAATTTTTATTATTATGATAATTTTACCCTTAACAATTTAGAAATAATTAAATAATTAAAAATTAAAATGCATAAATGGCCCTTTAACTTTTTTATATAACTAGCCTGTTGTTACCCGTGCCTAAGGGTGTTCACGGTTCGGTTCGTTGCGGTTTTGGAGATTTTCAGTCCCTAAACTGAGGTCCTCGGTTTTCATCTGCTGGAAATCGCTCCCTGACGGTTCGGTTTTCATGTTTAAAGAAAATCGGACATGTGATTTTTGGGCGGTTTCGGTGCAGTTGCGGTTTTTGCTTGGGAGGAGTAGGAGCAAGAACAACCACAGGCAAAAAAAACACAAACTCGAGCTACCAGACTCAAAAATAGAAACCAACAACACAAAACTCAGCCATAAATAGAAATCAACCAGATTTATAACTAGATTTGTAACAAATAGAGAGAAACATATCAGATCTGCTAAGGCGACGACGGATTTGCGAGCTACCATACTGGAATTTCAATGGTTCAATCACGCGGCGTTCAAGTAGCGGCGAATAGGGTTGCGAATCTTGCGATTAAGGTTGCCATGGTGCGATTGGGGCTGCGATGGTCGCGATTTAGCGTTGTGATCTGTTCTCGCGGCAAAGATTTAGGGTTGCGATAATTTAGGGTTGCAATTGAGGAAGTCAGGAGACGAACGCGTGAGAGCTAAGAGCTGATCGTGGATTGAGGAAGTGAGGCGGCTAGGGTTCTATTACTATTGCGTGTATATATTTATATAAACCCCAAAACGACGTCGTTTTGGGGTCTTCGGTGTGGTTCGGTGTGAATCGCGGTTCACAAGCCTTAAACCTGCACACCGAACCGGGTGTGCGGTTTTTTGAGAAATGTAAACCGCTCATGGCGGTTTTTTGTGTAGGGGTCGTTTTTTTCTTTTTTTTTTTGTCGGTTTGGTTCAATTTTTTGGTTCCCCAATTTTTTTGAACACCCATACCCGTGCCTGAAGGCACAGGTGTAAAAAACCAACTAAAGTTAATTTAATACTATTTTTTAATTTAATTTTTATAAATTTTATATTTCATCTACAATTTTCATAAATTTAATATTCATAATTTTCGTATATATTATTTTTTATTATTATTTCTTGAATATAATTTTTATAAATTTAATGTTTTAGTATCATTACAAAATTTAATATCTATATATTATTTCTATAATTTTTGTAAATTTAATGTCCATAATTATTGTATATTATATTTTTTTTCTTTTATATAATTTCTTTAATTTATTTTCTGTAAATTTAATCTTTCAGCATTATTATTAAAATTAATATTAATATATTATTCTATAATTTCTGTAAATTTGATGTCCATAATTATGTATATTATATTTTCTCTTTCATATTATCTCTTTAATTTAATTTCTATAATTTATTGTGTGACTATTATTACTAAATTTAATATTTATGTATTATTTTTATCATTTCTGTCAATAATTTCTGTATATTATTATTATTTTTTTTTTAATTTGATTTCCTTAAATTTATTGTTTCCGCATTGTTACTAAATTTAATGTGGATATATAATTTCATAAATTTAATGTCCATAATTTTTATATATTATATTTCTTCTTTTATATTGTTTCTATAATTTAATTTTCGTAAATTTAATGTTCTAATATTATTACTATGTTTAATGTGCATATATTATTTCTAAATTTTATGTCCATAATTTTTATATATTATATTTTCTCTTCTATATTATTATATATATTACATTTCTTCTTTTATATTATTTCTATAATTTAATTTTCGTAAATTTAATGTTTCAATATTATTACTAAGTTTAATATGCATATACTATTTCTAAATTTCATGTCCATAATTTTTATATATTATATTTTTCATTCTATATATATATATATTTTAATTTAATTACTTTATATTTAATATTTCAGTATTATTACTAAGTTTAATGTCTATATATTATTTCTATGATTTTCGTAAATTTAATGTCCAAAATTTTCATATATTATATTTTCTCTTTATATTGTTTATTTAATTTAATTTTAGTAAATATATATATATATATATATATATATATAAAGAGAATACTCTCTCTCTTCAGTTATAAAAAATATATTTTATCTTCTTAATTAGGTATAAGATATATAAGGTTAAATTAACATATAAGGTTAATATTTATGTCAATCTAGAGAATTAATCAGGACCGCTTTTTATGTGGGAGATAAGAACGGCTGTGATTTGTCTAGGGGGTTTATATACGTCCTATTTTATTATATATATATTTTATCTTTTATCTTTTTACACCAACATCTATATATATATATATAAGCAGGGGTTGGACGGTGGGGATGAGAGTTATAATATACAACCACCACAACAACTATTCAAGAGCAAATATTAAAATTATACAATTAAAAACATGAAAAATAAAAATAAAAAATACAAAATTTCATTTTAACAAAAAAAATCTGGAAATTTATATTAAAAAAAAAAAACTACGTCCAATATCTAGTCGTCGCCGGCTAGAGAGAGAGAGAGATGTAGTTGGCGGTGGCAGTGGTGGCCAGTGCTCTGTGTAGTGTAGGCGGTGGTGTGGCTAGTGGTGGTGGTGGTGGCGGCAGGGAATGGAGGCCGGTGTTCTTGTGGGGATTACCACGGCATGTTCTTCTTCTTTCTTTTTTTTTCTTTTTTTTTGGGGGGTGGAGGGGTGGGGGGGGTGTTTTTTATTATTTAGACCTCAAAAGATATAAAAAAAAAAAAAAAAAAAAAAATCATAAAATAGACCCCCAACTACTATAATAAAATTTTAGTCTCCAAAGATTTTATAAAAAATAGTCCTCATCATTTTCTCATAATTTACATAAAATGTCATTGCGTAGAATATAACAAGACGTCAACATTCACATTTTTATTTTGATATTTTTAAATAAGGTTAATAGCACTTTACCCTCATATCGTTTAGCCCATTTGCACTTACCCCCCCTGTGGTCTTGATTTAGGTGCACTTACCCCCTATATCAAGGGAGTAAGTGGTTTGAAAATCTAACCATAGGGGGGGTAAGTGGTGATTTCTAAACCATAAGGGAGTAAAGTACAAATTGGTCAAACTGCGGGGGGTAAAGTGCTATTAACCCTTTTAAATATTTAGTATATGTTTGTGGGTTGATTTTGTTGCTCTGCATATTCACAATTTTCACCAAAACACACCGATATAAAATTTCACGAAAAACACACTTGTTGATCCTAAGATTTTGATGAACAATTAAGTATTAATATTTTGATGGAACTAATATTTAATTGAGTGTTTCAATGATTTAAAGTTTCAGTAATGAAGATGTCAAATTAAATGGATGAGAAATGAAGATGTCAAGATGATGATGAAAAATTAAGAGTTTGAAGAAATTAGGAAAAATAACTCAGGTGAATTTTAACTCTTAATATCCCATTTAGGAACACACACATGTCACAAATATATTTTATCTTTTATGTGTGTTTTGACTAAGTTAAATTATTTGTTCCTATGTGAAATAAGAAGAAATAATTTTGAATAACTAAAATGGAATATAAGAATATTAGTGGAGCTAATCAAGAGGGGAAAATGGTTAAAGGGGCGAAATCATAAAAGAAAATAAGTTAAAAATGTATTCAGAGAAGAGATTCAGTGATAGCAGTCGACTGGTGAGTTGACCAGCCAAGAAGGCTGAGCTCTTTGAATCAACAAGTCGACCGATAGGTCAACCGGTGAAGTAGTATTGAACTCTTTGAATCTATGAGTCGACCGGGCGGTCGACTTATGCACACCGCGGCGATGGTTTGGCTGCAACCTGAGTTGGCAGTCGACTAGGCAGTCGACCGAACACGTTGTTTCAAGATATAGTTTGATCCGAGATTATATCCAATAGTAACCGTTTTTGTTTGGGATTTGAGAGAGATTTGTGGGATATTATCTATATTTAAGATATGGTTCATGTATTAATTAAATTTTATTAATATGGTTCATTAAATATTAATATTTCTCAATTTGGTACTTGAAATAGATTCTATACTTATTTATTAAGATTGAGAAATACTTTTGGGGTTTAATTAAGAGATTTGAAAAATATTTTTAAGTGAAATTGAACCTAAATGAAGTCCTTATGATATAAGGGGTTTATAAGAGCTTTTAATTGTCATAACACTTGTAAACTAGTCGTTAGAAGACTGATTACATGTTCCTTTAAATAGACCTGCGAATTTTACTAGCAAGGCTAATCATTCTAAGAGAAAAAATCATTCATTGAGAGAGAGTTAAAAGAGTTTATATCATTTGTGAGTTTTTATAAGAGTTATCATTCTACGCTATTGTGAACTATTCTAAAAGTGATTCTAAGAATCAATTGCGATCAATTTTTGCTGATACCGGATTTGAAGTTACATTGTTCTAATAATTATTTCTGTGGATTCCGGGTGAGATCTTTTCATATTGCTTATTGCTTGTTTATTATTTTCTATTTGGAAATTGATCTTATAAATTATTTTTGATTTTTAAAGAAAATATTTTTACAAACAATTTCTTGAATCTGATTATGTGCTCATATTTGCTACCCATATTCTTGTTAAAATCTGATGTGGGGGAGTTTCGTGACATATGCCATGTGGAAGATATCGCTTCAAGTATATAGAAAAATGGCCAAGCTGGGAGTCGGGTTCCCTCCAAACCGAGCTGAAGACCATCGTATCGAGCTGGTGGAGTCCGTGCCGAGCTGACGAGCTCAAATACTCCCAGCTTGGATTCTTCGCCGCTGAGGACCTCTTCAAGCCATGGGGAAGCTATGGCCCATGGGCCTCTACAGATGGGCCCATAAGCCCAAACTAACTGATTAGAGCACTAATCCGCCTGCTCATTGGCTGCCTGACGAGTTAGGTTGGTTAACCCGAGCTTATCTCCCTGATCTCGCGGCGCTAATCGAGTCCAGCGCCTATAAATACACCGTGGTATTCAATGCCCAAGGTACGTCTTCTCTACTAACACTAGAGCACTTTTAGCCCTTCTCCCCCGGATACTTACTCTCACGCCGGAGGGACTTCACCGGGCACAACCCCGGTGGGTCTTTGTGCAGGTGCTCGGAGTGAAAAAGTGGAGCTCAGCTCGGAGGTCGTCATCACCCCCAAAATTCACTCAGTTAATTACACCATCAACGGTCTTGTGCCCCTGATATCCTTCCAGACCATACTGTTGACCCGTCACCACTTTTTGGCATCAACAGTTTGGCGCCGTCTGTGGGAACGCACTGAAAGCCTTCCCTGATCGTCAGCTCCCCACGAGGCTAAGACTTGATGATCACAAGGTCTGGAAGGAAAATCCGCCAAACAAATCACACTCCCGCTGTGAACATCAATCCGTCACCTTAGTCCTTCAACAACATGTCAAAGGTCAAGTACGAAGATTTGTCCAAGCTGACGAGCTAACGTATTCTCAGCTCGGATATCACCAAAATGGGGAAGCCTTTGTTCCTTCCTCCTCAACATTTTCCAAGTGCGAAGATTTGTCCGAGGTGACGAGGTGATTTGCTCTCAGCTCGGGCTTCATCAAAATAGGGAAGAACTTGTTCATTTTTCCTCAATATTGTCCAAGTATGAAGATTTGTCCAAGCTGACGAGTTGACGTACTCTCAGCTCGGACATTATCCAAAAGACGGAGACTTGCAGCCCTCCGTCCTACCGTGGACGTAGACAGGCAGTCCTCCAACCGCTTCTCCAAACAACGGTGGAACCGAGCAGCCCTCCGTCCCACCACGGACGTAGACGGGCAGCCCTCCAACCGCTTCCCCACACGAAGGCGAAGACGTGCAGTCCTCTATCCCACCGCGGACGTAGATGGGCAGCCCTCTAGTCGCTCCGTTAAACATCAGGTGCTGTGAAGAGCTCATCGCCTTAAACCCACGACACGAATTCAACTTTATTAACTCGTGTCCTGGGCTGGGGGGCAAGATGGCCCCGGACCTGAGTGGAAACAAGTAAAGACGAAGAAAAATGAAGATTTGAAATCTTTTCGAATTTTAGTAAGTAAGGAAAAATTGTCAAGTATAAAGATTTAACCGAGCTCACGACCTTACGGGCTCTCAGCTCGGACAAAATCAAAAGGGGGAAGGCTCTCAAACTTCCCACCCTCCAAAAATTCTAAGGCATGCCAAATGGCCGAGCTTACGACCCTACGGGCTCTCAGCTCGGACAAAATCAAAAGGGAGAAGGCTCTCAAACTTCCCACCCTTCCAAAAATTCTAAGGCATGCCAAATGGCCGAGCTCACGACCCTACGGGCTCTCAGCTCGGACAAAATCAAAAGGGGGAAGGCTCTCAAACTTCCTACCCTCCAAAAATTCTAAGGCATGCCAAATGGCCGAGCTCACGACCCTACGGGCTCTCAGCTCGGACAAAATCAAAAGGGGGAAGGCTCTCAAACTTCCCACCCTCCAAAAATTCTAAAGCATACCAAATGGCCGAGCTCACGAGTCTACGTACTCTTAGCTCGGACTTTGAAAAAATATGGGACTCTCATGTCCGAGCCGAGGTGAGAACCGCCGAATCGAGCTCGCGAATCTGAGCCGAGGTGAAGACCACCGAACCGAGCTCGGACTTTGGAAAAATATGGGACTCTCATGTCCGAGCCGAGGTGAGACCCGCCAAACCGAGCTCGCGAATCCGAACCGAGGTGAAGACCACCGAACTAAGATCGCGAATCCGAGCCGAGGTGAAGACCGTCGAACCGAGCTCACGAGTCCGAGTTGAGGTGAAGGCCAAAAATCGCAAGTCTTCCTCCGCCAAAAATATTGGCCCTTATGTCCGAGCCGAGGTGAAGACCGCTAAACTGAGCTCACGAAGACGAGCCGAGGTGAAGGCCAAAAACCGCGAGTCTTCCTCCGCCAAAAATATCGGCCCTCATGTCCGAGCCGAGGTGAAGACCGCCGAACCGAGCTCACGAGTCCGAGCCGAGGTAAAACATTCTAAGGCATGGAAAATGGCCGAGCTCACGAGCCTACGTACTCTCAGCTCGGGCTTTGGAAAAATATGGGACTCTCATGTCCGAGCCGAGGTGAAAAATTCTAATGCATGGAAAATGGCCGAGCTCACGAGCCTACGTAGTCTCAGCTCGGACTTTGAAAAAATATGGGACTCTCATGTCCGAGCCGAGGTGAGAACCGCCGAACCGAGCTCGCGAATCCGAGCCGAGGTGAAGACCACCGAACCGAGCTCACGAGTCCGAGCCGAGGTGAAGACCGCCGAACCGAGCTCACGAGTCCGAGCCAAGGTGAAAAATTCTAAGGCATGGAAAATGGTCGAGCTCACGAGTCTACGTACTCTCAGCTCGGACTTTGAAAAAATATGGGACTCTCATGTCCGAGCCGAGGTGAGAACCGTCGAACCGAGCTCGCGAATCTGAGCCGAGGTAAAAACCACCGAACCGAGCTCGGACTTTGGAAAAATATGGGACTCTCATGTCCGAGCCGAGGTGAGACCCGCCAAACCGAGCTCGCGAATCCGAACCGAGGTGAAGACCACCAAACCGAGCTCGCGAATCCGAGCCGAGGTGAAGACCGCCGAACCGAGCTCACGAGTCCGAGCTGAGGTGAAGGCCAAAAACCGCAAGTCTTCCTCCGCCAAAAATATTGGCCCTTATGTCCGAGCCGAGGTGAAGACCGCTAAACCGAGCTCATGAAGACGAGCCGAGGTGAAGGCCAAAAACTGCGAGTCTTCCTCCGCCAAAAATATCGGCCCTCAGGTCCGAGCCGAGGTGAAGACCGCCGAACTGAGCTCACGAGTCCGAGCCGAGGTGAAAAATTCTAAGACATGTAAAATGGCCGAGCTTACGAGCCTACGTACTCTCAGCTCGGACTTTGAAAAAATATGGGACTCTCATGTCCGAGCCGAGGTGAGAACCGCCAAACCGAGCTCGCGAATCCGAGCATAGGTGAAGACCACCGAACCGAGCTCACGAGTCCGAGCCGAGGTGAAGACCGCCGAACCGAGCTCACGAGTCCGAGCCGAGGTGAAAATTCTAAGGCATAGAAAATGGCCGAGCTCAAGAGCCTACGTACTCTCAGCTCAGGCTTTGGAAAAATATGGGACTCTCATGTCCGAGCCGAGGTAAAAAATTCTAATGCATGGAAAATGGCCGAGCTCACGAGCCTACGTACTCTCAGCTCGGACTTTGAAAAAATATGGGACTCTCATGTCCGAGCCGAGGTGAGAACCGCCGAACCGAGCTCGCGAATCCGAGCCGAGGTGAAGACCACCGAACCGAGCTCACGAGTTCGAGCCGAGGTGAAGACCGCCGAACCGAGCTCACGAGTCCGAGCCGAGGTGAAAAATTCTAAGGCATGAAAAATGGCCGAGCTCACGAGTCTACGTACTCTCAGCTCGGACTTTGAAAAAATATGGGACTCTCATGTTCGAGCCGAGGTGAAAATCGCCGAACCGAGCTCGCGAATCCGAGCCGAGGTGAAGACCACCGAACCGAGCTCGGACTTTGGAAAAATATGGGACTCTCATGTCCGAGCCGAGGTGAGACCCGCCAAACCGAGCTCGCGAATCCGAACCGAGGTGAAGACCACCGAACCAAGCTCACGAATCCGAGCCGAGGTGAAGACCGCCGAACCGAGCTCACGAGTCCGAGCTGAGGTGAAGGCCAAAAACTGCAAGTCTTCCTCCGCCAAAAATATTGGCCCTTATGTCCGAGCCGAGGTGAAGACCGCTAAACCGAGCTCACGAAGACGAGCCGAGGTGAAGGCCAAAAACCGCGAGTCTTCCTCCGCCAAAAATATCGGCCCTCATGTCCGAGCCGAGGTGAAGACCTCCGAACCGAGCTCACGAGTCCGAGCCGAGGTGAAGACCGCCGAACCGAGCTCACGAGTCCGAGCCGAGGTGAAAACTTCTAAGGCATGAAAAATGGCCGAGCTCACGAGTCTACGTACTCTCAGCTCGGACTTTGAAAAAATATGGGACTCTCATGTCCGAGCCGAGGTGAAAATCGCCGAACCGAGCTCGCGAATCCGAGCCGAGGTGAAGACCGCCGAACCGAGCTCACGAGTCCGAGCCGAGGTGAAAAATTCTAAGGCATGAAAAATGGCCGAGCTCACGAGTCTACGTACTCTCAGCTCGGACTTTGAAAAAATATGGGACTCTCATGTTCGAGCCGAGGTGAGAACCGTCGAACCGAGCTCGCGAATCTGAGACGAGGTGAAGACCACCGAACCGAGCTCGGACTTTGGAAAAATATGGGACTCTCATGTCCGAGCCGAGGTGAGACCCGCCAAACCGAGCTCGCGAATCCGAACCGAGGTGAAGACCACCAAACCGAGCTCGCGAATCCGAGCCGAGGTGAAGACCGCCGAACCGAGCTCACGAGTCCGAGCTGAGGTGAAGGCCAAAAACCGCAAGTCTTCCTCCGCCAAAAATATTGGCCCTTATGTCCGAGCCGAGGTGAAGACCGCTAAACCGAGCTCACGAAGACGAGCCGAGGTGAAGGCCAAAAACCGCGAGTCTTCCTCCGCCAAACATATCGGCCCTCATGTCCGAGCCGAGGTGAAGACCGCCGAACCGAGCTCACGAGTCCGAGCCGAGGTGAAAAATTCTAAGACATGTAAAATGGCCGAGCTTACGAGCCTACGTACTCTCAGCTCGGACTTTGAAAAAATATGGGACTCTCATGTCCGAGCCGAGGTGAGAACCGCCAAACCGAGCTCGCGAATCCGAGCCGAGGTGAAGACCACCGAACCGAGCTCACGAGTCCGAGCCGAGGTGAAGACCGCCGAACCGAGCTCACGAGTCCGAGCCGAGGTGAAAATTCTAAGGCATAGAAAATGGCCGAGCTCAAGAGCCTACGTACTCTCAGCTCGGGCTGTGGAAAAATATGGGACTCTCATGTCCGAGCCGAGGTGAAAAATTCTAATGCATGGAAAATGGCCGAGCTCACGAGCCTACGTACTCTCAGCTCGGACTTTGAAAAAATATGGGACTCTCATGTCCGAGCCGAGGTGAGAACCGCCGAACCGAGCTCGCGAATCCGAGCCGAGGTGAAGACCACCGAACCGAGCTCACGAGTTCGAGCCGAGGTGAAGACCGCCGAACCGAGCTCACGAGTCCAAGCCGAGGTGAAAAATTCTAAGGCATGAAAAATGGCCGAGCTCACGAGTCTACGTACTCTCAGCTCGGACTTTGAAAAAATATGGGACTCTCATGTCCGAGCCGAGGTGAAAATCGCCGAACCGAGCTCGGACTTTGGAAAAATATGGGACTCTCATGTCCGAGCCGAGGTGAGACCCGCCAAACCGAGCTCGCGAATCCGAACCGAGGTGAAGACCACCGAACCGAGCTCGCGAATCCGAGCCGAGGTGAAGACCGCCGAACCGAGCTCACGAGTCCGAGCTGAGGTGAAGGCCAAAAACCGCAAGTCTTCCTCCGCCAAAAATATTGGCCCTTATGTTCGAGCCGAGGTGAAGACCGCTAAACCGAGCTCACGAAGACGAGCCGAGGTGAAGGCCAAAAACCGCGAGTCTTCCTCCGCCAAAAATATTGGCCCTCATGTCCGAGCAGAGGTGAAGACCTCCGAACCGAGCTTACGAGTCCGAGCCGAGGTAAAGACTGCCGAACCGAGCTCACGAGTCCGAGCCGAGGTGAAAAATTCTAAGGCATGAAAAATGGCCGAGCTCACGAGTCTACGTACTCTCAGCTCGGACTTTGAAAAAATATGGGACTCTCATGTCCGAGCCGAGGTGAAAATCGCCGAACCGAGCTCGCGAATCCGAGCCGAGGTGAAGACCACCGAATCGAGCTCGGACTTTTGAAAAATATGGGACTCTCATGTCCGAGCCGAGGTGAGACCCGCCAAACCGAGCTCGCGAATCCGAACCGAGGTGAAGACCACCGAACCGAGCTCGCGAATCCGAGCCGAGGTGAAGACCGCCGAACCGAGCTCACGAGTCCGAGCTGAGGTGAAGGCCAAAAACCGCAAGTCTTCTTCCGCCAAAAATATTGGCCCTTATGTCCGAGCCGAGGTGAAGACCGCTAAACCGAGCTCACGAAGACGAGCCGAGGTGAAGGCCAAAAACCGCGAGTCTTCCTCCGCCAAAAATATCGGCCCTCATGTCCGAGCCGAGGTGAAGACCTCCGAACCGAGCTCACGTGTCCGAGCCGAGGTGAAGACCGCCGAACCGAGCTCACGAGTCCGAGCCGAGGTGAAACATTCTAAGGCATGGAAAATGACCGAGCTACGTACTCTACGTACTCACGAGTCTACGTACTCTCAGCTCGGACTTTGAAAAAATATGGGACTCTCATGTCCGAGCCGAGGTGAGAACTGCCGAACCGAGCTCGCGAATTCGAGCCGAGGTGAAGACCACCGAACCGAGCTTGGACTTTGGAAAAATATGGGACTCTCATGTCCGAGCCGAGGTGAGACCCGCCAAACCGAGCTCGTGAATCCGAACCGAGGTGAAGACCATCGAATCGAGCTCGCGAATCCGAGCCGAGGTGAAGACCGCCGAACCGAGCTCACGAGTCCGAGCTGAGGTGAAGGCCAAAAACCGCAAGTCTTCCTCCGCCAAAAATATTGGCCCTTATGTCCGAGCCGAGGTGAAGACCGCTAAATCGAGCTCACGAAGACGAGCCGAGGTGAAGGCCAAAAACCGCGAGTCTTCCTCCGCCAAAAATATCGGCCCTCATGTCCGAGCCGAGGTGAAGACCGCCGAACCGAGCTCACGAGTCCGAGCCGAGGTGAAAAATTCTAAGGCATGTAAAATGGCCGAGCTCACGAGCCTACGTACTCTCAGCTCGGACTTTGGAAAAATATGGGACTCTCATGTCCGAGCCGAGGTGAGAACCGCTGAACCGAACTCGTGAAATCCGAGCATAGGTGAAGACCACCGAACCGAGCTCACGAGTCCGAGCCGAGGTGAAGACCGCCGATACCAAAAAATCTCTAAGTGGGAAAAAAGTACCGAACTGACGACCTCAACTCGAATTTTGCACATTTTGGGTCTCTTAAGGCCGTTTTGAGCCCTCTCCACCTTCCAATCATCCCGAGAGGCTAAAAACGGGCTACTACTCTCTATTTTGAGAGGGTCATTACATGAATCAAATTTTGGGCTGTTGAAAAATGCATTTTTGAGAGGGTCATTCAGTCTTTAGCCACCGAACTCGATTTTTAGACGGTGAAATCACCAAATAGAACCGCCAACCGAAATCAACATCAACGAGGCGGCCTCGGCATACTCCAATATACCGAGCCGCGAATATTTGTGGCTAACGGGGCCATTAATCAACAACCACAACAGCGACGTCCAACAAAACGAACAACAAACAAACGCCAAGTCTATACGGAATTACTTCATGGAAATCCCGAGCCCGTTGCGTTCCGCTCTCGCCCTTGGGACTTGGGGGGTAACTGATGTGGGGGAGTTTCGTGACATATGCCATGTGGAAGATATCGCTTCAAGTATAGAAAAATGGCCAAGCTGGGAGTCGGGTTCCCTCCAAACCGAGCTGAAGACCATCGTATCGAGCTGGTGGAGTCCGTGCCGAGCTGACGAGCTCAAATACTCCCAGCTTGGATTCTTCGCCGCTGAGGACCTCTTCAGGCCATGGGGAAGTTATGGCCCATGGGCCTCTACTGATGGGCCCATAAGCCCAAACTAACTGATTAGAGCACTAATCTGCCTGCTCATTGGCTGCCTAACGAGTTAGGTTGGTTAACCCGAGCTTATCTCCCTGATCTCGCGGCGCTAATCGAGTCCAGCGCCTATAAATACACCGTGGTATTCAATGCCCAAGGTACGTCTTCTCTACTAACACTAGAGCACTTTTAGCCCTTCTCCCCCGGATACTTACTCTCACGCCGGAGGAACTTCACCGGGCACAACCCCGGTGGGTCTTTGTGCAGGTGCTCGGAGTGAAAAAGTGGAGCTCAGCTCGGAGGTCGTCATCACCCCAAAATTCACTCAGTTAATTACACCATCAACGGTCTTGTGCCCCTGATATCCTTCCAGACTATACTGTTGACCCGTCACCACTTTTTGGCATCAACAAAATCAGTTTTTTGTATCTTACATATTTCTATCACTAGTTAGGATATTAATCGAGTTATTGTTTATTTGGGGTGATAGAAGCTCCGAGTGAGATTTACTTCTTATCAATTTTTGTATTGGTGAGTTGTGATGGGTTAAATATCATTGAGGATATTTAATCAAGGGCAGCTGAGTTTCAATCTCTTCCTGTAAAGAGATTGAGGTAGTGATTCTTCCTGGATAGAATTGCGTTGTGAGTGATTTTCGTAATGGTTCAATCTTTACCGGGTAAAAGGATATTTGGAGTGTTGTGTGGGGTTTTGATTCTTCAGCCTTAAGGATAAAAAGAATTAGATTAATCTTTAACCTGCAAAAGGATAGGTTATTTTTAAGCCTGTAAAAAGTAGAGGTTATTCATAAGTCTTAGAAAATGATATTGTAAAGGTTAATTCTGAGTTTGTAAAAGAATCGGTGTGAGGGTTTGGTTTCTACCTTTAAAGGGATCTTAAGTATTAGTGGGTGCGAATCTCCGTGGGGCTCGGAAGACTAGACTACCCAAGAGTAGCTTGGTGAATCAGGATATATCTTGGTATGTTGCATTATTAATTTGTTTATTTTTGTTGTTTGTGTGTGCACCTAGTTGATTAATTTATTTCGCTGTGATATAAAGATAATAATTAATTTAGGAATAAAATTAATTATTTGATTTATTGAAGCTTTTATTCTGAGAATTTTTAATTACCCAATTCATCCCCCCTCTTGGGTATTCCACTGAGTCAACAATATTGATATGGAATTTTCACAAAACACACCGATGTGTATTTCACCAAAACACAATGAAAAACATTGATATAAACATTCACAAAGAACAAAAACAAAATGAACAAAAAACAGTCACGTGATATAGAAAAACTTCACAAAAATCAACAAAAAAATCTCATGAACATTCACAAATCTGAATGTGAACTTGAAAATAATCAACAAAAAACTTACATGAACACAGATATGAATTTGAACATGAAGATAATCAACAAAAATTCACATGAACATTCCCATTGACGATCTGAATATTCACATGGAAAAAAAATCACTAAAAAAATCACAGATTTGAAACATTCACATGATTGTTCATGACAAGAAGCAGATCTGGAAATTTCCAAATCTGAAAAATTCAGATTTGGAAATTTTCAGATCAGAGAGAGAAAGAGAAAGGGAATGGGAGAGAGGTGGACAAATCAAGGGACAAACGTTGACTAATGGCGGTGGACGAATCAGTGGACGAACGTTGATGAACAGTGGTAGACAAAAGTGATGGACGAACTGTTGAGGACGACCACCGGTAGGCGAGTAGATCTGGACGAATGTTGTGCAAGAACGAGGTGGACTCTAGGCCGAAGATGAACAACGGTGGACTAGTGGTGGCGAGCAGCTTTGACGACATTGAACATGAACAACGGACAACGACGGTGAGAAATGAACGTTGGAGAGTGATTAACGATCGCGATGAAGAACTGACGACGAATAACGGACAATGGAAAAATAAAACTTGAGAAAGAGAGAGAGGAATTGGCTGAGATATGGAGGAGGCTATGAGAGTGTGTCAAGGCTAGATTTTTATATTTATATAGGGATATAATTATCTGTTCACTATTTCTTTTGACTACCAAAAGACTAAATACTAAGAGATAGATTAAATAAGGGTTAATTAAATTTTATATCCCTGTGGTTTAACCGATTTGCACTTACCCCGCTGTGGTTTGAAAATCGCCACTTACTCTTCCTGTGGTTAAATTTTCAAATAACTTACTCCCCTGATATAGGGAGGTAAGTGCAATAAATATCTTACCACAGAGGATAAAGTGCAAATTGATCAAACTACAGGGGATAAAGTGTTATTAACCCATTAAATAATAACTTAGGTTTATTGTGGAAAGAGTGTGTAAAATTAGAATTAAACAATAAAAAACTCTTCATATATATATATATATATATATTGTGTGTGTGTATTTATATAGATTTATATTCTCTTTTGTCTTTTTACATTAACACCCCTATTTAAAAAAAAAAACAAAAAAACAGAACACTCCTTTCTTTTCTAATAAACTTACTTACTGAAAATTAAGCGAAGATTTATCTATTGCAGTTCATCCAAGGCACCAACTCCCCAAAAAAAATTCAAGATTTCAAATTTGGATTCACGAATAGTTACCGAAACTGCAACTAAATAGTACTCTTTCAAAGTAAAAGTCGATTTAAAAACCTAGAACAAAATTATCCACTTGAAGGGATGAAATCATAAAAAAATAAAAAATAAAATAAAAAGATTTTACATATTGCCAAGTAAAAAACCCAAAAATTGCACGGTTTTGTAGTCACCAATGATAACAAAAGCTGCTTTTCTCAATATTTGCTTTTCTTCTTCTTTTTCTCCTTCTTGCTCGGTGTTTCGGTCTCGTCTTTATCAGGTTCAGCATGTTTTCTCTTCTTTTTCTTCTTCCCTCCATCTGCCACACTCCCACCTCCATTTTCAGCTGAATGTTTCTTCTTTTTCTTCTTTTCCTTTTTCCCCACCTCTTCACTTTCCGGCTCCATGTCCTCTGCATCAGCCGCCACTGCCGCCTTCTTTGGTTTCTTGTCTCCAATACTATAATCACCATTCTCTTCTGGTTCCTCAGCCGATTGCTCTGCCCGTCCAAGAACAGAATCAGCCGAAGGATTGTATGTCTACACATACCCAAAAAAATGAAAAACACAAGGGCAAGGAATTTAAATATATAAAAAGAATTAAATATATCTGTGAAAATTATTAGATAGTCCTTGAAATAAACTGCTTATAATTTTTTATCCTCGTTCTTTTTTCCTATATAAAAAGTCCGTTGAATAAGTTTTTAGTCCTTCCGATAACATCAACTAAATTAAATCTATCCAGTTGCCATCAACTAGATGTTGAATTTGTAAGTTCACAAAAATATTTGTAAGGACTAAAAAGTAAGTTGCTCTATATTATAAAATATAATAGAAATCCAAAAAAAAAAGGACTATATAATAAGAACCCACATACACACACACACACACATATATACATATATATCAACAATAGCAGACCTTGGCGGGGGTTATCATTGCCCCAGCTCCTTTCTTGCGATCCTTATCGTAGAATTCTATCTTAGGTTTGCCTTTAGCAGAACCAGCAGATCGACCGAGATCCTTCCCTTCCAGATTCCTTAACCGTGCTTCAAGCTAGAAAACCAAATCAAAATATTAAAAAAAAAATTAAACAAAGTGGGACGAGCGAAAAAGAAAGAGAGAATCGACGCAAGATAATAGCCCAATTTACCTTAGCTCTATTCTCCAATCCCATGGTATTATCTTGGCCATCCCCAAGAGCATCACATCGGATAGCCAATGCAGTTTTGGCAGCAAGAGATCGAGAAATTTTTCCTTTGTGTTTGGGTGCGGCCTGACCAATCAAAGAAGCATGGTAGATGAGACCGTATTTAGGGGTAGCGTGTTTTGTCTTCAGAGCTCTGAAAAGGGCTTTCTCTGCACCAAGTATCTGTACAGTACTCCCAGGCTGTTTTGCTAGATTTACCAGACTACCACCATGGGCAATTAGGCGAGCACCAACAAGTTCTCCTACAAGAGCAGTAAGATTTGGGGCGATGGTGTTCATTCTGCTCTTTAAGTAATCATAGAGTTGAGCTCTGTACTCCGCAAGAGACAAAACTTGGTCGCAAAGTTCTTTGATGTTCATCAGATCAAGGTCACTAACTTCAGTTCCCATGGAAATCATGGCAGCTTCTTTCATTTCTATTTCAACATCTTCAGGCAATATCTGCAGATTTTCAAACATATAAATCATAAGCATAGGCTTGACCATCAACTAAGGGCCCCTTTGGTTATCTCTAAGTCATCCTATTTTATGAATTATCTTATTTCTGATGAATTGATTTGTATATCTCTTCATTAACCTATGATTAAATCAAATTTACATATTCTTGTTTAAACAAAGAAACATACAATTGTTTTAGTTTAGTTATATTTTTAATCTATATTTTACCCCAATTTCACAAGACAATATGACTTGGACTAGAAGTAAAATGATTAGCTAACACATAGTTATTAAAGGCTATACGTGCACCAATGTGCAAATGTCTCCTGGACCTAGGAGCAAGACAAGGCGCTAGGCTGAGCAAAGTCAAGCGCACAACATAAAAAAATAGAGCAATTTATAACACTGTTATATTGCGAATCTAAACTCAAGAAGTGAAAGTGTGAAACGATGAACTAAATTTCAATTATTACAAATGAAAAGAAGCGCATTTAGTTTGATTCTAAGAAATTGATAATTTAATTTGACTCCTAAGAAATAGATAATTTAGCATACTGCCGCCCTTGCTGCAGCAGCGGAAAAAAAACAGAAAAAGAACACAGCAGAACCAAAGAAGAAGAAGAAGAAGAAGTGAAGGCAGCAGAGAGAATAAGAAGAAAAAGCGCAGAAGAAGAAGAAGCACAGGAGGAGGACCTACTTGGACTAATCAAGTCCAGGCGCGCCTCACATGTAGCTCCTAAAGCCCATAGGCGTGTGGCTTTAGCAAGTTGCACGCCTGAATTCAACCAGGTATGTGACCACGTTCTTAGTAAAGACCCTTCCAGATCTTATTGAAACTTTTACGCTTGTTAGAGGGGCGCAGACAGAGTTTTTGGATAACAAATAATAGGATCATGGCAAGATAGTCGTGGAAAGCTCAGGTTTGGTGGGAATTCATCCACTCCAATTGTGAGGAGTACTCGGCCTGACATTACTTTTGCAGTGAGTATTGTGAGTCAATTCATGCACTCCCCTTCTAAGGAGTACTTAAATGCAGTTTATAAGATTCGCAGATATATCTTAAACAGACTCCTGGAAAGGTATTATTGTTCCGGAGTATGTGTAGAAGCATTCGCTGATGCAGACTAGGTTGAAAGGAGTTCTCGACGTAATAATTGCTCATTAAAAAAGAAATTTCTGAAAAATGATGTTCAGAAACATATTTACAAAAGCCTCATAAAAAGCAAAAGGAATTTGCGTTTTTGTGAAAAAATGTAGATCCCTTTTGCATTTTTCAGGAAAATAAAAACGCATTTACATTTTGCGTTTATACGATAACTCTAATTTTTTTTAAAAAAAAAAAAAACGCACAAGTGATTTGCGTTTCTTGTGAAAAACGCAAATCACTCATGCGTTTCTCACAAGAAACGCATAAACCCATTGCGTTTCTTATGACAAACGCAAGGGATGTTTTAAAAAAAATGAAAAATGGTTGTCTCTGCATGGCCATGAGTTTTAAAAAAAAAAAAAAAAAAACTGCCTTGTCTCTCTCTCTCTACCATGTTCTCAAATCAGCATGGGAGATTGCCTTCTCTCTCTCAGCATGGCATGGGACTGCCTTCTCTCTCTCCACGTTCATTAGAGAGAGGGGCCAAGAGAGAGAGAGAACTCGCCATCGCTTTTCGAATTTGCCGTCGCCTTTCGTCTTCATCGTCGCCGTCACCCAATCCTCAAATGGTGATGTTTGATGAAGTCGCCAATCGACTTCGCTGTCGCTTTTCGAATTCGCCGTCGCCTTTCATCTTCGCTGTCTCCATCCCTATCACCCAATCCTCAAACATCGCCATTGATTAACAGATTCAATGCGCTCGTTTTCGCCAGCCCCCGTCACCTCCTTCATCTTCGGCTGCCCCCGCGTTCGCCAACCCCCGTCACCTCCTTCGTCTTCCTCATCATAATAAAGAAATAAAGAAATGGGTGTGCAAGTATAAGAAGCCTATGAAATGGTCCCGGTGTTAAAGGGGACCTTCCTTCGACCTTCAACCAGCGAGAGAGAGAGAAGAGAGACAATCAAGTGGGTTGAATTTATTTTAAATATTTTTGACACTTTATACCCCTAAAGTTTGACCATTATTTCTTTTATTTTTTAACAAAAATAATATTTTTTTTGTCTTTTAATTTTTACTCCTTTTTTTATTTTATTTTTTTATAAAAAAAAAAATTAAATAAAGTTTCAATTCAATCGAAATATTTTTAAAAATTCAATTGAAATATTTTTTACTTGAATTTATTTTAATTGAATTTTTAAAAATATTTCAATTAAATTTTTAACAATATTTTAATTGAATTTTTAAAAATATTTCAATTGAATTGAAAATTTATTTTAAAAAAAATACTTTATAAAAAAACAAAATAAAAAAAGGAGTAAAAATTAAAAGACAAAAAAAAAAAAATTATTTTTGTTAAAAAATAAAAGAAATAATGGTCAAACTTTAGGGGTATAAAGTGTCAAAAATATTTAAAATAAATTCAACCACTTCATTCTCTCTCCTCTATCTCTCTCTCCTCTCTCTCTCTCGCTGGTTAAAGGTCGAAGGAAGGTCCCTTTAACACCGGGACCATTTCATAGGCTTCCTATACTTGCACACACACCAATTTCTTTACTATGATGACGAAGACAAAGGAGGTGATGGGGGCTGGTGAAAATGAGCGCATTGAATCTGTTCATCAATGGCGATGTTTGAGGATTGGGTGACAGGTATGGAGACAGCGACGATGAAGACATCGCGAAGATGAAAGGCGATGACGAATTCGAAAAGCGACGGTGAAGTCGATCAGCGACTTCATCTATTCATCAAACATCGCCATTTGAGGATTGGGTGACCGGGACGGCGACGACGAAGACGTCGCGAAGAAGAAAGGCGATGGCGAATTCTCTCTCTCTTGGCCCCTCTCTCTAATGAACGTGGAGAGAGAGAAGGCAGTCTCATGCCATGCTGAGAGAGAGAAGGCAATCTCCCATGCTGACGTGAGAACATGGTAGAGAGAGAGAGACAAGGCAGTTTTTTTTTTTAAAACTCATGGCCATGCAGAGACAAAAACATTTTTTATTTTTTTTTAAAACATCCCATGCGTTTCTCACAAGAAACGCAATGGGTTTATGCGTTTCTTGTGAGAAACGCATGAGTGATTTGCGTTTCTCACAAGAAACGCAAATCACTTGTGCATTTAAAAAAAAAAAACTACCGTATAAACGCAAAATGTAAATGCGTTTTTATTTTTTGTTTTCGTGAAAAATGCAGAAGGGATCTGCGTTTTTCACAAAAACGCAAATCCCTTCTGCGTTTTTATGAGGCTTTTATAAATATGTTTCTGAACATCATTTTTCAGAAATTTATTTTTTAATGAGCAATTATTACGTCAAAAACTTAGGGTGAAAGTATAGACGATAGGAGGTCTACATCTGAATATTTGTATCTTTGTAAGAGAAAATCTAATGACTTGGAGAAGCAAAAAGCAAAATGTGGTCGCTAGAAGCAATTTTGAAGCTGAATCCCAAGTTGTTGCACAAGGGATATGTGAGCTTCTGTGGATAAAACGGCTCTGAGTGAGTTGAGAACCAACCTACGAAGATATACTCAGATAGCAAGGCAGCTAATGGCATTTTCCATAATCCAATACAGCATGACTGGACAAAGCACATTGAGATCGGTGGGCGTTTTATCAAAGACAAGCTAGATGACGGAGTATTGTGTATTCCATTTATCCCTACCAAACAATAGGTGGCAGATCTCTTCACGAAGAGTTTTCAGTCTCAACAATGACCTCTTAATTGGCAAGCTGGGAAGGCTCAACATTTATAAACCAGCATGAGGTGGGGTGTTGAAATATGTCCAATTTATTTCCTAAACATGTCCACATTCATTTCCTAATTATCTTGCTGAAATATCTCCTATGTTAGAGGCTAGATTAGCTCTATGATTAATCCAACTTTCCGTTTATTCATCATCCTAGGTTGTATATATTGTCGGCATTGTAGCCGTGATTTAAGCAATTATATAAGAATTGCATTATTATTTTCATTAAAAATGAACCAAAAAAATGGATTTTAAAAGGAGTTTTCATATTTTTCCTTCTCAGTAGGTGCATAAAGTTATGGTTAACTATTATTAGGCTTCTAATAATAAAGCCAAAAGTACATAGGTAAAAACAGTTACGGTTGAAATGCCTACTTCCAAGTCCCAATAATAAAAAAGAAGCTCTGGTCATCTGTAAAAATTGGTCAAAAAACTACAATGCTACTGCTTTAACCCAAAAAGTTACCTCGGACAAATCAAGTTTTGCAGCATTTGTGCGGTCACCCATTAGCTTGACTGTCTTGGCATAGAGGATATTGTCTTGTACAATCTTTGCAAGTTCCGGGAAATGCCAACCATACCATTCTCTAACCCTCATCGCGTACGTGTTAAGCTCCTTATCAAGGTCATCCAGAAGACCGATTGCTTGTATAATCATTGTATCTACCTAGAAGGCAAAAGTTACGCAGTGACATTAGCACTCCGTTTGGATCAAGGGAAAGGGGGGAGGGGGGCATGTGTTTGGAGGAGGGGTGGGAGTTTAAGAGGGAAAATTTGGAAGGAAAATGAATCATTTGAAATTATAGGTTTCACATTCCTTCCAATCTTTTCCCCCCCAATCATACTATTTTATACCTATTTAGTTTATTTTATCACAAACAATCTTTTACTAATCTCTTACACGTATACATATATATAAATTGTATATTACTTTATTACACAATGGAAAATGAATGCTCCCCACAAATCCAAACACAACGAAGAATGGACAATCCTCTCTCCTCATCCCTCCCCTCCATCCAAACGAATATGAGTTTGATATCCATTCTAATCTGTCATTAGGATGGAGAGGATAAGGCCTTAAAATCCATCTAAATGAAGAGAAGGAACACACAAGAAAAAATAAGACCAGACATACATTTCAACAACTTCTAGAGGGCTATTCAACAAGCTTCCTTTTCTCTCTCAATAGAAACAAGTTATGCTCATTTTCTTTTAAACCAAATTCTATGTTGGTCGAATAAGAACATTATCACCTCACATTATAAAACAAGAATGCTTCAAAAGCCAAACAGTTGGTTCACCTTATCCGGACTGAATTTTAGCTTATATCTCGACAAGCAATGAGAAAGACCCAAGCTCATTGGAGCCAAATCTTGAGTCGCTAGACCTGATATGAGTTCAGTTAGTTGACTTCTCACCCCTCTCATCAGTTCCATGACAGCACTGTTGTGAACACATTCAATGTTCTGCAAGGAATTAATTTACCCAACTCAAATGGAATGAAACTAGGAGGAGACAATAAAATGGAATGGCACGATATGCTTCTCATAGTTTAGCATATTAGCTTACCAGTTTCTCCTTAATAGAATTCCCAAGCTTAGAATCAGCTACTGCTAGGATTTCTCCATTACAATGGACTTTTAAGAATTTACGCAAACCTTTGTTAGGCTTACTAACAATCAACGAGGTAGCTGCATCTAATGCTTCTGACGTGTCCCCAAATTTGGAGAAAGCTTTTAGCTTCACAACCTGATGTTACCAATTCACAAGAAATAGGCTCCCGAGTCAAATCACATAATGATGCAATCATAAAATCAAGAGGGCAACTAACCAGAGTAACATGAACAAAAAAATTGATTACCAACATATCCAAATCTTAGCCTTCTTTTCGTAGAAAAGAAAATTAGAAATTATGCAAAATGAATGGAACTAGGAAGGATGAGATAAAATTTTGTGTTTGGTAACCAAGCAAAATGAGAGGATGGAAAGCAGAGTAAAACTCCATTACTAAGCCATCGAAAATATTCTTCCAAAATCGATCTGTTTCCCAAGTGCGTGTTCAAGGTGACAAGTAAAGATTTAAGTACCTTATTTTATGTTTCTTTTCATTTTTCCTTCTTACCAAACACAACTAGAGGGGAAAAAAAAGTTTCCTTCTTGGAAGTAAAATATCCTCTCCCTATTTTCCATCCCTCCTACCCAACAAAACTTGAAGAAAATGAAGAACACAACATGAACTCGATGGCCATTTCTTGGGAACTATTTCATGTCATCCTAGTCCATTGTAATTTTAAAAATTGAATGAAAGATGCTACGGAAATAAACATGTACAGGGAAAAGCGTCAAAGTGTAATTAAATCATCAATAATCGAAATTAGCTCAGCTTTTGAAATGTATTTAAGGATTGAGATTATTTTTGAAGGAAAGATGAGATTTAATTTCAAGTTTTGGACAGGATTTTTTTTGGCCCAATGCAAAACACCCCACCCCAAAATGAGTACTCCCCCACTCATTATCCACGCTCTTTGAGACTCTGCTCAGTCTCTCCCTCTCTCAAGTGCACTTCCCTC
This sequence comes from Eucommia ulmoides, assembly GCA_016647705.1. NCBI lineage: Eukaryota > Viridiplantae > Streptophyta > Magnoliopsida > Garryales > Eucommiaceae > Eucommia > Eucommia ulmoides. The sequence goes on from CM028341.1 coordinate 21,975,326, forward strand.
TCTCCCCCTTTTCAGAAACCCCAACTCCCTCCCTCTACCTGAAGTCCTCTTGTCCTCCCCACCAAACACTAATCTCCATCACCAATCCATGTCTTGCTTTCCCCTTCCTCCTTACACACGCACAAAAACTCAATCCACCAGTAACCTACCAAGTCTAACCAGACACCCGTAGTCCCAGCAGCTAGTCGCCCAACCATCTGGGCACAATAAGAACTTAGGTCTAAAAAAATTAGGGATAATTAAAACAAAATTTGGGGTAATTGTGCATAAAAAATATATAATAGTAAAAAATTGGTTTAGAAATTTAAATTTATTGAGCAATTAGGGTTCAAATTTATATTTAAAAAAGAGTTAATTGTATAAGATACAACATTTTTGGTTTGCATCAGGGTTAATTTTGGGATAGTTAGAAATTTGTGCTTACACTTCACATGGATTAGGGTTACATTATGTTAATTACTCAATGATCTAAATAATTTAGGTTAGCAAGAAATTAAGCGTCAAAAATTCAAGGTGCAAAGTTAAGATTACCTGCCTGCATTTTATAAAATAATACTTTAAAAGATTATTTATATAAAATTAAATTTCATTTCAGGATGATTAGACATAGGGTTAAATAGAGTATGGTAACAATGTGAGTTATGTAGGCTAGCTAGAACTTTAAGATAGGATTGACGTTGAAACAATAAAACTAGAAAACTGAATTAAAATTAGTGCAACAAGGTAAACAATAGTTAGAACATAATTGTTCCACCTTTCAAGACATGATTACCAAACTCAAATAAAACACACCACGGTAACCATAATAGGCATATAAAGAGAACAAAACGGAACAGAATATTTCAATAGGTATACCGAACAGAACATAAGGGAACACAGAAATAACCTGTCTGGATGAGTCAGCTGTCGAAAACTCCTTCCACAAATCCTGCAACCAAGGAAAAAACAAAGTAAATGACACTACTTCGCCATTAAAAGTGAACCCCCCGGATCAAATGTACCAATAAGACATATGTATCTGCGTGTGTGTGTTATTGTGATTTTTTTTTTTTTTTTTGCCAGCGTACAGAGGGAGAGATGAAAAGAGAGAAAACAACATAGAAAAGGGAAAAGGAAGATATATACGTCAACTTTGGAGAGCTTCCCTTCATCTAAAACTTTGAAAAGGGCAAATCCCGCTGGAGTTTCGAACAACAGAAGCATTGTTCAAGTCCCAAAACCACACCTGGAAAAAATAAGTCCAAACATAAGCTTCGTCTAAATCCTCATAAAAGAACTTCATAGCAACAAACTGAAAAAAAAAATGCATACGAACCCCAGAAACAAGCTAAATGAAGATCACGGGAAAAGGGACAGATGAAGATATTGTATCCAGAAGAAACCCTAATTACTTACCCGCTTCGCTTAATGCTGCGCTAGAAAGAGGAACGCGAAGAGCGAAGAGCGAAGAGGACAGGGTCTAGGGTTTAAGAGTTGGAGCGCGTGTCAAATAGTGCTTTGGGGGCGTTTGGGATTATTACTTATCGGATAGGAGCATTTGTTTCAAGCAAAGTTTTAAAACCTTGGAGCAAAGGGAGTGCTATATTTTGATGTACCATTTGTCGAGATGGTACATCAAAATTTTTATAGTACACTACGAAAAAAAAAAAAAAAAAAAAAATCCAAGGAAAGTGTTATTTTCTAATTAAAAAATAAAATTAATAAACTAATATAATTAAATTTTGGGATTTTAATTTAATTGTTAAATATTAATTTGTAGTTTCAAATTAAAATGCTTGAATGTTAAATTTTAATTGAATCGCCAAAGGGTATAATTTTTTATTTTAAACTAAAATGCGAAAATTGAAATTTTAGATTCAACTTTACAACCAAATCTTAAATTTTAGTTTCAAAATTAAAATTTTAAATTTCAACTTAACCGCCAAATTTCAATCTTGAAATTTGAGTTTTACCACCTAAACTATCTATAAATACACTCATTTCCTCTCTTATTTTCACACATTCCTACCAATACAAATCTATACACCCATTTCCTCTTTCATTTTCTCATATTCCCTACCAATATCATTTCATGTCTATCTTAACTTTTCCAACATATTATATATCCTCAAAAGTGAGGATGATTCTGATGAAGAGTTCGAGTTGTTAGCAAGGGTGGTTATAACGGATTAACGCCTTCGTCAAAATGCACCGCAACATGGTTTTGTCCCAAGTCACAATTCTATCTTTCGTGATTGAATTTCTGGTCAAGAAAGGCTCTTTCATGAATATTTCTCTGAATCTCTATATAGAATGAAAATTTATTCTGAATGAGGTTTTGAATGAGTCGTTCTCTTTTCTTTCGAATTGTTTTTGAAGTTGAACGATATGATCCATATTTCGTCCAAATAAGAGAAGCTGCCAGAGTTTTAGATTTATCTTCTCTTCAGAAGGTAACAGTTGCGATAAGGATGCTTGCTTATAGAAATACAACAATTTCTGTAGATGAATATGTTCAGATTGGAGAAAGCACCGACATAGAGAGCTTAAAGCGGTTTGTTAAAGCATTTGATGTAGCATTTGGCGATGAGTATTTAAGAGTACCAAATAGCAATAATATCTCCTGATTGCTATCCCTTGGTAAAAACCGTGACTTTCCAGGAATGTTGGGAAGCATTTATTATATGCACTAGAAGTGGAAAAATTTTCCGACTGCATGGCAATATATATATATATTGGTTATTGTCATGAACCAACCATCATTTGGAAGTTGTTGCTTCACAAGATCTTTGGATATGTCATGCTTTTTTCGGGTTGTTGGGATCACTTAATAGTATTAATGTATTGAATCGATCTCCTATTTTTGATGAACTACTCAAGGGTTGTGCCCTTGCTGTTAATTATAATTTTAATAGGCATAATTATACAATGGGATATTATCTAGCTGGTGATATTTATCCAATTGGCTAACAATTTTGAAAACAATTTCTTGCCCACAAGGCTTGAAGAAGAAATATTTTGATGTGGCACAAGAGTCATCAAGGAAAGATGTAGAACGTGCTTTCTGAGTGCTCCAAACTTGTTTGCAATTGTGCGTGGCCCCGCACATTTTTGGGATGAGGAAACGCTTGCAGATATTACGAAAGCATGTATAATTATGCATAATATGATCAATGAGGATGAAGGAGCAATTGGTAACATTAACTTTGATGGAAGTTACACAAATCCACCTATCAAAGGGTTCATGCTCATACTCCGGATTTTTCAGCTTTTATTCAAGCCACATGAGGAATCTGAGCTACAACAAGTCATTTCGAGCTCCAAAATGATCTTGTGGAGCACCTATAGCAATGTTATGGGGGCAGAGTAGTAGTTTAAATTTGAATTTATATTAGTATTATGTATTTTTCATGTAATTTGAATTTGAATTTGTAGTAGTATTATGTATTTTTCATGTAGTTTGAATTTGTGTCAATATTATATAATTTTTCAACATGTAATTTGAATTTGATGAATGCATTGATTGAAAAAGTAAAAATGAAAAGGATACCATTAATATAGTAGTGGTAAGTAACTAACATAGACTACATAACTACATTGTAGAAAATAAAAAATAGCTTACAAATTAAAACCCGTCTGTCTAATGATTTTCATTTTCAAACTATCATAATACTAACCAAAGATGGGATCCACGTTATGAGTGTCCATTTTCATTATGCAATTTTGTTCAAATATTTTCTCTATTTTCACTTTTTCTTTTTCAATTTCTAGTTGAACGATATGTTGCCATAACTAAAGGGCATGTTGATCTAATGCCTCATGATCTTATTCAGCTCTATTTTCTTTAATTTTCAACTTATCTTCTTAAAATTTATCTAAAACATTCATAACTTCTGGTTCAACAACGGCCGTGGACTTTTTTACCTTTGACTTGTTTATTGGAGGCCTTTCTGCCTAGAGGTCTTTCTTGGCTTATACCAGTTTCATGATCATCTATTATGATGAGAATCAACGAGCACCATCAGAGGATCAGTTACATGTTCCAGTCAGGCTTATTACTAGGAAAAGATCCAAGAAAAATCAAAGTAGCACTTAATGGGCTAATTCAAGAGACTTGGCCCATGTCTACAATAGCTCCAAATTAGGCCCATCGGGTAGTCAAGGCCAAATCCATCTCATCAAAGCAAGCGAATGGGCTTAGACATGAACTCAAATGGGCCAAATCATGTGGACCACGAAATTCTTATCATATTTATTTTATTATTTTAAATCTTTTAATTATTTTTAGGCTGATTTGTAAGCTTGATTTCCAAGTAAATCATTTCCTTTTCCAACTAGGAATGTAAGGCAAATTAGGAAACTTTCTTATTCTTTATTTAGCAATTAGATTTTAGGGTTTCTTTTTTCCTCCATGTAGACCCACCAATTTCAAAGTGTATTAGGGTTTCTTTTCTTATTCTCTTGGCCACCTATTTAAGAGGGCTTTATAGACCTACGAATTACACATTACTTTGATTAATAAAAATTGTGAGAGTTTTCTCTTTAGTTCTTCAGAGAACTTTTCTTGAACTTATCAAGAGTTTCTTGTGGCGTTCAAACTTATTTCTTTGATACGTGATTCATTATAATCATTGGGTCAAGATTATTATACTATTGGTTCGCATTTCGTTCATAAACGTTGGGTCAAGGTAATCTATCTTTCGATTTCTGTATTTTTAGCTCGTTCAAAAATCTGATTTAGTTTCGATCTTCGCGAAGAAACCCTAAGTTGGTTTCGGGTCTCACTAATCCTTGGTGAGGTTCGCATCATATTAAATTAACACAATCTGTACTTGCAGCAGAAGATATAGCGGGACTTGCACTTGAGTAACTTTCTTACTTTTTGCTACCACCTGATAAGAGATCAATCCATTTGTGTTCATTCTTCCGTATTTCCCAACAATACTCATACATAAATGGTTTGTTGAATTCTGCAATATACAACTTTTTTGCTTTGAGAAGTTCCAAAAACACAAAAGTAACATTAAAATTTAATAACATAATTTCTATCCAAAATGTATTTCCCTAATTTGATTAGTATGACCGCTTTGATGAGTTATTTGAATTAAGTTATGAAATCTAACAAATTTAGCACATTTTGTATTTATACCTTGCCATCAGCTTATAATAGATGTTTGACTACTGTCACAGGGTCACATTTTCGTAGTGACATTTGCTCGTGTGGCGCCCCAACACGTTCGTTAGCGCGGGGGCAAGTTTGCTTTCTTTGGGATGCTAATTGGTTTCGTTCTGCCTTGGACTCATTAGGAGAGCAACTCCAACTCCCGACCAGTTTGTGCAGGGGAGGCCTAACCCCTTCTTCTTTTATCAGGTCCACGACTAGCGACGTATTCTCCGAACTTAATTGGGTTGGTACGCATTGACTTTGAATGGACGCCTACTTGTGTTGATGCCTACACCTGGTTGAGAGCCACATTTGAGTGCTCCACCCTCCAACCAATATGATTATTTGTTATGACCGCCTTAATAACAGCGGTCTGTGACACTCTCCTCCCCCAATATCGCAAATGTCCTCGTTGCGATGCGAACAACTCTCGATGTTGCGCCCTTTGTCGGGCCTCCGTATTTTGCGCGAAAGAGAAAAAATTGGTAGGTGCCCAATTCGCATGATCTACGCTTCGATGTGACGTTCCGTGAAACCCTACCTGCTCATCATGAGTACTTGGTTAATCATGACACCCTGCCCATCCGCCGATGGTGCTAGGTGCAATATCTTTGTAGCTTAACTTCTTCCCGTTTTGGAGTGTCGTCCCCACAGCTCGAGCGAGTCACCCGCCCGTAGAGCTAATTGTGACCTGCTTTGATACCACTTGTTACGGGCTCACATTTTCATAGTGGCATTTGCTCATGTGGCGCCCTAACGCGTTCACTAGCGTGGGGGCAAACTTTCCTTCTTTGGGATACTGATTGGTTTTGCCCTGTCTTGGGCTCATCAGGAGAGCGGCTCCAACTCTCGACCAGTTTGTGCAGGGGAGGCCTAACCTCTTCTTCTTTTGTCAGGTCCACGACCAGGGACGTATTCCCTGAACTTAACCTGGTCAATACACCTTGACTCCGAATGAACGCCTACTTGTGTTGATGCTCACACTTGGTTGAGAGTCGCATTTGATTGCTCAACCCTCCAACTAACATTATTTTTCGTTCTGACTGCCTTGATAATAGTGGTCCATGACACTACGCCCAAAATCAGCTTCTCCATTCGTGTTAAAGTATTCATGTGTTCTCTTCCAAAACGCATTGTGTTGTTAACCACTACCGGTGATTAAATATTTGTTTGTGTTTAGCCAACCAGAAACAATAAGAATATCCTCACTAGGATTGAAATTTTTTACTCTTTGTGCCTCATTGTCGTTGATCTCACTGTATTTCAATTTTGTGGGATTGGTTCAACATCGTAATCTGATTATTTAGTTTCAAGTTGATCTTTAGAAAAATCATTCAAAAGAAGACTCGTGAAATAATGATTAGATACATAATCCATCTGCATGTATTAAATAAAAGTAAATAAATCAGACCAACTTCAATTTAAATTAAATTAAATTAACCTAAGTAAACGAAAATTAACAAACTAATCTAACGCAACCCAAATAAAATAAAATTAATAAACTAAACTACACTACACCAAACTTAATTAAACTCAATCCTGCACACAAAAAAAATACTTTTAAATCCTAATTAAATTCAATTAAACCCTATTTTTAAATCTAATTCCTAATTATAAACCCAACCCAAAACCATTAACCCAAATTACAAACCTATCCCCCTAATTATAAACCTATCCACCTTCCCAACCCAAATAAATTAAAACTCATATTACAAACCCAACCACTAATTATAACCCAACCCAAATTATAATCCAAATTACAAACACAAACCATCCACCAAATTCCTCAACCAAATCAATTAAACCTCTAATTAAAAACTCACCCCTCCCCCAAATTAATGAGTCAGCCCAAACCCATCCTATTTGAAACCCTAATTCGTTATTGTCACCTCCTCCCAATAATTATCACATTAGCCCAAACTAGCCCACAAACCCACCCTAGTTAAAACACTAATTCACCCAAATCATTTGCCCCAAATCACAAATACATAGAGATAGAGAAAGAAAGAAAGAGAGAGCGAATTGAGATCTGCGATGGAGAAGGCGACGACGATGGGGAACTGCGATTGAGATAGATAAGGCGACGACGAAGGCAACAAGTTGATTTGGCAAAGGCGATGAGCTAATCTGGCGAAGGCAACGGTGATAAAATGGCATTCGGCGACAACGAGTTAATCAAGATCTGGTAAGGATTGTTGGTGCCTCTATTTTTCTTATTTTTCTTTTCGTTGCTCTTGATTTCAAACTATTAGAGTAGCCGTTGCTACTCCAATAGTCATTTTGGCATGCCTTTTACTTTTTGTGTCAAATATGGCACAGGCAAACTTGGTGGGCCAAAATGGCATACCAGATGACACAACTGTCAGAGTTGTTTTTTAGCTTCAAAAATGCCAAAAATTAAATGGCACAACATATACACAAGCCGTTGGAGATGCTCTTAGACCTGACATTAAATTGCAAAAGCAATTATGTTACGGATTATCGATTCAACCGATAGACGAATTGCAGTTGAACGGTGACATTATAATTATGTCATAAAAATTATTTTTTAAATAAAAATATAAAACACACACACACACTTATATATATATATATATATCAAGAAAAATAAGTATAAAAACATTTATTTACAACAATTATATAAATAAAAATTAAGAATTTACATCAATATTCTATTAATATATCAATTATGCAAATTAGACAACAACTATATGAAATTAAATAAATAACAAACAAGAACAAGTAAGTAATTTAACAACAAACAATATATAAATTAAAAAAAAATTAAAAATCGTAATACCTTATTGTTATTGACTTACTACCTGTTGGGAGGGGGGGGAACTGGGAAGCCATGACAGAGATCGGACTTAGAGCTAATGGAGAATGTTGGAGGCTACAGATAGGAAAAAGACATCGTCGTTGTCGAAGACAACGAAGAAATGTCGAGGATGACGTTGTTATTGGAGGCAAGGAGGTAGGAAACGAAAGATTTGGACTAAGAAAGAGAGAGAGAGAGATCAAAAGTGATAAAGGGAGAGATCAGAATTAAGAAAGATATAAGAGAGACTTGGGCTTGGGTGGAGCTGTAGTAGGGTGAGTGGCTAAACTGAAGTGAATCGAGGGAAATAGACGGACTAGTAGATGGTGGGAAGATTAAGGATTTAGATTTTTTTTTGGAACAACTTATATAATTCAAAAATAGAGAAAACTTAGTCTGTTTGTAAAGAACCGCTCTGGTTCACTGGTTCGATGGTTCAAATGATTTGAACCAACCAGTTCATTGATTTTTTGGCCTGAAGTGGATTTGAGAGGTTAACCAAATTGGAAATAAGCCCTGGTGGCATTTCAATTAGATTGCCTGATTTTTTTAAACATTGGCTTTATGGGTAAATTGTCTTTTACTCTACATACTTTCTCTAATTATGACCTTACTTCTCTACAATTTAAAATCTCAAACGTTATTCCCCTTTACTTTTTGAAAGGTGAGAAATTCACAGAATCAATTATTTTTTACTACGGGTATAGTTCATGTGCAATCAGGCGCATTCTTTGGCCATTTATACGCATTTTGAGTATGGTTGTTAACAAAATTACCTTTATGGATCCTCTATGTATACTTAACATTGTATTTCTTCATATTATGTAGTAGAATTGAAACGATTAAATTTTTTTCTTATTAGGTTCAACCATGTTATAGATTCTTGGAATGATTAGATCCACCAACTTGTGAGAGGAGTATATGTTTTTGAGAAGATAGAGAAAAAAAATTGATTTGTTGGAAAAAAGAACTTGGTGTGGTGAAGAAGAAGTCAACTTTTTGGAATAATGCATTTATATTTGCACTTACTTTTCTTATTGTGTTGTTGATGAAATGAATTGTATGCAGTTACAATTATTAATGAAAAGTTTGTGTGTTTAGTATTTTTTTCAACTCTTATTTCTTGTATAAATTACCAAACTCAATATCAATTATTCTAGAACTGTCAAAAAAATAATAAACCAAAACTAAATACACTAAAAAATAAATACACCAAATTGCATTCAAACAACACTAAATACACCTAAAAACAAATGCACCAAACTATATGCATCTGTCCAAAACTGAACAAATACACCGAAATCTAAATTTGCATAAATGAATAAATACACCAAAACCCAAATTTCCATAACTGAATAAATACACCAAAACTTTCGGCACTGCATTTACATTTCCAAAACTTAACATTACCAAATTTCCAATTGTTCTAGTTCTTAATATGTTTTCAAAAAAACTGATTCTATCATTTAACAACTCATCTCAAAACCAGCTGATTATATACCATAATGTTACATACAAAAAAACAGCAAAAATATAACTTGTTTTGGCATTGGGTTGCACTAGTTCCTTTATCCTGGCCATAAAACATTATACGTACAAATTATAAGAAATAAATGGTATTACACAAGAAATAAATTAATAAATTAAATGAAGTAATTGAAAAGCATACCTTTTTGAATAGGTTTGACCTCGACGAATCCCCGTAAGTGCTGCAATAAATTATGCGCTAGCAATACTCGCAAGTGCACATGGTCGAACAAGTAATAAAGTGATATGAAGATCAAGTATTGTCGACTGGGATTACCATTAGAACAAGCTAAGTACCACTATTAGAATAACTCAATTTTATTTAGATGATCGATGATTTGAATGGTGTCCGAAATATTAAAACAAGTCAAATTTGAAGGGTTGGAATGAATTCAATGAAAATAGATTATTTAGGAATTAACTTTGTTCACTCGTACGTTTGATTGATTTATTCTAGTTTACACTAAGGGTTATCACCCTACTCAACAATCAAGATTTCTAAAACTCGCTCACTACCCCTCCCAAGTGTCAAGTGAGTGAATATGTAATCACTTCTAAATCGATATCCTTATCTAGGATTTAGGTGATTACATTCGTCACGTCTCAATCTTGTGGATCGCATAAGTTTTAATAATCTCCCGATTAATTAAAACTTGTGTTGTGTTCAATCTAAGTCCGAATCTTGGATTACTTCTCCCGAGTGTCAAATCCCGTATTATCAAATCAACCACAATATCATATACAAGCATATAATGGAAGCAATAAAATGATTAATGCCATTGAATATAAATGAATACCCATTAGCAAAACATAGATTCAATCAAACATAGCATAGGTGAACTATATTAATCTCCAGACAAGAGAAATTTAGCTACACATTGTCATTTCTAGAACTACAACAATAGATGAAGAAGACATAATCAAATCAACAAATCAAGATCTAAAAATGAGAGATAGATTGAGGGAATAGAGATCCAAATCTGAGTTGAGGAGTGAGTCCCCTCCTTCAATGATGCTTTAATCCCTTTCAACTATCCTCTCTCTCTCTCTAAAATTTGCCTATTCTCATTTGTCTGCACAAAGAGCTCTCCCAAAAAAGGTCCCCTAAAAGTGAACTCCCTTTTTCTATTTATAGCTACACCCCAAAAACCCTAAAATAGGTTGAAAAATCCTTAGTCCCAATGAAACGGCGCTGTAGTGGTAGAAAATGTGCTGCAGAGTGTTAGAAATAGAAGAAGAAGTGGGAAAATGAGAGCGTGCTGCAACGCGGTCTTGTTAGGAGACCAAAAAGCAACGCGCTGTAGCGCCGTCAAGGCAGAGGGTTGCTTTTTCGTCGCTTCTTCGTCGAATTTTCACCGATTGTCTTGATTCTTGACCGATTAAGCTTAAGTCAACTTACCTACAAAAATACACTGAAAAAGAATTAAAACATGAATGGAATGCTAGAAAACTATAAAATTCACAAGGGAATTAATTTATAAATATCAATTTATCAGTAAGAACACATGATTTACTTTCCCATATTTTACTTTCCTCCACCTTTACTTTACGTATTTTACTTTCCAACACCCTTTACCCAATTTTAATTTCTTGCAATTTATTTATGTGTGTATATATACTTATCCTTCTTCGCATTTCTTTTTATTGTAAAGAAACAAATCTCTAAAATTTTGTTCAATTTTGTTAAAAACGTAAAAATGAAAAAATTTAACTTAAAAAACCTGAGAAAGAGAGAGTCTTTTATACCATCGTTTACGTTTGTGAAACTTTAAGCGATGAGTTTAGGACAATATTTTCCCAAGCTAGATTCTGAGTTTAGGTTAAATTATCACATGAGAAAAAAATAAAACCCACTTCTTTAAAAGACTTCATAAAATAAATAAATAAATAAAAATGACCTTCTTCAAAAGTTGTGTAGAAAAAAAAAATCAAATCTACTTTCATTAATACGCTTTTCTAAGAGCATCTTCAATGCAACATAGCAATTTTGAATAGCCAAATCAAAAAATGGCTAGTTGAATATTGATTTGTCTATCCAAATTCAAGAATCCATTCCGACCCAACTAGCCATTTATAGTAGCCATTTTTCATCTATTAATTTTTATTTAATTTTTTATCTAAATTTTCATCCAATAAATTAATTTACTAATATAATTAAAAACTCAAACCTATTTATTTATAAATACCCAACTCATTTACTAATCTAATTAAAAACTAACCCAACCCTATTAATCTAATTAAAAACCTTAATCCATTTAATTATAAATACCCAACCCAAACTAACATAACCCAACTCATTAATTAAAAACCCATTTTAATTATTTTACTAATTAAAACTCATTTTAATTATTTTACTAATTAAAACCCATTTAAACCCAACCCCACCCATTTAAACCCATTTTACTAATTAAAAACCCAACCACAAAGCCCACCATTCTAATTAAAACAAAAAGCCCTAGCAGCAAATTAACTAATGCCAGAAAGAAGGAATCACGTAGGAGGACAAAACACAGTTGCGATGGAGAGGTGGGGGTGGTCGGACTAGTTGCAGAGAGCGAAATCAGAGAGGAAAGGACTGGTCGAATTGTCGCAGCTCAAGAAATAGGAGATGGAGGGAGAATCGGACCACTGCAGCTTAAGAAAACAACGAATCGGACAAGTACACTTCTCAGATCCGAAATGAAGAATGAGGTGAGTTATTCTCTCAAATATCTCAAATTTTATAGTTGATTTTTGAAATTTTTTGTTTGAAATATTTTTACAACATTAATAATTTTGACTATTTGAAATCCCAACGGTATTTGTACCCGCGAATTTACTTTTGGCTAGTGAAAGAGCTCAGCCAAATTTAGCTCTTACTTAGGATTCTAGCCATTTTGGCTATCCAAATGGTTTTTCCATTCGAGTGCTTTTTTTTTTTTTTCATTTTGGCTAGCTAAAATGGCACTTGAGAGATTTGACTACCCATTTGGCTCATATGTTGGAGTTGCTCTAAAGAAAAACCCAAAAATCTATTTACAAAGATTTTCAAAAAATCCTTTTCGTAGTCTCGAAGTTTTTCTTCTAAAAATATAACAAACAAAAAGGAATTTTTTCAAAAGATTTCTTCAAAGAAAATACTCCTTTAAAAGATTTCTTCAGAAAAAAAGAAAAAAACTTTCCTTAAAAACGTATTCAAAAATCAAATTTATTTAACATGTTTTACCAAAGATAAAACCAAAAAAAAAACCTTTTACATTTTACTTTTTACTTTTTTTCTCCTATCTTCTATCTAAATTTTCTTTAAAGAAAAGGTTTCAAAAATCTTTTTTCTAATGAAAAACAAAGAAAAACTTATTTTCAAACAAAGAAATTTCATCCAAGCATTTTACTTTATTTCTCTTGCATTTTCTTTAAATTTTTCTTTAAGAATAGATTTAAAAAATCTCTACCCTGTCTTTTAAAAAAAACCAAATAAAAGAAGATTTTTTATTATTTAGTCATCCAAAGTAATGAAAACTATTAAAAAGACCCCCAACTACCAAAATTAATATTTTGATCCTCAAAGATCTTTTAGAAAAAAGTTATCATTCTTCGCCTAATGAGTTCCCCTAATTTACATAATATGTCATTGTGCAAATGTGTTACCATATAAATAAAAATAGAAATTTCATTTATCATAGAAATCAAAATTGTGAACATATCCAATGTAAAGAAAACTAAAACAAATATCAACTTAATGTACAACATATTGTATATTTTTGAAAATATATATATATATATATATAGATTTTTAATGTTCAAAACACAGTAGTGTGAATGTTCATACGTGAGCAACAACAATATCAACATTCACATGTATTTTTGTATGAGTTATTATTTTCGAGTTGTATGAATATTCACACTAGTACTATTAGTGTCGTGACTGTTCACATTGATAAATATTTATTAAGTCCAGTACTTTAAAATTATTATTTCAAAGTGGTGTGAACATTCATACTAGCATAAATAGAATTGTGAATGCTCACGTTGATAACATTTACACTCAAATAGTTCACGTTAATGAGGTATCTTAGACAATATTTTAATATTGTGAATGTTCATACAATTATGAAATGAAAACTAGAAATTCACTAGATTTAATAGGGTTATCAGTGTGGACATTCAAACTTCTGTGAACTGTTGTGAATGTTCACAATATTTTGACACAATAAAAAAATAAAATATAATAGTGATTACTAATGTAAACATTCACACAACTATTTGAATAATAGTGAATGTTTAGAGAGAAAATGTAAAATAAAACAAAAAAGATGGTTCTTCTTCGTACTTCAGACAAGATGCTTAAAAATGGCTACGACTCTAACGCTCCCTGGATTTTGCTCGCGAATCACAATGTCGACCGAGTGTTGATGTTATAATTCGAAATCCTGTTCATTTTTTTTTTTAAATAATTTATCCTTTTGAAAATGTTTTTGGATAAACTTTATTTTTTTAAAACACTTTAAAAAAAAAAAAAAAACAAGTTCAAGGGCTTTTCTAGGCGTTAGTTTTAAATTAATTTACTTGACCCGAACATTTTATGAAAATTTTGGGGTCGTCACCTAACATTAGTTTTGAAAGGGTGTGCTAGGTAGGTCACCGGGTTTTTGGGAAAAATAGGTAAAAGAAAAGAAAAGAAAATGACTTCAAATAGTTTTAACTAGAGTATTCATTAGGTTCATAGGTCGGTTATTCTCAAGGAAGGTGTTAGGCACCCCAAGACATTTATTCGAAAATGGTACCTTAGTATCTAAGTATTTCAAATTAAATCAAGTCTAAGTCTGTTTGATTTGGTTGGTTAATATGATTTGTTCCCCTTAATTTAGTTTATTATGACGTGTTCATTAAGTTAAAGATACTAAGCATTCAAGATAAAATGAAACATATAAAATAAGACAAATAATTAAAATGTAACAAATGTCCTCCTTTAAAAACACCTATCGATTATGGAAGAATCTACAAGTTTTGGTCTAGGAGAAAAGTTTTTTTTAATTATATTTATTTATTTATTTATTTACTATTACTATTATTATTATTATTATTATTATTATTATTATTATTTTAATTTAAGTTATGATGGGAAACTTTATATTTTTTTAAAGAGAAGAAAAAGTGTAAGACCCTAATTGTCGCACATGCATATTCACTAGTTGCATTTTAGAACGTTTAGTGAATAATGAGGTAGAATGTGTTATTTTTAATTTGAAATAAAATTTTAGGGTTGAATTTATAATTTTAAGAAATATGAAATTTTGAATTAGGTTAAAATGATAACCTAAAGAAAATTGAGGGGAGGTTAGAGTAATTTGGGAAAAAGGATATTATATATATATATATATATACACACACCCATATCTTCATCCATACAACAGTGGGATAAAAAAAAAAAAAAAAAAACAAACCAAGAATCGGAATAAGAAATTTGATGTGGCAATGTTTGGGATCAAGAGAAACCACTATATTCATGCATATAAATTCATCCAATGCACAATCATGACCACCAATTCTCAAAAGAAGAAGAAAACTGGAAACATGGAGAGAGAGAAAGAGGATCGGCAGGGGTGCGTATTCGGCCGTCGACTGTGTGAATGTGTGCGTGGTCTGTTCAGTGCCCGCGTGTGCATGTGTGTGTGTTTTGCTTGTCGTCGGTGTGTGTAGGTGTGAGGGTGTGGGATCATCGTTGTTCAGTTGCCAGCGTGGGGGTGAGCGACTTTATGTGTGTGTGTCTGTTTATCTGTCTGTGCAGACGTGTGTGCATGTATGTGTGTTCTGCTCTGTTCAGCTGGTGTATGTGTGTAGCCGTGAGTGTGTGTGTGTGTGTTCTGTTTGTCAACTAGGTGTGCGTGCGTCCATTCGTCGTTGATGGTCGACGGTGATTGTATGTGTGTGTGTGTGTGTGTTCGTTCAAACGTTGTGTGTGTTCCAGCGTGTATGAGTGAGTGTGTGCCTTGATCGTAAGGAAGAGGCGGCAAGTGAAGACACCGGAGCTGGTAAAGAGAGAGAGATGAGCATTTGGTCTAAAATGAAGTAGAAGCAGAGGAGAAGAGCGTTCGCCGCGGCGGTGGGGTTCAACAACCTGTAAACAGAAGGAAGAAGGAAAAAGAAAAAAAAGAAAAAGAAAAAGGGAAATCAAATAAAAGAACCAAAAATTCGAAAATTTAATTTCTCGGTCTGCGAATGATTCAGAACAGGTAAAATTTTAATCGGGAATTATTATCGATTAAATTAAATTGTTAAATACTAAAATTTTCGCAATCGTAATAATATTGTTATGATCGTTAATCTTGAATAATTGGTACGGTAAATATTAACGTAACGAAATGGACTAAATAATAATTTTCCATAATAAAAATTTGGAAAATGGGAAATATGAGATTTAGGGCCTGCATTGCACGTTAGGTTATTTTGAAATAAAATATTAATTTAGGCCTATCGTTGTTAGGTTCACAAGCGCCAGCGTCCTAGTAGGTTTTGGATGGTGAACCTTTTTGCAGTGTGGAGAACGAGGTGAGTGTATTGTCTTCTATGTAAATCTACAAAATTTATTTTTGTATAAATTGTGGAAAATGTGTTTATTTAAAAACAGACGAATTTGCAACTTATATGGATCAAGTGGGTTTTTTTTTAGGTAATTTTTATCCAACTATGCTATAGTTTATCTTCTCGTTAGGTGGGTATGACCTACGAGATGTGGATTTTCTTCTCGTTAGGCAGGTATAACCTACGAGATGTGAATTTTCTTCTTGTTAGGCAGGTATGACCTACGAGATGCGGATTTTCTTCTCGTTAGGCGGGTGTGATCGAGCCAAGTAGACATATAAAGAAAAAGGAAACATTATGGAGCAATGTAAAAAACGAGCTGAGCCCAAAGTGCAACACTACAAGAAAAATTAAATATTAGGACAACATTTTTAAAGACAATTTATAAATAATATCTTTTTAAATTCTTATTGAGATATTCAATCATAATGTCCTTATAATATTTATTTAATAAAACATATTTTAATTATATAATAAATAATAAAAAATTTCCTAATAAATATATACTAATGCGATAAAATAATTGTCCTTATAAATTATTGGGACAACCTTTTATGGGACAATTTTTAATTACCTTTATATTTAATGCGTCCCAAAATTTTATATATTAGGATAGATTTAGTGCCTTTGAAAATGAATTTTTTTGTAGTGCAACCATACCCAAACTTTAGGTGGCACCTAGAATTTTTAATTTACTTATTCTCACAAACATGTGGACTCTTGTATCTTCTCAAGGGAGGGTTAGAAGTGGCATGCACTTCTTGAAAATCCGAAGTTTTGTATGGTGAGTCAAAGTTAATTATATTAGATTGTAGACCATAATATGATTTAGCTGCAATGGATGTGGGTTCTATATTTGTTTTACATATAACGAAATATAGACACGTGTTATGTCCGGCACGAGAATAATATAAATTTTAAAACATAAAAAAATATAAGTATAATTAGGATGCAAAAAAACTCTAAATAAATATTAAAATTTATATTACTGCTCATATCATTTAGAACACTAATGAATTAAAAAAACAAAGTTGGAGAACTCCTCAATTTAAGAAATGACAAAATGTCAGAAAATAAAAATGCAAAAAATTGACTATTGAATCGCGTAAAATTAAAAGTTCTAGAAAATTTATCTATGGAGGGAGGCCATTGACAAACAAGACATAATATACTTAGCAAAAAACAACTATTTTTAAAAATTCATAAATAATTTATATTGAGGGTAAAAAAGTCACTAAATTAAAAGATAATTCTTCTAAATATTTAAAACCTTAGTGGTATTGTCCCTTTTCATTTTGTAGCTTTTATTTATTGACATTTTTTACCTTATAAAATTTTAAAATATTACATCATCGTGTTCCTTACATGTTCAAGATGTGTCCGATTTGAAATTTAAATTTTCAGTTCTCCGGGACATTCTAACCCTTGTATAGGCGTGTCCATCGTGTGTCTGTATCTGAGATGTGTCCAATACGCATACGACAATCTTCCTACAAGTGCCCGTCCTTTCTAGATCACCATTCTTGTTAATATAAATTTCTTACAAATGCATCAGAGTTAACATTCCTTAAAAACGAATGTGTTGCCACATAACCTAATAATAAAATTCTTATGAGCCATAAGTGACTTGTTGGTAGTAAATATACTAAGCAAAACTTACCTAGTGTCCTAGAATGGTACAAAAATGACCAAACGAGCCTCATATTTTTCCAATAAACACTAAGAATATTTTAGAAGATATGGATATATTTGTTCCCATTAACTATCATTACATTCTATATTAACCACTCAAAATTTTCTTAAAATATTTCAAAAATTAAGACACAGTTACTAATTTTAATGAAGTAAAAACTCTTGTAAAAATTCAAACGATTAATCAAGTTTGTTTTCTTATTTTGTTGCTCAAATTACATACCAATAATCCCCTATTTTAGACCTTCAAATTGACACCTCAATCACATTTTTACTCCAAAGTAAAACATTTTCTTCTAGAAGATAAAAATTGGAAGTCTTCTAATTTTTCTAATTAATTAATTATTAAAATAATTATTTATTTACTTTCACCATCCATCTTTTGCTATAAACCTGAAAGCTCATACACAATAGAGAATTGATGTTAGAAGAGTCCATGAAAAATGAACAGGTAGTAGTCCTGAACTTGAGAAGTTGGGGGTCTAAGGTTTTGAACATTAGACATATCTTATAAGGTGGAAGACAATAATGGCCGCCCACCTACAAGTTTTTGTTGTCCCTTCATTTTTTGTCCAAGGCTCTCTAAGTTTTGTTTGTGAAAATTTGGTTTCACATTCACTTATTGATTTGGATCTTATTACCTCCTATATTCAAATCAGAACTATCTTAGAGTCTTGAGATTAAATCTAATTTTATAAATTCAAAGAATATTTTTCTTTCAGAGATTCTCTGTATGGATATTATTAGAGGTTAGACATTTGTGTCACTTCTGAGATAATCAAATCTCCCGTGCCGATACTGTTCGTGTTTAGACGTTCTTAGAGGAGCCTACTTAGATCACACCTCGGGAACTACCAACTTTGAAGCTGAAGCACTGAGGTAACTATTATATTAAATGTGATTTGATATTTCTTTATTTATTTTTAATATTAATACAATTATATCTGGCTTTAACGAATTAGATATTAATTGTAATTTAAATTTTTTATATTCCCCTGCATAAACCTGTTGTTTTCAATATCCGATCCATTTGGATTTAAATATTATTACCAACTAGATTCAAAATAGACCTACCTTACTTTCTTGGGGGCTATAATCTAATTCTTAGAAATCTCAAGATCCTTATCCTATCTGAGTTTTCTATGTGAACAGCGTTTGAGGCAGGAAATTTGTTTTGCTTCTGAGAGAATCGAACCTCTGTTGGTGGAACCTGATCAAATCAAGCTGCTCTTGGAAGAGACTTCTCAAATTACGACTCAAAAATTACTGGCTTTGAGGCTAAAGTATCAGAAGAGATAACTGATCAAATATAATTTAATTTTACCTATTTTATGTTGATACAAATAGATTCGACTTAGAGGAACATGATACTAAATTGTAATTTTTTTTTATTTTTTTTAATTTCGTTGCATAAATCTAGTATTTTTTAATATCTAGTTCCTTTAAAAAACACTCCAGAAATTAGTCCAGATTATTAACTATCCATTTAAACAATCCAATATCGATTAAGACATTTAGCATATAAGTTACCAAAACGTTTGTGATCTCAACCTTTTAATCACTATCAAATGGTAAAACATTTTCAACTTTATATCTAGGGTACTATAACAATATGATATGATTAAAGAATCATATGAAATACACCTTTTATTAATAATATTTGAGATTGTAATTTTAGACACAGCCACTAAATTATACAAATGAATATTTACAATAGGACTTATATAACAGATAATAGTGGTAGGAGTGGGTCTATGGAGTAAAAAAATAATGTGTAGGTTGGTGGTGGCAGGTATCTAATCCACACACAACTCACTAATTACAAAATTGATAAGTTTTTTTTCCACTTGAAACTTCTACCACTTCAGATTAATTTGAACTCAATTAATCTCCCGATACTAGTGATAGAATTAAGTGAGAAAACAAAAAATCTGATTATAAAAATAATACGGGTAGCACAAAATTGAGCACGTAATCAGATTATCACACAAATCGTTTTAAAAGAATTTTATACTTTTAAAGTTCAAAAATAATTTCTCAAAAAAGATCAATTTGCCAAGTAAGTAGTAATAATAAAATACTCAATTAAAGAATAAGGTTGGAATGATCTTACCTAAAAAATATAAAAATCTGATTATAACAGATATGGACAACACACGAATAAGTATGTAATCAGATTTTCACCAAAAATCGTTTTAAAAATATTTGTATGCAATTTAAAATTCAGAAAACGATTTCATAATATCTAAAGATCCAAGCAAGCAATATAATATTTAATCACAATAAATAATTAAAGGTTGGAACAATCTCACTAGAATATCATCGAAAGAACGAAGATTGAATTGTGACAAACTTAGATTGATGACGCCAAAATTAACAACACTTTTTCTCAAGAAAAATCTCACGATTAATTACTCAATATAATCTCAGAAAGCTCACGAACTCAAGGTTCTTGAAAGAACAATATCGCTCAGAAAGCTCACGAACACTTAGTTCTTGATTAATTGAGATTCTAGGAATCTTAAAAATACAGGTCTATATATAAGGAATTAAAACAAACCTTCCAACGGCTAGTTTCCACTTATCATGACATTTAATTGCTCTAATAGACCCCTTATATCATTATGATACAATCTTGGTATAATTCACTTAATTATAACTTTTAAAATGATCAATTTAGTCCCTCAAATATTTTCTCAAACTCAATTAGATAGGATAGAAAGAATTACATGACCCAAATTGAGAAATAATCAAAATACATGAACCATATCTACAGGGATAACAAAATATCAACCATATATCTTAAATTCTATCAAACCTCTAAGATAATTCCCATATCCTAACCATAAAACAACTAGTAATGACTACTTTTTGGATCAAAACTATGAAATTCTCGAATACTGAAACCGACCGTCGGTTGACCGACTAGAAGGCATAAGTCGACCGCCCGATTTAGGATGTGGCCCAAGCTAAAAATTCTTCACCCATAGGTCGACCTCCGCTCCTTCTTCTGTCGACCGGACAATCCAGAGAGTTCCTTAGGTCGACCTCTCAACTTTATTCTATCGACCTAACAATTCAGAGAGTTTCACTTTTGGCTATAGGTTAATCGATCAGTCGACTGATCGATTTAGAGACTGAATCGTTTCTCCAGCTCTATTTCATCAGTTGACCGATCTTGCTGGAACTTCTCTCCTTAATTCATTTTTAACTCATATATTCGACGTTTTTGCCCATTTAACCGATTTCTTTTCTTAGTTAACTTAATTAACTCCTTAAATTAGTTTTAATGTCTAATCTTTCTTAAATCATTATTTTTTCTTTAATTACACATAGGAGCAAATATGTTTAACTAATTAGGATCCTATAAAAAACACATATAATCATAAAAACGTTTTTGTGTCGTGTGTGATCCTGATCGGGATACATTAAGAGTAAAATTAACCTGAGTTATTTTTTCCTAGATTCTTCAAAATTTTCAGTCTCTTAATACCCATCATCTTTGTACTCTTTAGAATCCATTTAACATTCATCTCAACTTCTTCATGATAACATCTTCAATAGAACTTATAAATTAAAACACTCAACAAATCCGTTAGTTCTACAAAAAATATCAATATTTAATTGTCTATCAAAATCTTAGGATTAACTTTGAGTTTTAATATATGAGACTTCTATAGTAAGGGATGAAGAGAGAGTAATGAAGAGCTTATACCAGTAACACCCTATTATTTTTTCCAAAACTGGGTAACCTTGTGTTATATTGAATCCTCTAAAAACACCCCTTATAATATTATGTTAGAGTATACTAACACCCCTTCAACGAAAAATCAAAGGTAGATTGCCTTATTTTGCCCTTTGAAAGTCAACTTGTACTTCTAATTTTCTAAATTAATCCTATTCTTTTGCAATCAAAGATTCAAATACCTTATTTTAAAACATGAAGTCCTAAGTGAGACATCACAAAAACACTGAGAGTATAAACTATAAGTAGATGTCTCATTCATGTCAAGCTTTCTTTCAATAACCAAAAAAAAAAAAAAAAAATTAAATGGGAAGAGGAAGAACAAACACCATTTTTGCCACCGCCACATAACTTGTGCCTTTGGCCACTAACACCCATTCTATCTCTCTCTTTCTCTATGCTACTTAAGAAGCTTTAGCGTGCACAAAAACCCAATTTAGTCAACATTGCCAAAACTCTAATAGACATTGCCTTCTTTGTCGCAGATTAGAAACACCCACTATTGCCAACCTGCAACAACTCTGGTCACCAGACTCACCATTGTGACTTCTCTGTCTCAGATCGACCACCTACAAATCTCTAACCCGCAATCCTCGTGACCATTGCCTCTTTTTGTCTTAGGTCGGAGCTTGTGATAGAAATAAATTAGATCTAAAAAATTAGGCCTCTTTTCTATTTTAAATATAGGTAGGTTGGGGCATGATTGTGGGAGTGAATGTGGATTGGTGCTTGATGAGGAGGGAAGATAATGAAGTTTAGAGAGATTGTGGTGGTTGCCTGTATAATACCCCCAAAATTTATATTTTTGGACATACTATTTTTTATATGTTTAATATTTTTGAGATTGTTTTGTAAATTTATGGTGTAAATGAATATTTAATAATTTAGGGGTTATAAGTATAATTATTCAATTGAATAATAATATTATATAAATTCATGGGGTGTTTGTGTAATTTTGAATTAAAAGTCTTGCCTAATTGACATGTGTAAAGTTATGGATTACACATGTGCGTGTGTTTGTGTCGGAAATTATAGGATAAAACAAAGGAAAAATATTAATTAAAGAAAAATAGATAAAGAGATAAGATGGAGGGAAGGCATGCAATAACTTAAATTAGAAACATGTTGGGTCCATTTTTTTATATTTGTGTGTGTGTGTAAGGAAATAGGGAGGGATATGGGTGTCATGTGTTGTGTGGGCGGCAAACGAAACAGGCAGGAGAAGGAGAAAAATAAGTGAAAAAAAGTTACAATATTATTTGGATGTTTCAATTTGGATTTCGACTTAGATTTCAGGTAAATTTTTAACTCTTTTAATATATGTATTTAATTTCTCTATTGTGAGATTCATATTATTATTGTTGTCAAATTATAGTTGATAATTTTCATTAAATAATTATGATTATGTGAAAATTATGTAAAAATCATACTTATATGATTTATTTATTGTATTAATTAGATACACGTATTAGAGGGGTTAAAATTCTACTGAGTTCTAACTCACAACCTCACAGTTTTAATTGCAGAGTCGGTGAGAACGAAACGACGACAAGAATTTCATTTAATTTGTAATAGTTGCATTTATTATTTATGGCTGTAAAATTGAACCGATGAATTCGATAACTATAATTATCGACGTTGTTTGTAAAAATTCTTAGATTTACGAAATAAAAAATTGGTCGTTCGGTTTTAGCGTTAATTCTCTAAGGGGAGAAATCACATGGCGGCTCTGGAAAACCGAGTCGTTACAAAGTGAAATCAGAGTGGGTTTGCAGCTATCTTAAATTTGGGTTATGGTACCCCATTACCATAGTAAATTATGTAATATTAAGCAATAATAATTTTAGTATAAACTATGGAATTAAATTTTTAAAACAAATTGATTAAAAAAATACCACAGAGATTATGGTATAGATGAAAATCAAATGTATTGATAAATGCATACTGGTTCCTATGCAGGAATAATCACAGGGAAAAAGTGCTCCCAAAGTAAAGAGGGCCAAATTGCAATTTTCTTCAGTTTTAATAAATCAAGAACAAAATGTCAACTAGTCAACCTAATACAAACAATATTGAAATTACAATTAAAAAAAAAAGGATTTATTACTTGTGCTTTTACCTCATTGTTGTTATTATGCAAATATTTGCAATTACAATTTAAAAAGAAAAGGGATTTATTACTTGTGCTTTTACCTCATTGTTGTTATTATGCAAATATTTGCTCTAGGGTGGCAGTAATGGTGGTGGTGATAATTCCTTGTCTGTGTGTTTTATTGTTTTTATGTGTTACATTTATTTATTTATTCTTTCTCAACCCTTCGATGATTCGTGGTGCATTCTAAGTTTCAGTCCTTTGAACGCTAGTTAAAAAACAAATGGTAAATTCGGACGACTAAAAACAATGAAGATTGTTTAGACACTTTGTATCCTTGAAGTTTAACTTAAATCTCACTTTGGTCCTTACAATTTCAATTTGAACATATTAACATTTTAGGAGGCGTTTGATGAATACAACTTACCTATAGTAAGTAAAGTGAGGTTAGGTTAGTGTCGTGTTAATCGTGGACCATAGAATATGTTGTTGAATTGAAAGTATCAATTTAAAAAGTGTTTACTGTCGTCTATATAAATGGTCAAATTAGATTTCGTATTAAATTGTGAAAAAAAGTGTTGATGGATAGTTTGATTTGAATCTGTGTTTTTAATTGGGATTTTTATTTAGATGGGTTGTATGCAAGTTGTTGATTTTGGTTTTATTTCTTTTTAATTATTCGGTTGTATGCTTTTAATATGCTGATTGTTGGTTTTTAACTCTTTTTGTGTTGATATGGTTTTGTTCTCCATATGGGTGTTAAATAATTGATAAATTTTGCTAAGTGGATCAAGTAAAATTTTAAAAGGTGGAAAATGATTTTTTTTTTTTTTATTATCCTCCTATGCCATAGTCGTCTCGTCAGGAGAGTATGTCCTACGAGATGTGGTTAGTCATTACAAGAGGATATTTCCTATAGGTAGGGGTGTGCAGCGGGCGGATTAACCCGTTAAACCAACCCAAACCGTTCAAAAACCGTCCGAAATTAGACCAGCCCGAACAGACCTGCGCATTGCGCGGGCTGAACTGACCCAGCCCGTTACTGTTCGGGTCGGCTCGCGGGTTTGGGGTGTTTCTTTGGCGGGTTGACCCGCCCGCCCGAAAACAGGCCTAAACGACGTCGTTTAGGCCTGGATCTATACCCCCCCTTTTTCAGACTTCTCTTCGTCGTTTCTTCTCGTTCCACCGTCGACGGCTAGGGCTCCCAATCTCCCTTTTCCTTTTTCATCCCCAAATCGAAGACCGGATTGTGTAATACTTTCCAAAAGTTTTCGATTTCCTAATTCGATTATGGAAAATATGTTTTGAAACTTTCAATTTCTCCATCTATATAATACAATGGTGAAGACGAAGACGAAAGTGATTTTGAGTTGGATTTCCAATCTCGATTTCGATTTCAAAGACGGAGAGGCTGATTTACTCCGATTTGGACTTCGAATCCTGTACACACTTTACTCCGATTTGGCGTTTTCCATTCCGATTCCGATTTGGCGATTTCGATCTCGATTTTGCATAGGTATGTATAATTTTCCCTCTTATGATTTTCATGTTTCTGAACCTATCAGTTTCATATTTTTGTTTCATGTTCGTGTTTCTGTTTCGTGTTTCCGTTTCTGTTTCGTGTTTCTGTTTCATGTTTCTGTTTCTGTTTCATGTTTAATTTTAAGGTGTCTAAGGTAATTTAATGATTAAAAGACAAATTTAGTCAATTCCTATCAGTTTCATGTTCATGTTTCTGTTTCTGTTTCGTGTTTCTGTTTCATGTTTCTGTTTCTGTTTCGTGTTTCTGTTTCATGTTTCTGTTTCTGTTTCATGTTTAATTTTAAGGTGTCTAAGGTAATTTAATGATTAAAAGACAAGTTTTAGTCAATTCCTATCAGTTTCATGTTCATGTTCATGTTCATGTTCATGTTTCTGTTTCTGTTTCGTGTTTCTGTTTCATGTTTCTGTTTCTGTTTCATGTTTAATTTTAAGGTGTCTAAGGTAATTTAATGATTAAAAGACAAGTTTTAGTCAATTCCTATCAGTTTCATGTTCATGTTTCTGTTTCTGTTTCGTGTTTCTATTTCATGTTTCTGTTTCTGTTTCGTGTTTCTGTTTCATGTTTCTGTTTCTGTTTCTGTTTCGTGTTTAATTTTAAGGTGTCTAAGGTAATTTAATGATTAAAAAACAAGTTTTAGTCAATTCCTATCAGTTTCATGTTCATGTTTCTGTTTCGTGTTTCTGTTTCTATTTCGTGTTTCTGTTTTTATTTGTTATTTTACTTATCGTGGTTTATATATTCTTTTAGTGATGGATATTGCAGTAACGAATGAAGTGAAAGTGAACAATCCGAATGGGAATATTGCTTCGACTGGACAGCTTCCCCCTAAAAGTACGGTATGTAAAAGAAAAAAATCTGATGTGGGGGAACATTTTGAAGAATTTCAAATAGAGGGTGAACCGAAAGCATCATGTTTATATTGTAAAAAAATTTATCGTGCTAATTCAAAGCGTCACGGTACAAGTACTTTAAGAAATCATTTGCATAGTTGTCCTAAATATCCGTATAAAGAACAACTTAAGGGGCAAGCAACATTGGGTTTTAAACCTAAAAAAATTGGAGAAGAGGGTGGTCAACTTGTTACATTAAGTTTTAATCAAGAAGACGCTAGAAAGGCTCTTGCAGAGATGATCATAATTGATGAATTGCCTTTTAGATTTGTGGAAAATTATGGGTTTAGGAGGTTTTGTATTGCTTTGCAACCGAAATGGTTAAATATTTCTCGATACACAATTGCTCGTGATATAATGAAGATTTTTGATGTAGAAAGAGAAAATTTGAGAAAACTTTTGAAAGGTCGTAGGATATGTTTGACTACAGACACATGGACGTCCATTCAGAATTTAAATTATATGTGTTTGACATGTCATTTCGTAAATGATGATTGGAAACTTGAAAAAAGAATATTGAATTTTTGCATTGTTAACGATCATAAAGGGGAGACTATTGGTAAGAAGATTGAACAATGTTTGCTTGAATGGGGAATTGAGGGGTTTTTCACTTTAACGGTGGATAATGCTAGTTCAAATAATCTTACCATTAAATTTTTACAAAAGGTGACAAAAAATTGGAAAGGCACAATTTTAGGTCACGAGCTTTTACATATGAAATGTTGTGCTCACATCTTAAATTTGATAGTTGTGGAAGGGTTAAAAGACTTAGATGATTTTATTCAAAGGGTTCGTGGAGCAGTAAGATATATAAAATCTTCGCCTAGTCGATTTCAATCTTTCTTGAAATGCGTTAATATGTTGAAAATTGAGTCTAAGAGTCTTTAGTGCCTTGATGTGCCAACAAGGTGGAATTCCACCTACAAAATGTTAGATTCTGCTGGAAAGTTTGAAAAAGCATTTGAAAGATTAGACGTTGAGGATCCTAGATTTCGTGCTTATTTTCTTGAAAAAGACATGAGTGATATAACTGGATCTCCTCCGAATGATGAAGATTGGGTAAGATGTCGGCGTTTGTTAAATTTTTGAAACTGTTTTATGAGGCGACGAAACGTTTCTCTGGTACCTTGTATGTTACTTCGAACTCATTTTTCGATGAGATTTTTATAATTCGAAGCGCAATTGATCGTTTGATCTTGGTTCAAGATAATGGGGTGGCTAAAATGGCGATGAATATGAAATCAAAATTTGACAAGTACTGGGGAAATGGGGATAAGATTAATGTTATTTTGTATGTAGCTGTTTTGTTAGATCCAAGGAAGAAGCTTTCATATCTCCAATTTTGTTTTTCGAAAATGTATACTACTGAGATTGCAAATTTATTGATTGACAATGTGAAGTTTGCTATAAATCGATTGTATGAATGCTATTCTTCTATGGAGTTAATGAGTACGCATGTTGAAACTAGGGGTGGGAGTGGCCCAAATGAGAGTGGGAGTGGGGATGTGACTTCTACGTCAATTATGGATTTAGATATTATGGATGAAAATCCACATATGTTGATTGCTTCCCAATTTGAGAGTTTTATGGAAGGAAAAATAAATATGGGAGGTGGGTCTGAAGTAGAAAAATATTTAAGCGAATTATCTGAAAGGACTAAGGATGAAAACTTTGATATTTTGGATTGGTGGAAGGTTAACTATAGTAGATATAAAGTGTTGGCTTTGGTTGCTCGTGATGTATTGGCTGTTCCTGTATCAACTGTGGCGTCAGAGTCTGCATTTAGTACGGGGGGGGCGAATACTGGATCCATTTCGTAGTTCATTATCCCCTTAAATGGTTGAGCGTCTTGTTTGTGCACAAAATTGGTTGTTATCTTCAGTGCCAATATCTCTTCGCAATATAATGGATGAGGTCGAGGAATTTGAAAAAGATATCGAACCAGGTTTGTATTATTTAAGTTTTTTATTTTATATAATTTAATTTTTTATTATTCATAATATTGAAATGGGATTTACTAATTATTTGATTTAATTTTTGACAAGTTCTCGATCAATCGGCTTCAAGTTCAACAAGTGGACGATCAAGCACTATTACTATTTGTTGATGATGCAGACCACGTGGTTAAGTTTGTCTTTGTATTTCATTTTTTTAATTCTTGTTTCGGTAGCTATATTTAGTTGTTTAGTTAATTATTAATTGGATTGTAATAGTAAGCTTACATTTTTAGATGTTATTTTTTACGTTTGTAATTTTTTTTTCTATTTTTTTGTTATTGTAATTTTATGATTATTTTTTTTTGCAAGTTTTAGTAATGTGATTATTTGTTTGTCTTTTAATAATATTTATTAACCAAAACCATAATTAATCTCAAACCGCATACTATTGGGCGGTTTACGGTTTGAAGTCGTCAAACCGCACATTTCAACCCGCCCCAACCCGCACACTAGTGGGCGGTCAACGGTTTAAAGTAATGCAAACCGCATAGTAACGGTTTGGTCTGCGGTTTTAGCCCAAACCGCCCCAATCCGACCGCCGCACACCCCTACCTATAGGACGTATGTTGATATGTTGTGTTGAGACCTATTAGGAGGGCAAGTCTTGTAGAGAGTTGAATATGATAACTCCCGATTGAGAGACTTGACAGGAGGGCAAGTCCTACAGGTGATTGATATGATAATTCCCGATTGTGAGGTAAAACGATCCTATGGCTAGTAAGAAAGTATGATATTTTATTATATAAACGTGAGTTGACCAGTCAATTTAAATTCGGTTGTTTTATTATGATGATATTTTTTATTGGGATTTTGATATTGGCAAGTGAGTTGGTTATATTTTGTTAGGATTTTGATATTGCTATGTAAGTGGCTATATTTTGTTGGGATTTGGATACTGCCCAGTATAGTTATGTTTTGTTTTGGAAAGTGAATTTTGATAAAAATACTTGATCCATAAAATGTTTATTTTTATTATGAAGACAGTACAACGATAAAATATTCAGATAAATATTGGTTCACTACTAACGATTGGTAGAGTTGGAGTGTGGGAAATTATTGAGACTTTTGGGAATTTTATGAAATATTTGTATATATATGGTTTGCTTAAGTATTGAACTCGTCATGTCTTACATGAGTATTGAACTTTTGAAATGAAATATCCTCTATGTGTTTGAAACGTATTTCTATGTTTGGAACATACTATATGATTAAGAAACACATATATATTTGGGATGTATTTGATTTTTGTAGTTGACACACATTTGTGTGTTTTAAGATATATTTATATGATTGAGAAGTATTTGGGTGTTTTGAGATGAATTTATGTGGCTAAAATGTATTTATGTGTTTCAATACATATTTATGTGGCTAAGAAGTATTTATATATTTTGGGACGTATTTATGTGGTTGAGAGATATTTATGTGTTTTCAAACGTATTTCAGAAAATCTGTTACTTGAGGTTGGGATTGTGTGGATATTTATGGATAAGTTTATGAGATTATTAGAATTTTAATGTGGATATTGGAGACGATTATGCTGGCCCAGTGATCTACCTAAGAAGGGAGGTGAATTGGGTAGTTATAAAATTAAAACAAATAATTATCTTTTCAACACTTAAATTCAAACAATTAATTTAATCCTAAATTAATTATTATCTCTTTATATAGCAGTGGATAAGTATAATTAGCTCTAGGTACACACTCAAACAACAAAAAATAAATAAAGTAAAAATGTAGCACACCACGATGTATACTGATTCACCAAGTTACTCTTGGCTAATCCAGTCCTTCAAGCTCCACAGAGAATCGTACCCATTAAATCACTAAAATTCCTTTAACCAAGTAGGAACCAAACCTTTACACAATGATTATTTTCACAGGCTCATAATCAACCTTTACAATTCCCTTTTCACATGCTAAGGAAGAACCTTTATTTTTTTAACAAGCTAAAGATTAACCTAATTCTTTTATACTTAGGCTAAAAATCAAACCTCACAAAAAATCACTCAAAGTATCATTTTCATCGATAAGGATGAAACCATTACAAAGTCACACAAACTAATTCTATTCAGGAAAAATTAACACCTATTTCTTTTCACGGAAAAGAGTAACATAATCTTTTTATACCTTAGGTAAAGACCAAACCTCAATCTCTTTACTGGAAGAGATTGAAACCAAACTACCCCTGATTAGATATTCTCAACAATATCTAATCCACACACAACTCACTAATTACAATAAATTGATAAGTCTTTTCCCACTCGGAGCTTCTACCACCTTAAATTAATTTAAACTCAATTAATGTCCTGAATTTACTAGTGATATAATTTTACGTGATAAATTTAAAATCTGATTATAAAATATATGGGTAGCACACAAATAAGCACGTAATCAGATTAACACAAATAATTTTAAAAATAATTTTATGCACTTTAAAGTTTGAAAACGATTTCACACAAATCTTAAATCCAAGCTGCTAATAATAATAATAATAATAATAATAATAATAATAATAATAATAATAACTCAAAATATAAAACAATAGCTTGGAAAGATCTCACTAGGATACCACCAAAAAAATGAAAACTGAATCACAATCAAAGCTTAGATCGGTGTTGGCAAAATTCTCAACACTTTTCTTAAGAACTTTTCTCAAAAATAATCTCACAATAAACTCTCAATATATTTTCAGAATAATAACTCTCAGAAAGCTCAGAAACTAATTTGTTCTTGATAGATTGTTATCACCAAAAGTGAAAAACGCATATCTATTTAAATAGATTTGAAACAAGCCCTCTAATAGCTAGTTCTCACAAGATATGACATTTAAATACTCATATAGACCCCATATATTAATATGACTTCGTTTGATTCAATTCACTTAATTTTAGCCTTTCAAATATTCAATTTAGTCCTCCAAATATTTCTTAATCTCAAATAAAACAAGATAAGTATTTAATGTACCAATTTGAGAAACATTTAAAATAAGTGTATCATATCTATAGGGATAATCAAATAAGGATGATATATCTATCATAAGTTAAAATCCCTAAGATATCTCCAAAAAAATAAGCCAAAAATAGCTAGTTAACGACTACTTTTAGATCAAATCCTTAAAATCCTCCAATCCTGAAACTGCTATGTCGGTTGACCGACCAATAACCCATCGGTCGACCGATCGATTCAAATTGTAGCCCAAGTCATTTCTCAAACATGGTCGGTTGATCGATCCCCCAAGGGTCGGTTAACCGATCGATTCAGAATGTTCCCCAAGCCATTTTTTGGCCCTTGTCGGTCGATTGATCATCGACAGTCGGTTGACTGATCGATTTAGAGAGTTCACTTCTCGATCATCGGTGGACCGATCAATTCAGAGACTACTTCATTTTCCAGCTTATGCCTATCGGTTGACCGATCCTACTTGGCCGGTTGACCGATCAATGGTGGGACAACTTTACCTTAGTTTATTTCAACTCCAATCTTTGAAGTTTTCGACCCTTTAACTGATTTCTTTTCTTGGTTAACTTAATTGACACTATTAATCAACTTTAAACACAAATCTTTCTTAGGTCAATATTTCTTCTTCAATTTCACATTGGAGTAAATATGTAAACTAATTAGGATCCTAATAAAAATACACATAAATATAAATTTATTTTTGTGCCGTGTGTGATCCTAATCGGGATACCTTAAGAGTAAAAATTAGTCTGAGTTGTTTTCACTTAGATTCTTCAGAATCTTCAATATCTTAATCTTTTTGTATCCTTAACAATTTCTTCATGATAATATCATTAATGAAACTGTTATACTGAAACACTTAATAAACTCATTAGTTCCATAATAAATATCAATATTTAATTGTCCATCAAAATCTTGGGATCAACAGATTATTTTTAGTATCATTGGACAATTCACAAGGAATTGGGCTATTAATTGATTATGACGCTGATTGCGAATATGTTGGCTTAAATATTGGATGAAATTGATAAATGATGGTTATGGGATGTAGCAGTGGACTTGAAAAGTCATGCCAAGTGAGAAAATTATTGAGATCGTAGACCTATTAGAATTGAGATATACCTAATCTAGTGAGACTACCGTGATATTTTATAGATATATTGTTATTTAATGCTATTTTTATTAGAATAGCACAGTGAGAGTATGATGGTGACTTTCAGTTATTATTGGTTAACCAAGAGTGACTAGTACAGTGCGATTCTGAATTATTATTGTTTTTGAACGAAATTTTGAGGACGAAATTTATTTAGGGGGGTAGATTGTAATACCCAAAAAATTTGTATTTTTGGACATACTATTTTTTATAAGTTTAATATTTTTGGGATTATTTTGTAAATTTATGGTGTAAATGAATATTTGATAATTTAGGGGTTATAAGTATAATTATTGAATTGAATAATAATATTATATAAATTCATGGGGTGTTTGTGTAATTTTGAATTAAAAGGCTTGCATAATTGACATGTGTAAATTTGAATTTTCTATATGGATTACTACCCCCAAACTTGAAATTTTGCTAGTTCTCGAGTAAACACCTTAATACTAAAATAAATTAACTGTACTAACTAACTAACTAACTACTAAAAATGAATAAACTTTAACAAAGAAGAAGTAACCACATGCGAGTTTCAAGTTCAATCGAAGAAACCAAGTTGTTCCTCCCTCAACAGCCCTCAATCAAATCAAGTTCGGGAAATAACACATACTACGTGGTGCTCTAGAATTTCAACAGTCAATATCAATAAAAATCATTCTAGATCCATTTAAAGTATGTGTGTGAGAACTCAAATGTAAAACTAACCAAACACCGGATTGAATTATTCAATAACTAAGCTCATGACTTAAACCGTTTAAGGATTAGGAAAACCATATGCTTGACTGGACTCGACTATCCACTAATGTAGGTTCGAAAATTCAAAGAGATCAATAGGGCTTGGATAGGCATTGGAGAACGGCCAAGGGTATCTTAGGAATAGAAAACAGGTAATCGTTATTATTTCGATAATTCAACGATACCCAAGGAACAAACGTTTGTCTCTATATCTCTCTCGTAACCCCAAATATTTAAAACATAACCCTGAACAAGACTTTAAGAGCTTCGTATTCACTTATCGAAAGAACGTAAATAAAAACTATATTCACATAGTTTTTTTTTTTGTTTTTGTTTTTTCTTTTATCGTAACTAACACCCCCCCAAACTTATTTGATTTTGTACAATTTTAGGGGCGTGCTTATAGAATTCAAAGATTAACAAGTGAATACACTAATACCGAACCAATAAAAATTTATTTAAAACCCGCCTGCTCACTTCAAGTAGCATAAAATAATGCTAACTTGATTTCACTCAATTCGTGCATTTGGCTTAGTGATAATGATTTGGAACATCTTTAATTGGCTATGGTTTTGATATATGTTTAGAATTGAAAAGGTTATCGGCTTCGACAGGGTAATGAGGGATAAAATTTTCAAGGTTAGCTTCAAAAGTTCAAGCGATAAAAATGAAGGCCTAAATCATGCCTCATGAACTATCTTACCTAGGATTTCGCCTCAAGTTTCGCCCAGTCAAGTTCTAGATTTCTCAAATTTGTTATGAACTTATTACTGAATAATAGTCGTCAAATCGTTCGAATGATTATACAGTGAGTCTATGTTATCGTGCGATTTAGGATCAAAATGATTTTTTTACCTAATCGATATGCCAAGCACACAAAACATACATGAATGACATCACCCCCGACCTTGATATACAATTAGGGGATAATTTTCATCATCAGGAAATGGCCCAGACGAACTCAACAACTCAACATGCAAAAACTACTTCATACATACACGTCTCTACATTAACTCTAAACACTAACATACATACACTAATCTAAATATTTCACATGCAAAAACATGAAAATTTAAAATAAAACTTAACTATATGTTAAAGTCTACAATATACATCTAAGCTTCTACAAAGCGTAATTACGCATACATAAAACATCCAAATATAATACATCAAAAATTTTGTTTCAAAAATTTTGTTTATCATTTTTCTACATAAAACAAAAATGGATGAACATCCCCCCAAACTTAAACGAAGCAATGTCTACACTGACTTAGTAACGAACCCAATAGCAAAATATAACATTCATGAGAAAATATTGGGTTTGAACACATACCTAGGAGATAAGACATAAAAGTCTCACCTCCTATTGTCTACTTAGGGGAACGTCATCGCCACCACTATCTCGTCGGGAAAAAAATTGTGGCAGTTGCAAAAGGTGCAAAGGCAATTGCGGCATAGGCGGATAAACACTCATGTCAATACCGAGGTGCTTGCAAATGAGTTGGTGGATTTGATCTTGCTGACTTGTATACTGATCCAGGAAAGTTCTGAGCTCGGTAATTCGGAGATCCGTATTATATTTCCCTTGGCGAAGTACACGAATATCGACCCAGACCTCCTGGAGCTCCTTATAGACCCTCTCCTGAGTGACCTCATCGCAAGCTTCAAATAGCCCCGCTTCTTTCTCCACAAGCCTTTTTTCTTTTTCAGCTTCTTGCTCGGCCGCCCCTTGCGCTCCTGCTTTCCATATTCTATTAATCATAGCTAGATCAAGCAGAACAATTGGGGAGCAAGGGCTATCCCCAATTACTGATACACCAGCTCGTCGGAATAGGTCGGTCAAAAGCGAAGGAAAAGAAAGATCGACCTTTATTGTATTGACAGCATGAAGAATAGAGGAGTAGATCAAGTAGCCAACATTTATCAGCTTGCCAGTTTGGATCGAATATAGCGCCATGGCCTGGTCTTTGGAGACGTCCGAGAAGTGAGATGTCGGGATAAGACTTCCGCAAATGAAATGGTACCATATCTTGGGGATTGAATTGAGGAACTTAGCCGGGAATATGGCTAGACCCGGCCCTGTGTGTGTTCACTGGACGTTTCCTGAAGTGATGGCTCGGATCACAGTGTCCATGCTCGGATCTCTGCCCCCATATAGTTCGTTAGAGGGTGCCGGGGCCGCTAATCCCAAAACTTCATTAATGAACTCAAGATTGAATGAGATGGGGTGAGTTATGACCCTTGTCCAGTTGTCAGTTTCCTCGGTGACATTGGCATAGAACTCTTGCACTAGAGCCACCTCGCCTCGGGGTGGTGATTTACAAAACCGTTCCCAACCGCGGCTCCGGATCACATCTTGAAATTCTGCCAGGAGGCTGTCTAATTGCACAAATATCTGTTGTTGAATATAAGTTTGTTTATGCTCAAAACGGTTGAAATGTTCCTCTGCTTGTTTGGAAACAAAGCGGGCGGAATCATAGTCTGTGGCGGCACTCCCGGTGCGAGAACTTGAACCTTTTCCCCTTGCCCTCTTTGATGTGGCACGCTTAGTCATAATTCCTAAAAATCACAATCACAAAACACGACAACTCAATCATATATGAATAATGGAAATTAATCCCCCGAATCAATACCGTCAAGAAAAAGTCACAATATCAAAACGCACACACTAATCGCAATGGTTTCAACAAAATATCAACAATGTAGCATGCAATTTTGTATCACACAATCTAACAATCCATAGAAACCTTGTTCTTCACCAAAAATCAAACAAAAATCCCATAGATAAAGAAAATCGCGAAAATAGGGTTTAAGGGTTTAGGGCACAATCCAAATTCAATTATTCTTGATATAAATATGAAAATCAATCAAAGATTTCAACAAATAGATGAAATGTAGAATAAAAAATATTTACTTGTTGAAAAATTTCGGTCCAAACGATTGAAAATGATGAAATCGCCTTTTCGATCCTTAAACCCTAGGTTTTCGAAAATGAAGGGAAATCGATTTTTGGATGATGACTCGTGGTGAAAATCATAAATTTTGTAAATGGAATGATGAATTTGTGGTTTGGAAGGATGCGAATAAAGAGATTTTGGGGTTTTAAAAGTAGTTGTGGCGGTTTTTTATGAGCGGGATGGTTTTAATTGAACAGAAGCCTTACCGCCACGGCAGTGGAATAGGTGGCCTCGGCGGTGGAGCACCTTTTTGAAAACTTAAATATTCTGTTGTTTCACCGCCTCGGCGATGAAACGCCTTTTCTAAACACATTGGAACTTGAAGTTTTACTGCCTAGGTGGTGAAGCGTTATGCTGAAAACTTGACATCCTATATTTTTATGGCCTCGGTAGTGAGCCTCTTGCTAGTTTTTCATTTTTTCTTCAAGTTTTCACAAAAAGGCTCCATACCATGCGCTTCCACTTTACTTGTTCAACGATTTTAAGTACGAAACACATCCCCGAGTATTCATACTCCTTAATTCTCCTCCAAACATGCTCCGAGACCATTTCGGCCTCCAAAAAGTAAATAATAGCAAAAATGGGGCAAAACTTGATACCTTCGGTTTAATAACAAAAATGCGTTTGATTTACCGTCCTTAACTGGACTTAGCAAATTACAAGATCAGTTATCAATGAGGGAGATACTCTCCACAACTCGTTTTTTGTTTCTGATATAGCGCTTGATCTTCTCCTTAACACCTTCCAGTTTGATTGAGCTGAAGAGAAATTTGCTTGATCCAAAACGGTCCGGACCATACACAAAAGGTGTGCCAGTTTTAGGTGCGGCTTTCGATATGGCTATTGGTACATCCTGTGGTACAGCTTCCATCGATCGGACATAGTCTATAATACCTTCCTGCGTGGTTAAGCATTTTTCACCAAAATCCCCCATAGACAGGGAATTTGGGATAGTATGCTCCATTGGATCTCGATTCATGGCTTGAAGTTGGCTTCTTCTCTCTCTCCTTATCCTTTTCAATGTACGCTCGATCTCGGGATCAAGAGTCAAGAATTCTAAACTTCTTCTTCATTGCATGCACTGCTGGATCACAATTAACGAAACAAATTAAAAAATGATTTGAAAGAAAAATAAAATAAAAAAAATTGTCATGATTGATATTCAATCACTTAGTCGCAATATCAACCAAATCGAAACACCGTTCCCTGGCAACGACGCCAAAAACTTGGACGCAACTAATTTTTTCACGTCTTAATATACTCGCAAGTGCATGAGGTCAAGTTTTAATATGGTAGACCTTTCGATCGGATATCGTCCTCTGGGAAACGCATTTGATTAATTGAATACCGCAATTTGCATAGTCTTATATTATCCCGACGCTTCAAGAAATGTTTTAAGCTAAATATTTAAACTAAGTTAAACTAAAAACTATTGGGTTAGTTCTAATTAAGTTGATTACTTAGGGATTAAAATCATTTACTTAATACATGATTGACTTTGTTTAGTTAACAACAATGGTGTTTATCCTATCTGACAATCTTGGTATCTAAAACTCACTCACCACCTTTTCCAAGTGTAAGATGAGTGAATATGCGATTTCGCATCAACGAAAAAGTCCCCCTCAACTTCTTAATAACACTAGGTCACATGAGTCTTGACTCAACCTTATGGATTGCACACTTTCTAACTCCCTCCCGGGTTATTAGATCGTCGTGTTGTGTTTACCCTAATCCGAATTCGGGGTTACCTCTCCTGAGTGTCAAATCCTATATTCTCAAAACCAACCCTAATATCTTAACAAGTATATTAAAATTGTAATAGAATGATAACCACAATCGGATTAAGACAAACAACCGTTAAAGAAACATATATTCAATCAAACATGTATTTATATGAACTACATCGATTCTTAGATAATATTTATCTAGCCTACCATGATCTTAGCCATTGAAACATTAAACTAAGAGGGATTCATCATCATTCACAATAAAACTTTAAATTACAAAGATGGAAACAAAGAAAGAAAGATCAAATCTTAAAGTGGAGTGATCCACTGTCGCCAACGATCGATCCAAAAGTGTTTCATCTACTCCGATATATGAATCTCCTCTTTGAGCTCTTCAAGAATGGCCCAAGATCACTTGTCTAATGTTAGGGACGTCCTTGACAAATGGGGGAGAAAGGGGATTAAATAAAATGCTTCAAAATATCTGAAAAACATATATTTTCTGTATAGAGGGACTGCCTCGGCGGTGGTTCACCGCTGCGGCGGTGAACCAGGTCGATTAACTTCACCGCTACGGCGGTAAACTAAAATTTGAACTCTCTGGACTTTCACCGCCTAGGCGCTGAATGACCGCTGCGGCGGTGCATGTTTCACAATTCTCTCTGCATCTCCACCGCCTCGGTGGTGGCCTGACTACCGCGACGGTGGGACTGTAGTCCTGAAACCTTGCTTCTTTTACCGTTTTACCACCGCTTCGCTTGTTTATCACTTTGTTACGTCCCTACACCTGATTTACTTAAAAACAAACAAAAAAATAATAAAATATTATTAAAACATTTGAAAACTACCAAATTCTCGGCTTAGAAGTAAATAGGTATTTTTAATCTATCATACGTCTCTACACCTTATTTACTTAAAAATAAATAAAAACGCAATAAAATATTACTAAAACACTAGAAAACTATCAAATTCTCGACTTACTATCAAATTCTCGACTTTGAAGTAGATAGGTATTTTTAACCTATCAATTACCTGTGTGCGTTTGTTTGTGTTGGAAACTAAAGGATAAAACAAAGGAAAAATATTAATTAAAGAAAAATAGATAAAAGATAAGGAATAAATGAGTGTCATCAGTTAAGAGATAAGATGGAGGGAAGGCATGAGATAACTTAAATAAGAAACACGTGGGTCCATTTTTTTTTAATTTTTTTTATGTGTTTGTGTGTAAGGAAATAGGTAGGAATATTAGTGTCATGTGTTGTGTGGGCGGAAAACGGAATAGGCAAGAGAAGGAGAAGAATAAGTGAAGAAAAGTTATCCTATTATTTGGATGTTTGACTTAGATTTTAAATAAAATTTCTAATTCTTCTAATATATATATTTAATTTATTATTGTGAGATTCACATTATTATTGTTGTTAAATTATAGTTAATAATTTTCATAAAATAATTATGATTATGTGAAAATTATGTGAAAATCATACCTATCTGGTTTATTTATTGTATTAATTAGATACACGTATTAGAAGGGTTGAAATTCTACTGAGTCTTGACTCAAAATCCCACAATTTTGATTGTAAAGTCAGTGAGAACGAAACGACGACAGAAATTTCATTTAATTTGTAATAATTGCATTTATTATTTACGGTTGTAAAATTAAATCGATGAATTCGATAACTATAATTATTGACGTTGTTTGTAAAAATTCTCAGATTTATGAAATGAAAAATTGGTCGTTCGATTTTAGCGTTAATTCTCCAAAAGGAGAAACCACGTGGCGGTCTTGAAAAACCAGGTCGTTATAGCCAGTGGGGTAGGCCTTGGGAGGTAACGAGTTGGTTGGGTTTGTTTTGATAAAGGCACAATCGTAATTGTGTTTGAAATTTTTTTCTTTGCTTTTTTAATTTCACTACTCATAATGAAGGATAAAATAGTCTTTTTACTCCTTTTATCCTAACAAGGCATTTTCTTAGGTGGCGTTTGGTATGCGGGATTTAAGATAGGATTGGAATGACTATGAGAATGATAATTCTATTCCTATATTTGGTACATATGATTTATTCATATTCCCATTACTAAGGAATTCCTAATCCCACAAAGCATGAGATTAACCAATACTAAGATAAATTTGATATTGGTTAATCCCAATTACATAGGATTATATTTTAATCAATAATTGACAAAAAAACAAGACCAAATACTAAATAAATATTTAAATTTC
The DNA here is from genome assembly GCA_016647705.1 of Eucommia ulmoides. Classification (NCBI taxonomy): domain Eukaryota; kingdom Viridiplantae; phylum Streptophyta; class Magnoliopsida; order Garryales; family Eucommiaceae; genus Eucommia; species Eucommia ulmoides. The sequence goes on from CM028341.1 coordinate 22,015,088, forward strand.
AATGAAATTTAATTAAATTAACTATTATACCATTTGAAAATTCAATTAAATTACTATTTTATCCTTTGATGTCATTCCAATAACACATGTAATCATTTTCGTTACCAAATATAGGAATGGTAATGACCATTCTATTCCAATACCTTACTAATTTCAATCCTATTGTCATTCCATTCCAGTGTACCAAATGCAGCATTAGTAGTTCAAATATGTTAAAAGCTGTGATTGATTTTTTAAGAAATGGCAGGGATTTTATTGGCAATAATCCAAGAAAATAAACTTTTGAACAAATGGAAAAAATTGAGAGAGAAAAGGATGGAAAGATACGTTATTTTCTTTAATATTTTCTTAAAATATGTTTGATAAACAGATATATTGAACTATTTAATTACTAGATTTTAGGCGAAGTTTATTTGTACTTTCTCAAAAAGCAAACGCATCCTTGACCCTAACAAGCTATTATGTTCTAACAGAATAATTCTACTAATTAGATACTATAGGTATCACCTATTAGTTCTATGATGAGTAACATTTAAGATATTACGATCCCGTAACTTTTAAAATTTTAAAAGACTGTAACCATCAACCTCAATATCTACGGCATCTAAACTTTTTAAATGTCCCTTTATACTTGAGGTTGCAGATGGAAGAAATTAGCCAAAAATACATCAAATAAGAATAACGTTGAATCTAAATTAAATTATTTTCATTAAACCTACTGAATTTTTAATTAATAACTTAAAATTAAATGAATTAAGTACTTATCAAATTAAGTGTATTTGATAATTTTTTTTTTCTTTCTAAAATACAAGTGTTACTTAAAAATAAAGGCAATTATTGAGAAGTCCTTATATGAGGATAAAACTACCAAATACACATTTTTTAAAAACATGTCACAAAATAGTTATTTTGTTTTTTTGTGAAGATTTTAACCCTAATGTTATATTCAACACGAGATCGTGTTGAATACAACACGAGATCGTGTTATATTTTATTTTCACAGCCATTCAAATTCTACTAAACTGTCGTATTCATTCCATCTAAGCAAAACAACCATACAATATACCCAACATAAGTTCCGCACCATCAGGGGCATAGATTGTGTTGAATATAACACGAGATCATGTTATATTCCAATTTTTTCATTTAAATTGATAATTCTTTCTTTAGATTCATATGTTCGATTTTCCCCAATATAAGCCAAAACAATCCAACCAAATGAAATCCAAATTCCACACACATACATCTATATAATGAAACAGAATATATATAAGTGTTCTAGGCGAATCTCAGTTACTGTTTATACCCCCATAAAGAACGGTCCAAATCGATTATCTAAATTAATATAAATATTTATATTATATAATTTTTTTTTTTTTTTTTTTTTTTTCACCATTTTTAGGTTTGTTTCCTTATAACACTTAATTCAATTTTTCTTATCAACAGTCCCTATTCCTTTCTTTCTCTCACCTCATGCTTCTTTTCTCCCAACGATTCTCTCTCTCTATGTAAACTCCCCAATCAAACCCAAATCCTTCCCATAATTCTCTATGTAAACCCCAATCAAACCACAATTAAACCTAATGTTCCCAAACCCTCAATCCACTGAATCTCATCCTCCCAAACTCTCTTAATTGGTAGCCACCTATCCTACACTTCCTTCAAAATTACGCCCTAATTTCTGCCTAGCTTGAACATTCGTAGCATCTCCTATCAACTACTGTTGCGCTCTAGTTTTTAGCAACCGACGCCATTGAGCTTGCGTGTCGAGCGGTTGGCGCTTTAGCTTAGATCGTTGTTAGGACTTAGAGCAAGAGAGTGGCCGATAAAATCGGACAATGCCGTAGACTAAGTCATCAGGATGAACATCACCGACTTTAGGCGCACCAGAATTAGTTGCTGAAACCCTCAATTTGCCGTCGATTTGCCCTCTAATTTCTACCTTTTGGAGTCTTTCGCCGCTTCTAGGTACGATTCTCGACTGGATGTGTTTATTTTTAGGTTGTGTTTGGCTGTAATGAGTTTCGGTCATGGAATTGGAAGTTGATATTTGTAATGGGATATTTTGGTTTAAATTCTTACTCTAATGAGTTTTTTCATTGCAGAGAACTGAGACCATAATGGGATATTTGTGTTCTCATATTTATGTTCAATTAGCATTTCTTAATCTATTTTTTTATTTGGTTAAAGATCAAATATGGAAATATGTAATGGGGTTATTTGTTGGTATTTTCTATTGTTTTTTCATATATATATATAGATGCATTTAGGGTTTAGGGCTTAATACCAAGGCATCTCTCACATGCATATAGAGAAAGGGAGATGCGAATACGTAAGTCGTGGCTGCATTTCTCTTGCATTGCGTTGAACAGGTCAATTTTCCTGTTTTACACGAATTTCAAATCCGAAATCACTGCGCTCAATGCTTTACTTAATTTTTTTGATTATTCATCTCTCCTGAAGCACAATCTCCGCTGTTCTTCACGGAGTTTTTACGTTATTCATCTTTGTATTTTTGCATTGTTTTGTTTGATTCCTGATACTGAACTCATTGCAATACTGATCTTTTCATTGAATCTGAATCTGTTGGATCATGTTTATGATTGAAACTCCCTATTGACATTGATATCTCTACAAAGATCATCATTAATCGATATTGCTTGAAAAATTAAAATCAAATCCCCTAATGGTAGTACAGTATATATTAATTTGTAAGTTTTGGATCCAACGAAATATTTGCACTGACATGCTGAACTTTTTTGCCTTTGTGTTGTTTCTCTCCCTTTTCCTAGCTATCAATTTCCATTTTCTACATGACCTTCATGAATGGTATTCTGGTAAGGGTAATTTTGATGTTGAAACAACCAGTAAGAGCATCATCGAAGAGGGCATTACTAGGCTTATGCTTGGTGTTGTTATTATCTTGGTTTTTATTACAAACTCAAGATTGTTTACTGCCACAGTTCCAGCTTGGTGAACTAATGCTATTGAATATCTTTAGTTTTTTTTAACTCTATTAGAATGAATTATAATAGGACTCAAGGCTTAATTTTTATCTGGACTAACATCTGTTTCATTTGTTTGACTTCTTGGATTTGTTTTCCCGTACTCTTTCCTGTTTGTTCGTTCTGGATAAAGTTAGAAGTAACTCTACTAAATGGAAGTTGTCTAACTCTACGAAAAAGATTGGTCCCTTCCTATCAAACCCTATCATTGTATTTCATTCAAAAATTTCTCATAATTATTTCACTTCATTCCATGGACAACAAATTAGCAAAGGGTAAGCCCATTAGCGTAGCATAAAAGATGTTATATATATATTTTTTTGAATGTTGGTTATTGTTGTGTTCACTTCAAAAGCGGGAGTTGAGAACTTGGTATACAACTGGAGTTTTGTCATTTTATTTTCTGAATGGGATAATAGCACTTTACCTACTTGTGGTTTGACACTTTTGCACTTTACCCCTTGTATTTTGAATTTCGCCACTTATCCCCCCTGTAGTCTTGGACCTAATTGCAAACTAATCTTTTATGTTAAAGTTAACAGATGTGTAGCCCATGCGCTAGTTTTGAGGATGGACATATTTTTTACTTTTTTTCCCTCCAAAATAGATTTTACCCTCCATGTTTCTAATTGATTGCTAACATTTAAAACAACATAAAATAATGAATTATGATCATTAACAATTACAATATTTATAGTGAACTAAAAATTTCTATAAAACAATATATTTTGAATTAAAATTGCACCCAAATACTAAAATTACTTTTAATTTAACAATATATTATGTTAATAAAAACAACATAAATTACTAGGTACCGACTAAAATAATTATAGAAAAAAAAATCAAAACAAACATTTAGTACATTTTGTTTTAGCAACTTCCATACAAAATGAAGGTTGTTTTTAAGTTTAAAAGGCATTTAAATAAATATTTTGAATCTAACCAAAGATAAAAGAAAAGATTTTAAAAAATAAATAAAAAAAATAATTTTTGTATATGGTCATAAAAGAAATCAAAAGTTGAAAAGAAGTTCACAAAATTATCCAATGAAATTCAAAATATACAATAATTTGATACATCTCAAAATGTTCAAAATGTACAATTTCACTGTAATACACCATATTAATATATCAAAATACATCAAATGTCAATGATTACATTTCAAACTAAACCAAATCAAACTAAAGCAGTGAGATTTCTTCTTTTTTTTTTTAAAAAAAAAAATAAATAAAAATAAAGTTCAAGACATTATAAGATCATCTAAAATGTAAAGACCAAATACTACAAGCAATTTTCTTAAAAAAATAAAAATACAACATATATAGAAAGAGCACAAATGAGTCTAAAAAAATCTTAGTTTTAACCAACAAAGATTAAAGCTCTCTTCGTGTCTTTAAATGGTCCTCTTGGGATTTTACTCAGAACCTTGGCATCAATTCCCATACTTTCAACTCGAAAATCGTTGTTTTCTTGGATAATTTGGCGTTTAGATCTATAGCCATCTTTTAAAAAAAGATGGTAAGAACCTACATCATTTAAAAAAAAAAAAAAAAAAACAAAAAAAAAAACAAAACTAGGATTATTAATGTAAATTCCACATTAGTTTTGTGATATTTTCACTTAATTTAATGAATTTTGAGGGTGTTTTGAAGTTCACAATAACAAAAGAACAATTCTAATCACTTCAAGAATAGATCAAGAATACAAAATCAGTGAGGGTGAAACAACAATAAAAGACCATTAATCTCATAGATTTCCCAAAACAAAGATGAGAGGGCAATGAGCATTGGTGAACTCTGAGGGGAGAGAGAGAGTGTGCAATTTTCATAGTTCACAAAAAAATTTCAAACAAACATGCTATAACCCGAACTCCAATTCCTAAACAATCTTTTTCAATTCCTACCGAGTATTGATCCTTCTTTCTTGCCTCCCCTCTTTTATCCACCCCTATTTAACTAAACAAGCTTAATATATCAATCAATTTGTGCCAGAATCAGGTTCCCAATTTGAATACACAAGAATCCAACATTAGCGTAAATTTAAGTAGTTTCTAACAAAATAGCAATAAAATAAAGAATAGTTCTACATCTATGGAAATACATATGGATAGATCAGGCATCATAGATCAACATAAATGCACACGGTAACCACCCCTACAGGCAGGATACACACACACACACACACACACACACACACACATATAGATTGTTACGCGTCTATGCGAAACAAGAACGAAAAAGAGGGCAATAGGTAAATACCTCTCTAGTCTGATAGGAACAACTAATTATTGTTCCATCTATGCCAACAGTAGACAGTTCAGTTCGCACATCAAAATTTCCAGTTCAGCTCCATCATCATCAAACGTTTAATGGAACCAAAAAACAAGAACAATAACGAGAACCAGTTCAGTTCACAAATCAAACCCTAAAAAGAAATAAACCCTAAAAATGGGAAATTTTTCAGAAACGCGAACGTTGGAATGATGTTACTTACTGTAATATGGCATGCCAAATTGCTCCAAATCTGTCATTCTTAGGGCCATCGAATGCCTTGGGATAGAGAAATTAGAGGCGATGGCGACGGTTGTGGCGGTGATGGCGTCAGAGGTTACAAAATTGGAGAGAGAGTTCGTTGACAGGATGAGAAATTAGAGGGCAATTTCGTTGAAGACCGATTTCGTGATCGAAGGCCAATTTCGTGCTCGAAGGTCGATTTTGTGAGATCGAAGACCGATTTCGTCTGATCGAAGGAGAGAGGAAGATGAGAAAGTAGTGAGGGTGAGGAACTCAGAGCATCGGTGAAGGAAAAATATAGAGTGTGCCATTGACAAAGAGCGGCGACTGCGATTTTGGAAGAGACAAAAGGCCATTATCGGCGACGGCAACGGCGGAAGTAGAAAGAACGACGAGCGATGCACTCAGTAAGAGACGAGAGAGAGAGAGAGTTCCATCAGGTTATAAAAGCCTTTGGGTTAATTGCACTTTACACCCTAAAAAAAGTAAATAATTACACAAGGGTAAAATCGATATTTTGACATTTGCGTTAACGGAGTTACTATTGCACTTAGGTCCACAAACCACATGGGGGTAAGTGGCGAAATTTAAATCACAGGTGGGTAAAGTGAAAATGGGCCAAACCACAGGGGGTAAAGTGTTATTAACCTTTTTTGAATTGTTGGCTAAGTTTTATTGATTATTTTCAGTTATTGTTGTGAAAACAAGAGTGAGACCTTAAGAATGTTTTATAGACAATGAGAGTTTTGTCATTTTTTCTTTTAAATTTGTACATGTATTATTAATTTGTGTATAATTGTAGTTAATTGAAATTATTTGACGATGAAAAAAAAGCTTTAACAATTTGAGATCTTGAGTCGGATTGCAGAGGAATATGGTTCCGATACATTTCCAGACTACGATCAATGTTTCTTTTTACAAATTCAGATTCCATTCAAATCCATCAAGTTCTGATTCAAAGAAACGTCGTTTGCTTGCCAAATTGACTTGAGGCGAAAACCTTGAACGAACCAAACTATCATATATTTTTTTTCTCTTCTAATCTCTTCCAAATTAGCGCTTCTTGATCGATTACCCCTTATTTTCATTTTTTTTTCTTTTTTTTTTTTTGAAATAGATGATCGAACTTACAATTTTTTGGGAACAATCGAGCTTAAAAATGAATTGGATCTTCTTTGCGAATTGAGATCTTCTTACAACATTTGAACTTCTATATTGGGAGCATTGACCTGGAATGATTGTGTTCCCTTTTCGCCATTGAGTCTGACAACAGGTGAACCAGGGCAATGAAAGCCAATCTTACACCCGGTTTTATCAAATCACTAAAGGACTACCGGAGATGGCTTGATCAGCTTGCAACAACATATCAAAGTATCGTCAGGGCAATGAAAGTCAATCTTAACTTTCGAATCCTTTGGTACTCTGGAATGGCTGTCGAATTTGGTCAAGGGCCTTTTGGATCTTACCATCGTTTGGCTGAACAAAACCTTTCTTTGTTGCTATTCCCATTGGATCGTGGTCTAACTCTGTATTGAAATCATATACTTGCACCCTCGCTCAGTCACATCACATATAACATATGCAGACAATTTTGGGTACTTGAAAGAGTAATATTCAAACATTAGACCATAGTTCTGGATAAAACAATATTGCATTTATTGAAATTTAAAAGCCATTACAGAGAAAAATTCATTTCCATCCAAAAGACCAATGGGATGGAGATGTGAATATATGAAAACGTCTCAATTTTATCAAAACTTCTAGCAAATTAAAAGTAAACAAGAAAACCCAGTTTTGTAGCCTTTAGATTTTTCAAATTGAGCCTCAGACACATAACTCGCTCCCATCTCCACCAACATTTTGGTAAAGATTGACTTCACCACTCCCTGAAGGTGCATGCTTAGGCAACAGATTCTACTAACAGTTTAGTGCACCAGTCTCAGGCTTTTTAGAAAACACGATGGCTCATGTCCGTATGAACTCCCGAATCTTATCATTTAGCTCAAAGCACTGCTTGGCCGCATGTCCTCTGGTTCCCGAGTGGTATTCACAGAAAGCATTCAAAGAAGCTATTTTACTCCCAGGCTTAAGTTCGTATAATGGAAGGGGTGTCAGTATCTCCTGCTTTAAATAACTCTGATACAGCTCGGTGATTGAGACAGGAAGATCTAGTGGTTCCTTGTCATCGTTCCAGAAATTTCCCCTAGTAGCACGAGGTAGATAACCTTGGTGGTATTTGGTTCCTAGTATCAGGGTATAATTAGGAATTTGAGGTTGATGGTTTTGGTTAGGCTAATATGAGGGCGTATGGTAAGCGAGTGTTTGGTAGGCTTGAGAGTAGTATTGGAGAGTGCGATTTTGGTAAGGGAGAGGTATATTCTGGTAGTAGTGGGGACGACTTTGGGAATATGGCTGGTTCTGGGGGTAATATTGGTTTTGGCAATTTTGAGGGAGGTGGTTACGGTATTGGTTGTTTCGGTTCGGGTAGTTTTGGGGATAAGAAGTTTGGGGGTAGTTCTAATGATGGGTTTGCTGGGGGGAAAACAACGACAGCTACTTCATCTTCTTTATTCCTTCTTCCATCATTTCGACTTGCTTGATCGTATCGTTGAAGGAAACCACTGTTATGCTCAAGAGATCTCGATAGAAAGACGACGTCTGAATTAACTTGAATATATCTAACTGAGCCTTCTCACTCATTGTACGGCGGGGCATTTTGTTACGCGCTCGTGTATTGACTACTCGCAAGTGTACGAGGTCAAAATTTTAGTATAATGTGATCTTGAAAGATCGGGTATCGTATCCATAGGGATTGGTGTCGTTATTATCGAGTACCGTAATTGTCATGACCTAACTTTATCTAGGCGACCAAAAATGTAAATAATAAATTAATACTAATACTAATATATCCTAATTTATCTTTACTAATATACTAATATGTTTTAGGGGAAATAATTGTCTAGGGATTAACGTATTTACAAATATGTGTTCTATCTCGATTTACTCACATTTACGGTGTTCGACCTATTTGACAATCTTGGTTCTAAAACTTTCTCGGTACCTCTTCTGAGTGTAAGACGGGAGAATACATGACTTCGAATCAATGAATAAGTCTCCCTTAACATTTTAACGACCCTAGGTCACGTGAGTCTCGCCTAGTGTCATTGATTGCACACAATCTAACTCCCGACGGGGTTATTGGATCGTCGCGTTGTGTTTACCCTATCGACAATCTCAGTTCTAAAACTCCATCACCATCTCTCCCGAGTGTAAGACAGGGGAATACATGACTTCGAGTCAACAAAAAAGTCCCCCTCAATGTCTTAACGACCCTAGGTCATGTGAGTCATGCCCCAACGTCATCGATTGTCCACAATCCAACTCCTGACCGGGTTATTGGATCGTGGAGTTTGTTTACCCTAATCCGAATTCGGGGTTTGTCAAACCTCGTATTCTCCATGTATCTATCTAAGCATAATAAACAAACAATACGATAAACACAATCAAACTACGAAGAACGACATAAACGCAACACCGAAATCATTCAAACAACATATTTATAAATATCGTGTTAATCCTTATACAATCCATATTTAGCCTATGGCCATAGCCGTATTGACAAGAAAGTACGAGCTAAACATGCTCACAAAATTCTAACTTAAAGAAACAAAGGAAGAAATCGAAGAACTTAGTCTTGTCCGAAGTTTAGCCGCTAAGAATATTCAACGATCGCTTTGCCGTCTCCTCCTCCTTCGGAATGTGAGCTCTTCCTCTAAAACTCCTTTATCTACCCTTAGATATATTCTAAAGGGCTCAAAATGCCAAGAGAGATCGAAAATGAGAGAGGGGAGTGGCTTAAATAGCGAAAATATCTAAAAAATATCTAACAAAATATCTAATCTGGCGCAGAAGCCACCGCCTAAGCGGTGGGTATGTCAGTTGGGTGATCGTCTCGGCGATGAAGTCAGCGGTGGCCTTGGTTGACATTCTGTAGTTTCACCGCCGCGGCGGTGGACGTTCAGCAAGATAATACCACTTTTTGCATTTTCACCGCCGTGACGGAGGTCTAGACGCCACGACGGTGGGCTTCTTTTAGAATATTGCCGCCTTACTCATTTTTCCACCGTTCTTCGACCATTTTTTGTTAGATCTCATCGTTTTCGCTCTAGTTTCCTATCTTTTTGCCCCACACACCTGATTTATACTAAAAGTATAAAACTAATTAAAACATAATAAAATAAATATAAAAAATACTCTAAAACTAACAAAATCGGTTTGGAAATATGTAGGTAGATCACACCTATCACTTAGCCTAGGGATAACTTGGGCAGCCTCTTCCCTCCAGCGGGTAATGTACCTCCGGAAGCTTTCATATTTTTTCTTCAGTATCTGGTAGAAGGTATTGCGGTCCGGCGTGACATCCTTATTGTACACATACTGCTCACAAAAGGCCTTTACCAGATCCTTGAACGTTTTAATCTGTGATAGGTTCAGGGTCATGTACCAGTTGGGAGCCGATCCTTTCAACGATCTCTAGAACATTTTCAGAAAAAGGTCTTCATTCTGAGCATGGACTTTCAATTCTTCCTTATAAATACTGACATGCCACTCTGGGGGGCCCGTACCGTTATACTTTGTGAACTCTGAAACTACGAAGTTTTTCAGGTATACCACATGGGGTGGTGCTAACAGTTCCTTGTATGTTGCTTTCCTGGATGGCTTTTCATTTTTCAAATCTTTTATGGTTTTCTCTAATTCCTCCATTTTTAGAACCCAAGCTGAATGGGGTCTATTATCTTCTTTTCTATTTTCGATTTCAGTGGCCGGTCGATTGGCATTCAGATCATTGGATGGAGCAACGACTCTCTTCGGGTAGATGAGGATCTGCGGTGCAGTGAGGGCTAGGCCATCGGGTAAGGCCTAATATATATGCCCTTGGTTGAGATATGTTGATGCTTCATGGCCAAAGGGATAAAGGCCTATCTGGGGTCCATAGTAGACCAGTACAACGAAGTTTGGGCCGACGAGGTTCGGATTCGGCACTGAGTTTTCTATCCCGACACTTGGAGGGTTTCCATTTAGTGATTCAGTCACAAGAGTTCCACTGGATGGGGAAGCAGGCACCTCGTGGGGTCAGCTAAGTTCATTGATATTTTCTTTCAGCATGTCGATGGTTTCTTGCATCCGAGCCATCTGGGCCGTACGGGGAGATTCAGGATTGGCTTCTGATGTCATCTTGGAATGAGTCTGAGCCTGGCTACGAGTAAAGACCGAACTTCAGATGGGAGGAACCATAATTGCTTTTCTGGGACCAATTTTTCTTTCTCGTCTCGTTCTACAACAAGCCCATTTATTAGTCCACGTGGGTTTTAGGTAGCCTTAAAATCCATTCGAGTTTGAAGTTTTCAATTTTGATAATGACCGATCAAAACAGATAATAATAATAATAAAAAAAAAATCTTTACTTAATCGGTATTGAAAACTTTGAACTCGTTTGGTTTTTAAAACTTCCTAAAACATCACCAATTTATAAGGTAAAAACCCCTTTCCACGCCTTGTATTCATAGAATCCCGTTGGGATAATATGGATACTAGACGACCATACTCATGTCGGAGGGTTTACAGCAATACAAGAGCCCGATAAAAAGAAAGAAAAGAAGAAAATGAACAAACATCACAACTTATTTACAAAAATAGAAGGAAAAGATAACAAAATAAAATATAACATTCGGACATGGAATAGTTGGACTTATTTGGATATATTAGGCTTGACCCTCTAATTGTCTCCAGCGGAGTCACCAACTAATGCACCCCATTTTTTTGCAAGGAAAGAATATTAAATAACAAATTGCTTAAGGAGAGAGGAGTTTTTTAAGCACCTGTTTTCTCAAAAAAATACTTAGGCCGTTTTAAAAAATTGAGGAGTCACCACCTAATATTAGATTTAATTGGTGTGTTAGGTCACTGAATTTTAGAAAGTAAATTTTAAAGACCTAAGAAAAAATTGACTAAAAAAAACACGGTCAAACCAAAGATTCATTTAATGGTTCAGGGGTCGGTTACGCTCAGGGAATGTGTTAGGCACCCCAAGACGCCCGTCCGAAAACGACACCTTATGTCCAATTAAATCCAATTAATTTAAGTCCAAATGTTTTATTTTATTTTAAAATCATTTCATTCTTATAAAATATTTTTGGTTTTTTTCACAAATAAGGTGAGACAAGTTTTTAGATTTTTGGGAATGTTCCCCCAGTATAACCTCTTATCGAATATTAAAAATTCGACAAGAATGGTCCCCGGGGTTTTTTTATGTATGTTTCCGAGAGATTTCTTTAATTTAAATAGGCAAGCTAAAAATAGGTGAATAAGAATGAAAATATGAATGCAAAACTAACATCTATATGAATTTTATTTTTTATGCAAAAGCAAACCTAAAAAAAACTAGAGGGTTTGGTTTAAATATGTTGATGCAAACTTGATATGAATAAGGGAATCAAATAGAGAAATAATACGTGAACTAACGTGACTCTGCGTGGCAATGATTTAGTTATTTAATAATAATAAAAAAAATATAAGCGGTGCACGTGTCGTGACTAGATATGAAAAGTAGTATGGATTCATAACATAAATGAAAAACTATATGTATAAGTGGTGAAAGTGCTCTAAACATGCCGTTTAAATGATATAAGAAATAAATATGATAAGTGGATGCAAAAAAGTCTACTTTGAGTTTGCTCGATTAGTTTAAAGAAATTTCGTTTTGAAATTTCCTCAAATTCTATGGATATGAGAATCAAGGGGAGATTCGCGGAAACAATTTTGTCAGAATTAATCTTCCCGAAAGAAGATATTTCTTAAAACCATTCGTTTCTAAATTCCACTCGAGTAGGGGAATGGAAACGAAGCCACAGAAAACTCTTCCACGATTTATTGAATCATCGGATTCACCTTAAGGTTCGTAAGGATTAATTCCTTAAGACAAATATTTTATTATTTTTTTTAGGATTTTGATAACAAGAATAAAAATAAAATAAAATAAAAAATACAGAAAATAAACAATGGAACATCCTTCACCTAACGCTCGGGGTTAAGCTCAACACGAGAAACCCACCTTGGCATTTTTATTAGATCATCGGACGACTCTTTTTTTATACGAATTGCAAACACAAAAAAAATAAAATAAAAAATGAAGAAATAAAATAAATAAAAAAACAGTCGGTGTCCTCGTCTAAACGTTCAAAGATTCAGATTGAGAATGAGGAACCTCATCCTGACGTTTTTCATTGAGTCATCGGACAATTAAAAAAAATAAAGCTTGCAGGAATTTAAATTGCGAAGAGAATAAAATAAAACTGAAAAAATAATTAAAAATCAAAAAACATACCTAATCTAAGCCAAGAATCATGATGCTCGGGTTTTTTCTCTCTCGCAGACAGCTTCCCGAAAGGGTTTATGATGAGAATTACTCTCTAAGTATTTTTTTCTCTTAATTTCTGAATGAATAATTTAGGAGGAGGAGGGTTCTACTTATAGGAGAAGATTTGGCGTCAAAAATACTTAGGAAACCCTCAAAACTAGGTCTGGCCACCAAAACCCAATCCAAATTGGATTGGGAAATGGTAAAATTAAAAAAAAAAAGGCTAAAAAAATTGAATTTTCCAGAATTTTAGGGTTTTTTCCACCACACTTCCTCAGTCTGCCACGTGGCAGTGGCCCCTCCCCACTTTCTTTCTTATTGTTTTTTGCGTGTAAGAGTTGACAAGTCAAAGTGGGGCTCACCATACTACTCTCTCTTTCTTTCCTCCCTTCTAATCGATTCTCTCTCTATTCTCTCACTTTTTTTCTCTCTCTCTCTACTTCCTCCCTCTCTTGGTTGGACTAGGAGGGCTTGTAAGACCCAAATCGTAGCACGTATGTCACTTTAAGCTCATTTTAGAGCATTTAGAAATTTCAAAGAAACATTTGAGTTAATTAAAGACCAAGTTAAAAGTAATTGGGTCAACTAAAATTCAAATTAAAATATTAGGAGTTAAATAGGAAATTTAGAAACATTATTCAAAACTTGGGATTCAAATTTTGTCATTCAATTTATAAAAAATTTAATTGTTAGGGATCAAATTAAAATTTAAGACAAGGTTAAATGGGAAAATCGGACTAAGAAGAAAGCTTTAAGAAAGTTATAGGAGAAATGAGTAATTAAACTAAAGATTATTATAAAATATATAAATATATATGCATATATCATGTGTGCGTGTGTGTAGTGAGATCGCCGGCGACAGAAGAGAGCGAGGAACGGGGCGATGTGGTAGGGGGATATCATTTCACAAACCACTAATTACATGCATATATATATTTGTTCATGTATGTAGAGATGAGAAAAATCTAGAAAATCAAATTCAGAACAATCTAGAGAGAGAGAGGGAATCAGAGATGGGGGTCGTCGATTTTTCTTGAATTGGCGTTCCTCCGACGGTGTGGGCCTGACGTCGCCGTTCAGGGTGACTTTTGTGTAGAAGGGCTTGTCCAGGTGTGGCTGGGTGTGTGTGGGTGAGGGTGCTCTATTTTTCTATTTATGCCAACAGTGTGTGTGTGTGTGTTGCCGTTACTGCTGTGTGTATGTTTTCCGTTGACCGTGTGTGGGTCTGTGCATCCGTGTGTGCTCTGTTCATTCGGTGCATGTGGGTGACTGTGAGTGTGTGTGTATGTGTGAGATTGTCTATTGTATGTACGTGGGTGCTCTGTTTTGATCATCCATGTGATGTGTGTGTGTCCAGTGTCCGGACGACGACCGTCGTCGGTGTGTGTGTGTCGCTGGTGGGAATGATCGGCGTGAATGGGTGTGCTGTTTCGTTTCGTTTCATCTGTGGTGTGTGATCTTCACCGTTCGCTATGTGTATGTGTGTGTGTGAATTTCGACGATTGCGTGTGTGTGTTTTGTGTTCGTCGGTGTGTGTGTGTGTGTGTGACTGTCGATTGTGTGTGTGTGGCCGTTCGTTTAATTCGGTTTATAAGGGAATGTGTGCATGGTGCTGTTATTCGGCGAGGGTAGACGTGCATGATCGGTATAGGTTGGCCGGCGGACAGTGACCGGGAAGAGGATCGGTGGGTGTCGACTCGCAACAAATCAAAAGGGAAAAGAAAGAAGAAGGTGAAAAAGAAGAAACTACACAAATAACCCCAACAAATTCAAAATCCATCTAGCGACCCGTGAACGATTCGGAACGGGTAATGTTTTTCGTTAAGTTTATTTTGTTTTTGTTAAATTAAATTCTAGCATCAAAATTTTGTGACCGTAATAATAAATTTGGGACCGTTTGTATTACTAAATTTTATGCAGTAATTTTTAACGGAATAAAATTAACCGAATAATAATTTTACATAATAAAATATGGGGACGGGGGATATTGTGAAACTTAGGGCCTGCATTGCTTGATTAGGTTATTTTTGCATAAAATATTAATTTAGGCCCTATCACTATTAGGTTCATAAACACCGGAGTCTCGGTAGAAAGTAGTCAGTAAAAGTTTTGCGGAGTGGATAGCCAGGTGAGTGTACTGTCTTCTTGTCAAATTATATATATATATATATGATGGAAAATGGTTGTAGTTAAATTAAATGATTTCAAAATGATATGAATCAAGCAGGTTTCTGGGTGAGTTGAGAAAATGGATTTTCGATAAATTGTATTGGTTTCGAAAGGAAATTGAAAATGGTTTTTTGCTGAAATTTGGTGGTTTTAAAAGAGAGTGGAAAATATTTATTTTTCTAGAAACAAAGGTGGAAAAACAGTTTTTTACTGAAATCGGTGGTACAAAAGTAGAAAAATGGTTTTGGTAAAATTAAACGTTTCCTTTTAAAAGAAAATGAGAAATATGATTTTCGGATAAAAAGTCAATTTTTGGAAAAGAGAGGTGGATGTGTGATCTGATGATGTTGATTAGATGATATCATTACGTTGTGATTTGATGATGATGTTATTAATTTGACGATGTCGTTGATTATACGATGTTATTGATTTGTAATTTGACGATGTTATTGACTTCACGATACTATAGTATTTATCTGCTTCGGCAAAGTGATGATTATCTGTTTTGGCAGAATGATGATATTGATTTGATGATGTTATTGATTTGACGATGCCATAGTATTTATCCGCTTCGACGGAGTGATGTTATCCGCTTCGGCGGAGTGATGTTTATCTACTTTGACAGAGTGATGTTAGACGTTTATACTGTGCAGTGATTATCCGTTTTGGCGGAGTGATGGGTGTCCGTTAGGAAGGCAAATCCTACAGGTGGTACGGTATCGTTGCAACTCCCGATCGTGAGGTTAAAACGATCACTAGGGCTGGCCAGTGTGTGTTTGAGTTGTGTGCTTAAAAAGTGTGTTTGAGATGTGTACTTGAGATGTGGTGTTTTACGTATATTGGATGGTTTGATATTTATTATCGTGGTGATTATTATGATTTTTATATTAGTTGGATTTGAATGGAACTTAATTATGTCGTTTTATGTTCTCTGCTTTTATACTGGGGATTTTTATGAGCTTTGTGGTATTTATAAACTTACGCTTGATCCATTTAGATGTTGTAGAATGAGTTTTTATTATTAGAGATATTTTTACTAAGAAGGCAGTACACTCGCAGGTGAAGCAGTTAGGAGTCGGTCCCTTACTAGCGTTATGTAGACTCCTACGATGGAGTCGTGTGGAGGGTTGAGATGAGCTTTCTGAGGCGAACCTGTGAGGATTTCATGGTATTATTTTTTGCTGTTAGTATATTTGGGGAACGGGTGTGTTCTCATAACAGAAATATGTATACCTTCATATAGATGATAGTTTATTTATATATATGCATATTGTCGTGTAATAGATGGTTGGTTGGTTGTTTTCGGTGATGTCATAATGTCATCACGCCAGCCCGGGATATCGGGATTTTGGGATGGGTCGTGACAATTTTGGTTTCAGAGTCAGGTTATAGGTTCTGTAGACTTACCAGTAGTTGTGTCAATAGAGGATCATGAGATAGGAAGACGTGCCTGTTGTCTAGTCAGTAGGGGACCATGAGATAGGGTGTCAATAGGTGGGTTAAGCACGTGAGTAATAGTTATTGCATTGCATTAGATGGTACATTGGCATCATGCATGGTTATTTGTCTTGTTGGTAATTAGTGAGTACGACAAAGTTGTGTTACTGCTAGTTGGTGGTTTGGATAGTGTGGTTGGTAGTGGTAATGGGTGGATCGCGATTGTGGGGGTGCTAGTGGTTGGGAATATTAAATTATAACTGATAAGTAATTCTATTAGTAGTATTTGACATTGAGATTCCCTGTCGGTAATACATAATATTTTTTTTTTTGTTAAACCAACAGTGTGGCAGAGCACACTTAATTCGTCCAATGTTAAGTTATTCATTGAATTGACTTGGTAGACAACACTTTATTTATGAAATTACATGACACACTGTGATACTAATTAAGATATGCAGATTCTATAATAAATGTGTGGGTGTGCTCGTGATTTTATTAGAGATGGAGGTTCATATGGTTAAAGCAGAAAGAGACGACCATTCGGCGATATGAAATTAAATCTAATTTAGTAAAAACGGAAGAGATAAGATGTAGACTAATCTAGAAAGGATTTAATTTGGAAATACGTTTTAAGTTGACAGGCAGGCAGATTTAAAAGTTATACGAAATGGGAAAATGCAGCGTGAATTAATAGAGAATGATGTGTAGGAAGTAGTCAAGAACTATGAGTCCGTGTTAATAGTTAGTGCATATAAAGATAGTACACTTCGTATTGGTGGTAGGAAGTTGTCGGTAGATCTATTACCCTTGAATATTTAGGATCTTGATGTAATATTGGATATAGATTTGTTGTTCGGCTATCATGCCACGATGGATTGTTTTAAGAAGAAAGTGACCTTTCAAATCTCAGGCGAGCCAGAATTTGTATTCTCGGGAGACAGAATTATCACTCTTGTTACTTTGATTTCAGCCCTAGAAGCCAGGAAATTATTGCCGAAAGGATGTCAGGGATACCTTGCGCACGTGATTGATACAAATCAGAGATAAGTTTCGATAGCAGATATTCCAGTGGTCAGAGATTTTTCCCGACATGTTTCCAGACGAATTGCCAGGGTTTCCAGTAGATAGGGAGATGGAATTCACGATCGAGTTACTTCCCGAAACTGCTCCTATATCGATTCCACCCTATCGTATAGCACCTACTGAGTTGAAAGAATTGAAGGTGCAGTTACAAGATTTATTAGATCGTGGGTTTATAAGACCCAAAGTTTTCCCATGGGGAACCCCAGTGTTGTTCGTGAAGAAGAAGGATGTCACGTTGAGAATGTGTATCGACCATTGACAACTGAATAGGGTGACCGTTCGGAATAAATATCCGTTGCCTAGGATTGACGATTTGTTTGACCAGCTTCAAAAGGCTAAACCGTTTTTCAAAATAGATCTTCGATCGGGGTATCACCAATTGAAAGTCAGAGACAGTGATGTGGCAAAAACGGCGTTCCGTATGAGATATAGACACTATGAATTTTTGGTTATGCTATTCGGATTGATAAATGCCCCTGCTGCCTTTATGGACTTGATGAATCGAATCTTCCAACCTTATCGGGATCATTTTATTATCATATTTATTGACGATATATTGATATATTCCCAAAGCAGAGACAAGCATGCAAAGCATCTTCAGATTGTGTTGCAGATATTGTGAGAGAAGCGGTTGTAGGCGAAATTCAGTAAATGTGAATTTTGGCTACATCATGTAGTATCTTTGGGGCATGTTATTTCAGGAGATGGTATTCAAGTAGACCCGAAGAAAGTGGAAGTTGTTGTTCAGTGGGAAAGGCCGAGAAATGTGACTGAAGTTCGAAGCTTTTTGGGATTGGCGGGTCACTATCGACGATTTGTGCAGGGATTCTCTGTTATAGCGGCCCTGTTGACTCATTTGAGCCGCAAGGAATCCAAATTTGAGTGGGCTGACAAATGCGAATAGAGTTTCCAGGAGTTGAAGAGTAGATTGATACCGTCACCAATACTATCCCTCCCGACGGAAGGGGTGGTTTTGTGATTTATAGTGATGCGTCCCACCAAGGGCTAGGATGTGTTCTGATGCAGCATGGTCATGTAATCACATACGCATCTCGATAACTGAAGAATCATGAGAAAAATTACCCGACGCATGATCTGGAGCTGGCAGCGATTATAATTGCCTTAAGGATTTGGAGACACTACTTGTATGGCGAGATGTGTGAAATCTACACCGACCACTAAAGTTTGAAATATCTGTTTACTCAGAAGAAATTAAATTTGAGGTAGAGACGTTGGATAGAGTTGATTAAAGACTATGTTTGCACTATCTATTATTACCTGGGAAAAGCTAATGTTGTAGCGGATACGTTAAGTCAGAAATCGGCGGGTTCGATCGCGCACATAAGAGCCGTTCATACTAATCTGTATGCCAATTTAAGATCGTTGTGAGTTCAGTTAGCGGTTGGTCAGACGGCTGCATTGCTTGCGACTTTGACTTTGAGGTCAACGTTGATTGATTGTATTATCAAAGCTCAGACGTTAGACGTTCAATTGGAGAAGATTCGAGATGAAGTGAGAAGTAGTCACCGAGCGGATTTTTATATCAGGGAGAGCGATGAGGTGTTGATGATGGAAAATAGACTGTGTGTGCCTAACGACGCCAGTTTGAAGAACGATATTTTGGAAGAAGCGCATAGCTCAGCAAACGCGATGCATCCAAGCGGTACCAAAATGTATCAGGATTTGGTTGAGCATTATTGGTGGATCAGAATGAAGCAAGAAATCGTGGAGTTTGTTGCCAGGTGTCTTACTTGTTAGCAAGTGAAGATTGAGCATCAACGTCCAAGTGAGTTGCTGCAACCTCTACCTATTCCAGAGTGGAAATGGGAGCATATCACGATGGATTTCATTTCGGGATTACCTCGTACTCAAAAGGGGCATAATTTCATCTGGGTGATCGTTGATAGGCTTACCAAGTCCGCTCATTTTCTGATCGTAAAGACGATGTATTCTCTTGAAAAGTATGCCCAATTGTATATCGATGAGATTGTTAGGTTGCATGGCGCATTGGTTTCTATAGTGTCGGATAGAGATCCGATATTTACTTTGAGGTTCTGGCCGAGTCTCTAGACTGCTTTAGGTACCAAACTCAAATATAGCACCGTTTTCCATCCTCAAACAGATGGTCAATCAGAGAATACGATTCAGACGTTGGAGGATATGTTAAGATGAGCTGTCCTGGAATTTCCTGGTAGCTAGGATAATCATTTGTCGTTGATGGAATTCGCCTACAATAACAGCTACTATTCAACAATCGAGATGGCCCCGTATGAAGCGTTGTATGGTAGGAGATGCAGAACCCCAATCTGTTGGACTGAGATGGGTGAATGAAAATTGTTGAAGTTGGACATAGCTAGATGACAACAGACAAAGTGAAGGTGATTCGAGAAAAATTAAAAATCACTCAAAGTCGACAAAAGAGTTATGCAGACAAGCGCCGGCGGGATTTGAAATGCGAAGTGGGGGATTATGTGTTTTTGCGTATTTTTCTGTGGAAAGGCATAATGAAGTTCAGAAAAAAAGGAAATTAAGTCCAAGGTACATCGGACCATATGAAATTTAGATCGGGTTGGCACGACGGCTTATAGACTTACTTTACCGCCAGAGTTGCCTCAACTACATGACGTTTTCCATGTATCGATGCTCCAAAAATATGTGTCAGATCCTTCTCATGTGTTGACTTCACAGCCGATCGAACTAAAAGTAGATTTGCCATACATTGAGGAGCCATTTCAGATTTTAGGATGTAAGGACCAGGTGTTGTGGACGAAAATGATTACATTAGTCAAGGTGTTATGGCGCAGTCATACCGTGGAGGAAGCGGCGTGGGAACGAGAAAATGAGATAAGAAACAAATACCCGCATTTGTTCGATTAAGGTAATAAAATTTCGGGACGAAATTTCTTTTAGAAGGGAAGAGTTGTAAGACCCAAATCGTACCACATATGTCACTTTAAGCTCATTTTAGAGCATTTAGAAATTTCGGAGAAACATTTGAGTTAATTAAAGACCAAGTTAAAAATAATTGGGTCAACTAAAATTCAAATTAAAAGATTAGGAGTCAAATAGGAAATTTAGAAACATTATTCAAAACTTGGGATTCAAATTTTGTCATTCAATTTATAAAAAATTTAGTTGTTAGGGATCAAATTAAAATTTAAGACAAGGTTAAATGGGAAAATCGGACTAAGAAGAAATCTTTAAGAGAGTTAGAGGAGAAATGAGTAATTAAACTAAAGATTATTATAAAACATATAAATATATATATATATATATATATATATATATATATATATATATGTATATATATATATATATATATACATATATATATGTGTATATATATATATATATACACATATATATATGTATATATATATATATATATACACATATATATATATATATATATATATATATGCATATATCGTGTGTGTGTGTGTGTGCAGTGAGATCGCCGGCGATAGGAGAGAGCAAGGAACGGGACGACGTGGTAGGGGGAGATCATTTCACAAACCACTAATTACATGCATATATATATATATATTTGTTCATGCATGTAGAGATGAGAAAAATCTAGAAAATCAAATTCAGAACAATCTAGAGAGAGAGAGAGAGAATCGGAGATGGGGGTCATCGATTTTTCTTTAATCGGTGTTCCTCCGGCGGTGTGGGCATGACGTCACTGTTCATGGTGGCTTTTGTGTGGAAGGGCTTGTTCAGGTGTGGCTGGGTGTGTGTGGGTGAGGGTGCTCTGTTTTTCTGTTCATGCCAACAATGTGTATGTGTTGCCGTTACTGCTGTGTGTGTGTTTTCCATTAGCCGTGTGTGGGTCTGTGCATCCGTATGTGTTCTGTTCATCCGGTCCATGTGGGTGACTGTGAGTGTGTGTGTATGTGTGAGATTGTCTATTGTGTATGCGTGGGTACTCTGTTTTGATCATTCGTGTGATGTGTGTGTGTCCAGTGTCCGGACGACGACCGTCGTCGGTGTGTGTGTGTCGCTGGTGGGAATGATCGGTGTGAATGGGTGAGCTGTTCCGTTTTGTTTCATTCGTGGTGTGTGATCTTCGCCGTTCGCTGTGTGTGTGTGTGTGAATTTCGATGGTTGTGTGTGTGTGTTTTGTGTTCGTCGGTGTGTGTGTGTGTGTGGCCATTCGTTCAATCTGGTCTATAAGGGGGCATGTGCATGGTGTTGTTATTCGACGAGGGTAAACGTGCGTGATCGGTATAGGTTGGCAGGCGGACAGTGACGGGGAAGAGGATCGATGGGTGTCGACCCGAAACAAATCAGAAAGGAAAAGAAAGAAGGGGAAAAAGAAGAAACTACACAAATAACCCCAACAAATTCAAAATCCATCCCGCGACCCGTGAACGATTCGGAACGGGTAACATTTTTCGTTAAGTTAATTTTAGTTTTGTTAAATTAAATTCTAGCATCAAAATTTTGTGACCGCAATAATAAATTTGGGACCGTTTGTATTACTAAATTTTATGCAGTAATTTTTAACGGAATAAAATTAACCGAATAATAATTTTACATAATAAAATGTGGGGACGGGGGAAATTGTGAAACTTAGGGCCTGCATTGTCTGATTAGGTTATTTTTGCATAAAATATTAATTTAGGCTCTGTCACTATTAGATTCGCAGGCACCGGAGTCTCGGTAGAGAGTAGTCAATGAAAGTTTTGCGGAGCGGATAGCCAGGTGAGTGTACTGTCTTCTTGCTAAATTATTTTTATATATATATATATGTGATGGAAAATGGTTGTAGTTAAATTAAATGATTTCAAAATGATATGGATCAAATAGGTTTTTGGGTGAGTTGAGAAAACGGATTTTCGATAAATTGTGTTGGTTTCGAAAGGAAGTTGAAAATAGTTTTTCACTGAAATTTGGTGGTTTTAAAAGAGAGTAAAAAATATTTATTTTTCTAAATATGTATGGTTTTCTAGAAACAAAGGTCGAAAAACAGTTTTTACTGAAATCGGTGGTACAAAAGTGAAAAAGTGGTTTTGGTAAAATCAGACGTTTCCTTTTAAAAGAAAGTGAGAAATATGATTTTCGGATAAAAAGTTGATTTTTGGAAAAGAGAGGTGGATGCGTGATCTGACGATGTTGATTAGATGATATCATTACGTTGTGATTTGATGATGATGTTATTAATTTGACGATGTTGTTGATTAGACGATGATATTAACTTCACGATACTATAGTATTTATCTGTTTCGGCAGAGTGATGGTATTGATTTGATGATGTTATTGATTTTACGATGCCATAGTATTTATCCGCTTCGGCGGAGTGATATTATCTGCTTCGGCGGAGTGATATTTATCTGCTTCGACAGAGTGATGTTAGACGTTTATACTGCGCAGTGATTATCTGTTTCGGCGGAGTGATGGATGTCCGTTAGGAAGGCAACTCCCGATCGTGAGGTTAAAACGATCACTAGGGTTGGCCAGTGTGTATTTGGGTGTGTGTTTGAGTTGTGTGCTTAAAAAGTGTGTTTGGGATGTGTACTTGAGATGTGGTGTTTTACGTATATTGGATGATTTGATATTTATTATCATAGCGATTATTATGATTTTTATATTAGTTGGATTTGAATGGAACTTAATTATATCGCTTTTATTTTCTCTACTTTTATACTAGAGATTTTTACGAGTTATGTGGTATTTATAAACTTACGCTTGATCCATTTAGATGTTGTAGAATGAGTTTTTATTATTAGAGATGTTTTTACTAAGAAGATAGTACACTCGCAGGTGAAGCAACTAGGAGTTGGTCCCCTACTGGCGCTAGGTAGAGTCCTACGATGGAGTCGTGTGGAAGGTTGAGATGAGTTTTCTGAGGCGAACCTGTGAGGGGTTCATGGTATTATATTTTGCTGTTAGTATATTTGGGGAACGAGTGTGTTCTCATAACATAAATATATATAGTTTCATATAGATGGTTTATTTATATATATATGCATATTGTTGTGTAATAGATGGTTGGTTGGTTGTTTTCGGTGATGTCATGATGTCGTCACGCCAGCCCGGGATGTCGGGATTTCGAGACGGGTCGTGACAAGGCCCCATCAAATTCTCTCTCTCTCTCTCTCTCTTGCTCCTATTTTTTCTCTCACAATTTGAATATGCGGCCCCTCTTCCCCCAATTTTTCCTTCTTTCAATTTTACTAATTTTATTTTTATTTCATTTTTCTTTTTATTTTTCTTTAGATAGTTTTTATTTTTTGGAATAAAATAAAATTAAAACAAAGTCAAATAACACAAAGTTTAACTATAAAATAAAGTATATAATTTTTGCGAGGCGGTCAAAATGTTGTATCTACAGATCTACCAAATTTGCATAGATTCATGATGAGGACAGGGTTGGGGAGGGGGGAGAGGGGGAGAGAGAGAGGAGGACTAGTGGGAGGGGGGACCTAGGGGTAGAGGCTTACACAGGGATGCAAATAAAAACCAAACCAACGGGTTATCGAGCGAAACCAAGCCGAAAGGTCCGATTTTGAAACCGACTAAACAGTTTGCTTACGGTTTTGAATTTGAAATTAGCAATTGAAGTGATTTTGGTTTATGTTTTTGATAGTAACCGTGAAAGCGAATCATGAAACCGAACTGCGTAATCGAATCGTGTAACCGATATTTTTTTTTATATTTTTATAACATATATACCCTCATTTTTTTTATATATTTACGATTTAACTCCTAATATGTATGTATGTGTGTGTTGGGATTAGTTTTGTGGTTTGGTTTTGTTTTTTGGAATTTACGTTTTATATTTTAGTTATATTTGTATTTATATATAAAAAAAAAGTCCACGATTTCGTGATTTTGGTTTTTTTTTTTTTTTAATTAAAAAATGTTAAATAGTTTTGTGGTTTTGGTTTTGATTTTGTATAAAGTTAAATGGTTTGGTTTTAAAACCGTTTAAAAAAACAACAATTTTAATTACGGTTTTAGTTTGATATACGTCTAATGGCTTTGGTTTTATATGAAACCAGATTGAAACTGAACCATTAACATCTCTAGCCTTAGAAGATGAGAGATAGAGAGAGAGAGAGAGAGAGAGAGAGAATCTGGCACCGGCACAGACCATCAAGTCAGGAGTTATATTAGCTGGAGAAATAAGAGGGAGGAAGAAGGAAAAAGGACGAAAGCGTAAAGAATAAAAAATTAAGATAAATGTATATGTGTGACTCACCCCGAATTTTTTGAAAGCAGAGGATGTAGAGAACAAGAAGAAGAGGAAAATAAAGTTTAATTCCTCTCTCTCGACGTCCCAAAAAAATTGTTTATTTTTTAAAATATAGTTTCAGGACCTTTCTAGGTGCCGATTTTGAAACGTTATTTGAGCCGGGATTTATGTAGAAAATGGAGTCGCCACCTAGCATGGAGTTAAATAGTGTGCTAAGTCACCGGGATTTTTATAAAATCATTTTTGTTTGAAAATGGCCTAAGTTTTGACACGTAAAACATTTGGTCTTTTACCAGAGATTTCTTTAAGTTTGGGGGTCGGGTATTGGTAGCGCGTAGATAACGTCGCTACTTTCACCGCAAGTGTATGGGTCAAGTTTTAGTATAATGGGAAAAGTAAGGATTGTCGTATCCACAAGGATTGGTTGAGATTATCATTAAGTACCGCGATTATTATAACCTAACTTTATCTAGGAGATAAAAATAAGATTTGTTTATAATAAAATATACTAATACTAAGTTAATTAATCTAATTATACTAATATAGTGGTATGACCTTTACGGAAATTTATTACCTAGGGATTAACTTCGTTCACTTAAATGTGTTCATTTCAATCTAATTTACATTAATGGCGTTCATCCTATCTGACAATCTCGGTATCGAAATCTCATTCACTACCTATCTCGAGTGTAAAGTGAATGAATATATGACTTTGCATCAACGCCGAAGTCCCCCTCGAGCGTCTATACGACACTTGGTCACATGAGTGTCGCCCCAACGTCCTAGATTGCACACTTTCTAACCCCCTCTCGGGTTATTAGATCATCGCGTTGTATTTAAACCCTAGTTCGAATTTGGGTTACCTCTCCTGAGTGTTAAATCCCGTATTCTCAATATATCTAAACAAGCATATAAACGTGGAATAACGGTAAACACAATCGAATAAATACGAACAACCATTAACGAAACATAGATTTTATATAAACGACATTTTCGTGAAGTGTATTGATCCCTAGATAACATATGTTTAGTTACACATGACTGTAGCCCTAAATACAACTAAATACAAGCAAAACATATTTAAACAAACAACCAATCTAAGAGAGAAAGAGAGAAAAGAGAAGACTAGTTGTTATCTGAAGATTCACTGCTAAAACTGCTTCGAGAGCGCTTCCTCCTTATTCGCGTTATGATCTTCTATTGGTTGAATGGCTTTGGAGCTCTCAAGACTCCCAAAAATGTCAACATTTTATTTGGGGAGAATAAGGACGATATTTATGAGATACAAAATATCTCAAAATATTCTAAAATATCTTAAAATGTTAGGCACTGACCGCTGCAACGGTGGATAGGTCGGTAGGATTTTTGGCGGTTAACCGCTGCAGCGGTGGAGCTCTTTGCATTTTGACCCTTGCAACGATGGCCTGACCGCTGCAGCGGTGGAGGTTCAACAAACTCTTTGTATTTTCACCGCCGTAGCGGTGGATGCAGGTTCTGGATTTGGATTTTTTGCCCTTTTTCTCCACTGTTCTTCCACCGCTTTGATCGTTTAAGAATTGTTTCAATCCATTTTTACCCCAAATACCTAATTTAAGACAAAATAAATAAAAAGGTATTAAAACATAATAAAACACTATAAAAATACTCGAAAACTATCAAAATCGTCTTGGGAATAAATAGATAAATTGCACCTAACAAATACCCCCAAACTTAGAACTTTACTAGTTCTCGAGCAAAATACTCTCACTAAAATAAAAAACCCAACTAAATTACTAACACAAACAACCTAAACACAAACAATTGAAACATAACGATATACAAGTTTTGAATTCAGCTATCGACCAAAATATTTTTCCCTCAACAACCCCCAATCATATCGAGTTCAGGTGGTAAAACGCACCATGTGATATTTTAGAATTTCAACATTCAATAATGGTAAACGCCATTCTAGATCATTTCAACGTGTGTGTGCGAAACTCAATAATATAACTATCCAACAATCGGATTGGATTATCCACCAATGAAACTCACGACTTAACCATAAATTATTAGGATATCCATACGCCTGACTGGGTTCCACTCTCCACCAATATAGGCTTGGTAGTTCAAAAAGATCAATAGGTCTTGATTCGGTTTGGAACATGGCCAAGGGTATATTGGGAATATAAAATAGGTTAACATCGTTAACTTGATGATACCCAAGGCAAATTGCTTAGCACTTAATCACTTTCAAACCCCCATAGATAAATTGGAAACAACGTCGAGCAATCATTTAAGACCAACGTACTCACTTGTCAAAAGAAATGAAAATTTAACTATATTTACATTTTTTTAACAAGTACCACACCCTCAAACTTATTCGATTGTTTCAATTTTACGACTGTAGTTAAAATGAAAGAAATCACGTCTTCAACAGGGTATGCGTTCAGAATTGAAACAACAAATTGGTTTCGACAGGGTAACGAGGGATAAACATTTTACAAGGTAAGTTTCAAAGGCTCAAGCGACAAAATGAATGCTTAAATCATGTCTCCTGAACTATCTCGCCTAGGATTTCGCCTCAAGTTTCCCCTCAATCAGGTTCTAAAATCCTTAAATTGTCATAAATTTGGCTAATGGATAATTGGCCTCAAATCAATTAAATAGCTATATATTGAGTCTACGTGCTCATGAAAATTAGGATCCACAATAACTTTCACCAAAATGATATTGTCAAGTACACAGAACACACATGAATGGGCATTACCCTTGACCTCGAAAAACAATTAAGGGGTAATATCATCATTAGGTAATGGCACAGATGAATGCAAAACTCACCATGCAACAATAACAACACACAAACACACTCTACACTAAACAAACATTCATACAACAAACTAAACAATATTTAAACATACTAACATACTAGACATCACCCAAAAACTTAAAACGGATAGTTTCCACAGTGACTCAATCATCATTCTAAACATTTGAAATAAAGCATGCTGATAAAGGGGGTTTAGAACACATACTTGGAAGGCGAGACAAGCTCTCCTCCGAATGAATTCGGCAGTGATGAATCTAATTTATTTTTTAACTTGGGTTGTCTCCCA
Source organism: Eucommia ulmoides (assembly GCA_016647705.1). Taxonomy (NCBI): domain Eukaryota; kingdom Viridiplantae; phylum Streptophyta; class Magnoliopsida; order Garryales; family Eucommiaceae; genus Eucommia; species Eucommia ulmoides. Next base: position 22,043,008 of record CM028341.1, read on the forward strand.
AGAAGTGCGTGGTTTATTATCCTCGGCCCGACATGGAAAAGTATTCGTCAAAGAATGGATTCCGCCCATAGTAAGTGTCATACAATACTACATATGGGTCTTGATTTAGTACGCCCTCAAGACTGACGAGATTTGGCATTGTTTGGTCCAAGCTTTCAATAAGACTCTTCCCCTGGTCATGTGCTTAATGGGCATGAAAGAGCATTGCTTTTGGTGGCGAATAATAAGTGAGCCACATCGGATCCTCATAGATGTGATCGTCTTGGATTGGTGGTGCCATCACAATTTGGAACTCCAATGGTGAATAATCACAATCGTCAATCCATGCTTGGGTTCCCGTCTCATTCGAGTAATCATAGTTGAACTCTCCCAAACTCCTTCCGCTCGTTTTCGGTTCCTCACGGTGGCTTTCACATGATATAGATTGTGTATCTCCCAATGCCACCGTGTCTGTTTTGACCTCAATGAAGCAGATTAGCTGACCGATTCGCGTCTGAAGAGACGTTACAGTCGCATCAATTTTGGTGCAGACAATCTCGATATTGTCAAGACAATCCTAGTGCTCATTGATCCTGTCATTCGTTTTCCTCCAAAAAGTCTAAGTCTCCCCCATAAATTTGGCGAACATGGTTTCCAATGCGGGGGAAGACTTAATATGTTGGTCCGGGGTATCAATCCATGGCTCCAGAGCGGTAAAACTATCCTCCAAGCTTTGGTAACTTGATGAATAATTCCAATACTGAAAATCAAACTCGATAATGTCTTCCAACAACCAATAGGCATCATCCGCGGTTAGTTGGTCAAAAGAGGTGGTACCATTTCCTCTTTCAACCTACGTTCTGGTTGCGGCTAGTAACCCATCGAGGAAGTTCAATAGTTGACACTCTCTCGAGAAACAATGGTTCGAAAACCGGAACAACAACTCCTTGTATCGACCCTAAGCACAATAAAACGGCTCGGAATCTCATTGAAAGAAATGCAAAAGTACTTGTTGATCTAACATCTTCAAGTACCCTGCAGGAAAAACAAAACTACAAAGAAAAAAAATTATAAACACTAAAAAATACCTAAATTAAAATCAAGTTATTTACTCATAATATCAACAATAATCTAAAACACAATCCCCGACAACGGCGCCAAAAACTTGGTAGCGCGTAGATAACATCGCTACTTTCTCCGCAAGTGTACGAGTCAAGTTTTAGTATAATTAAAAGAGTAAGGGTTGTCGTATTCATAGGGATTGGTTGAGATTATCATAAAGTATTGAAATTATCATAACCTAACTTTACCTAGGCGATAAAAATAAGATTTGTTTATAATAAAATATACTAATACTAAGCTAATTCATCTAATTATACTAATATAGTAGTATCAAGTTTATGGGAATTTATTGCCTAGGGATTAACTTCGTTCACTTAAATGTGTTCATTTCAATCTAGTTTACATTAATGGTGTTCATCCTATCCGACAATCTCGGTATCGAAATTTCATTCACTACCTCTTCCGAGTGTAAAGTGGATGAATATGTGATTTCGCATCAACGTCGAAGTCCCCCTCGAGTGTCTATACAATATTTGGTCACATGAGTCTCACCCCAATGTCACGGATTGCACACTTTCTAACTCCTTTCCAAATTATTAGATTGTCGCGTTGTGTTTAAACTCTGGTCCGAATCCAGGGTTACTGATAGGTGTGAAAAACTATCTATTTCTAAACTGGATTTGTTAGTTTTCAAGCATTTTAGTTATATTTAATTGTGTTTTAGTGTAAAACAGGTGAAAGGACGTCAAAGGGCGAGAAACAAGTGAAAACAGTGGAGAAACGGTGAACAAAATGTGCAAAATAGGGTTTCGGTGAATGAAGACCACCGCCTAGGCGGAAGTTCCACCGCTTAGGCGGCAAAGAGGCAGAATGTTGGAGTGTTGAAGGGATGAACCACCGCCTAGGCGAGAAAAGGACAGAATGATATGCTAGTAGCCACCGCCTAAACGGAAAAACCACCGCTTAGGCAAAGTTACCGACAGAACTTAACCGACTTAAGTCTACCGCCTAAGCGGTGAACCACCACTTAGGCAGTGACACTCTGTACAGAAATATCTATTTTTAGATATTTTGAAGATATTTTCCAAATCCCTCCTTTTAACCCCTTTCTCCACCAAAGCTAAAGGAGACCCTGAGACCTTAGACATTCCTTAGACGTGGGAGAGGGATTGGTTGTTCTTGAGAGCTCTCTTCTACCTTAGTTAGATTAGATTAGTTTAGGAAGTAGATTAGATTAGTTGTAAAGAGTGTTCTTGGCCAATCTTTGAAGAGCTAGAAGAAGAAGTTCATCAAGCGAGAAGAAGAAGCTCGGGAGGACTGTTCTTTGGCGAAAGTGGACCACTCCACTTTGAGATTTGGCTTCTCTTCCCTTGTTTCCATCTTTGTATTTTATGTTTATTGTTGATGATGATGATCTCCTCTTTATTAAATATTGTATTGGCTAAGAACATGTTAGTGTAATTTAGAGATTAGTTAGGGAAATGTGTAGTTGTGTAAATATTCGTTTGGTTTAATATACGTTTCTTTAAAGGTTGTTGTTTTAAGTCCGATTGTGTTTATCATTTGATGACGACATTAATATGCTTGTAATGGTATTAGGGTTGGATTTGAGAATCTAGAGTTTGACACTCGGGAGAGGTAACCCTGGATTCGGACTAGGGTAAACACATCGTTACGACCTAACGACCCGGGAGGGCGTTAGTTAGTGTGCAATTGATGATGTTGGGTCAAGACTCACGCGGCCTAGAGTCGTTAAGACATTGAGGGGGACCTCTTCGTCGACGGGAAGTCGCATATTCCCTCGTCTTACACTCGGAAGAGGTGGCAGAGGAGTTTACGAACCGAGATTGTCGGATACCTAAACTCTGTTATTGTTAACCGAACGAAATCAAACGTGTATTAAGTGAACGAAATCAATCCATAATTAATCAACCTAGTTAGAATTAACCCACTAATTGTAGTTTAGCTTAGTTTAATTTTAATTCACGTCTTCCGTCGTCAGAATAACACGAGACTATGTCAATTGCGGTATTCAATTCAATTATTCACACTTTTCTCCGTGGGAACGATATCCAATTTTCAAAGATCCACTATATTAAAACTTTAGACCTCGTATACTTGCAAGCGTAAGTAGGCGTGCGCAAATTCTCCCCTACCAAGTTTTTGGCGCCGTTGCCGGGGATTAGTTTGAATTTTATTTGAATATTGCAAAAAAATGCGGTATCGGCTCAGAACTTAAGTTTTAAATAGGAAAAACAAATGTATCGAATCCTAGTTCCATCAACACACCAAGTTTTGGCGTTGTTGATGTAGGATTAGTGTGAATTCTAAGTTAATATTGCGACTAAGTAGTCGAGTGTTAATCCTGACATTTATTTTTGTTTAGTTTTTAATTTTTATTTTTGTTTCATTCTGTTAATGAGATCAAGCAGAGTGAGAAACGATGAAAAAGATTGGAATTATTAATTCTCAATCCCGAGATTGAGCTTATTGCAAATGATAAGGACTGAGAGGAGAAACCGACTTCAAAGCCATGATCTTGATCCGACTAAGCATTTGAGCCCAAATTCCTTGTCTGTGGGGAATTTTGGTGAAAAATACTTAGTGACACGATAGTCCAGCTGGGGACGGTAACTCAAGCGCTATTTGTTTTGAAGTGAAACTCAGGGTATCAAATTACCCGATTTTTGTTACTATTTATTTGATTATTTATTCTTTTTGGAAGCCGGCATGGCTTCGGAACGTGTTCGGAAGTGAATTTAGGAGTATGGAAGTTTGGGAAAGTATATTAAGTTTAAACATGTTGAACAAGCAAAGTGAAAACGTACGGGGTGAAGCCGTATTTTGAAAATTTGAGAAAAACACAAAAGTGGGAGCTTTAGGCCCACCGCCCAAGCGGTAAACCACCGTTTAGGCGGTAAAAATACAAAAAAGGTGTTTTTCAGCAAAAAAGGCCCACCACCCAAGCGGTGAACCACCGCTTAGGCGGTAAAAATACAGAGTGGGTGAAAACAGCCCACCGCCCAAGCGGTTAACCACCGTTTAAGCGGTAAAAATACATGATACACCAAATTTTCAAAATACACTTCACCGCTTAGGCGGAGAAACCACTGCCTAGGCAGAATTTCTTCAGAAGGTTTGGTTTTAAATAAAAGAGTTCAACCGCCCAAGCGGTGAACCTTCTGCTGTTAAAAATAGCCCGTCGCTCAAAAAATTAAAAACGCAAGGTTCCCTCCCCAAATCCTCCACATTCTCTCTAAAACCTCACTCTCAAACCGTTCCAATCCTCAAAAATCATCCGTCCATTACCAAAAGTAGTCATTTCCATCACGATTCAACCTCCAAGAATCGGATTTCCACCCCTATTTCCGAAAATTTAGGGTTTTGCGTGAAATGAGCGATTTCTTCATTTTCTTTCGATTGGACCATTAATTCTCAACAAGTAAGTTTCTTTACATTACATTTAGTCTAGTTGTTAAAATTATTGGTTGGTTTACATGATTATATCAATGAAATCAATAGATTTTGAAATTTTACCCCAAAACCCTTAACCCCAGTCTCGCGATTTCGAAGTTCAATGGGTTTTTGGTTTGGTTCTTGATGATACACATGTTTAATTGGATTGGTTGAGTGTGTGGACTAATATGGGATGTCACATTTGTGAAATTTGTTTGAAAAATTCAAATGGGTATTCATTTTGGGATGTATGTGTTCTTGACAATGTGATTAGAGAGGTTTATGTTTTTTAATTATTCATATATGATGAGGTTGTATTGGGTTTTTGTGATTGTGATTGTAGAAAATGCTGAAAAGAGCAGCAAAGAAGAGGGTCAGAGGCGAAGGGTCGAGTTCAAACCCTAGGGTGCCGACCGACGTTGACTACGATGCCACCGACTTTGTGTCAAAACAAGCGGCGGAATACTTTAAAGAACATGAAAAATATCTTGCCTCCATAAATCAACGGGGTTTCGGTCCGATTGAAGATCTCCCGGTGGAATTTCGGAATGAAATCCGAAACCGCCACTGGGAGCAATTCTGCAAATCGCTACCCCCAGGCGAGATCGCTTTGGTCAAAGAGTTCTATGCAAATGCTACAGAGGCCATTGACGATCTAGCAAGGGTTCGAAACTAACCTATTATCTTCAGCCCCGACTTTATTAACCATCTCTTTGGGCTGTCGGCACCGGAGTCACTTGAAAGCCAAGACCCTACTTTGCATAGGGTCATCCAAAAGACTACATCTGGCACGGTAAAGTGGAAACACCAAGGGTCGAATGTCTCTACCTTTTCGGTGAGTTGCCTCAAGCTAGTTTCAAAAATCTAGCACCATTTCATCTGCGGAAGCCTCCTATCGACGTCACATTTGTCAGACGTCTCAAAGGACAGGGCCTTTTTTATCTATAAAATTTAGACCGGACAACCAATCAACGTTGGATTTCTGATCTATTCTTCGATCATTCATGCTACGAAGACGGTAAAGGGTGGGCTCTCGTTTTCGTCACTATTGACCCATATTTTTAGATTAGTTGATGTGACTGTATCCGGGGGAAGCCAATGTTACCCTATCTCTCCACTTACTCTGTCAGCGATAAACCGGTTGTGGAAGACTAGGGAGCAAGAGGCACCTAAACCTGAGCCTGAGGAAGGGGAAGAGCAAGCAGACGAGACGGCTGGATCTTCTGGAGCCCGAGATGAAAACTCCCAAGAGAGGATAAACAACAAGCTTCAGACCATCCTCCAGAACCAATTCGAGATTGCTTATTTCCAGGACCAATTTTCGAGGCAACAAGATCGAGTCCAACGGAAGATTTGGGAGGGCCTTGGCCTTGAGATGGATGATTACCCTCCGATGCCATCTGTGCCGCCACATCTACTCCAGAGACCACACTCTCCTTCCCAAAGTGATGATGGTGATGATTCGTCTTCAGGTGAACAATAGGGAATAAGTCTTATTCCCTAGGTATGTGTTCAACCCATTTTGTGTGCAAGCATGCTATATGTTTATTGGGTTCGCTGATGTTGGAACACTGCCATGTTCAAGCCTAGATGGTATGGATTGGATGATAGTTTAGTGTATGTTCATTCATTTTGACTTTTTGTAGAAAATGATGAACAATTATTATTTTTTGAACATAATGCAAAATTTTTTATTTACAAATTTTAGTTTATATATGTATTTTAATTTATATGTTTTAGTTTTAAATTTTTAGTTTAGTTAGTTTAATTTTTGTTTTTGCATGTTTAGTGTTAGATTAATTTATGTATGTTAGTATTAGAATTAGTTTAGTATTGTGTATGTATAAAGTTGTGTTTAAATGTTAGATATGAGTTCATTTGGGCCAAGACCTGATGATGAGAATTATCCCCTAATTGCATATTGAGGTCGGGGGTAATACCTTCCTTGTGTGTTTTGTGTGCTTAACATGTCGATTGGGTAAAAATTATCTCAATCCGAAAAATTGCACGACATTTGAACTCAAAGTATAATTATCTGAACGATTAGACGTTGATTATTCGATATTAAGCTCATGATAGAAAATGAGGAAACTGGAACTTGATTTGGGGAAAACTTGAGGCGGAATCCTAGGTAAGGAAATTCCGGAGACGTGATTTAAGCCGTCAATTTTTGCTTGAACTGTTGTAGCTAATCTGAAAATTTTCATTCCTTATTTCCCCTGTTGAAGCCGATAACGTAATCAAATTCTGAAAACGTTCAAATACTCCTTTCAATTAAATTTTTCCTAACCCAATGTCGCTAAGCCTAATTTTAAAAAATTGAGTGAAATCAAGTGAGCGGTCGGGTTTTTGATAAATTTTTATTGATTCGGTATTAGTGTATTCATTTATCACTTTCGTATTTCTTTTTGCACGCTCCTAAAAATAAGTTTGGGGGTGTGTTTCTATCATTTCTTTTTACATATTCCTAAAATTTTATAAATTCGAATAAGTTTAGGGGTGTGTTTCTCTAACTTCTTTTTGCACTCTCTTAAAATTGTAACAATTCGAGTTAATTTAAGAATATGTTAGTGTTTAAAAAAAAAAAAAAGGAAAGAAAAAAAAAAAAATGAATAAATATAGTTTTTCATTTTCTTCTCTTTCGACAAGTGAATACCAAGATCTTCATTTCTTATTCAGAATTGTACTTTAAATGTGGGGTCATGAGAGAGGATAGCGACAAGCGATTTTACCTCGGGTATCGATCGATTAAACCAAATTTCTATTTTTATTCCAGTGATACCCGTGGTCGTTCTCCGGAGCCAAACCAAGCCCTATTGATCTCTGTGTATATCCGAGCCTACATTAGTGGATAGTAGACTCCAATAAAGCTTATGGTTTTCCTGAATCCTTCAATGGTTTAAATTATGAGCTTAACGATTGAATAATAGAATCCGTTATTTGACTAGTTATGCATTTGAGTTCTCTCACACACACTTCAAATGGATCTAGAATGGTTTTTATTGATATTGATCGTTGAAATTCTAGAACATCACTTGGTGTGGGTTACTTTCCGAACTTGATCCGATTTAGGGATGTTGAGGGAGGAACAAATTGGTCATTTAGATTGAAATTTATATTTACATGCATATACTTCTTTCGTGTTAGTTTAATTTTTCATTTTTAGTTAGTTAGTTCGTTAGTTAGTTTAGTTTAGTGTTAGTGTTTTGCTCGAGGACTAGTAAAATTCTAAATTTGGGGGTATTAATAGGTGTGAAAAATCTATCTATTTTTAAACCGGATTTGTTAGTTTTCAAGCATTTTAGTTATATTTAATTGTGTTTTAGTGTAAAACAGGTGAAAGGACGTCAAAGGGCGAGAAACAAGTGAAAACAGTGGAGAAACGGTGAACAAAATGTGCAAAACAGGGTTTCGGTGAATGAAAACCACCGCCTAGGCGGAAAAGAGGCAGAATGTTGGAGTGCTGAAGGGTTGAACCACCGCCTAGGAGAGAAAACTACCGCCTAGGCGAGAAAAGGATAGAATGATATGCCAGCAGCCACCGCTTAGGCGAAGTTACCGACAGAACTTAATCAACTTAAGTCTACCGCCTAAGCGGTGAACCACCGCTTAGGCAGTGACACTCTGCACAGAAATATCTATTTTTAGATATTTTGAAGATATTTTCCAAATCCCTCATTTTAACCCTTTTCTCCACCAAACCTAAAGGAGACCCTGAGACCTTAGACATTCCTAGACGTGGGAGAGGGATTGGTTGTTCTTGAGAGCTCTCTTCCACCTTAATTAAATTAGATTAGTTTAGGAAGTAGATTAGATTAGTTGTAAAGAGTGTTCTTGGCCAATCCTTGAAGAGCTAGAAGAAGAAGTTCATCAAGCGAGAAGAGGAAGCCCGGGAGGACTGTTCTTTGGCGAAAGTGGACCACTCCACTTTGAGATTTGGCTTCTCTTCCCTTGTTTCCATATTTGTATTTCATGTTTATTGTTGTTGATGATGATCTCCTCTTTATTAAATGTTATATTGGCTAAGAACATGTTAGTGTTATTTAGAGATTAGTTAGGGAAATGTGTAGTTGTGTAAATACTCGTTTGGTTTAATATACGTTTCTTTAACGGTTGTTGTTTTAATTCCGATTGTGTTTATCATTTGATGACGATCTTAATATGCTTGTAATGGTATTAGGGTTGGATTTGAGAATCTAGGGTTTGACACTCGGGAGAGGTAACCCTGGATTCGGACTAGGGTAAACACATCGTTACGACCTAACGACCCGGGAGGGCGTTAGTTAGTGTGCAATTGATGATGTTGGGTCAAGACTCATGCGGCCTAGAGTCGTTAAGACATTGAGGGGGACCTCTTCGTCGACGGGAAGTCGCATATTCCCTCGTCTTACACTCGGAAGAGGTGGCGGAGGAGTTTATGAACTGAGATTGTCGGATACCTAAACTCCGTTATTGTTAACCGAACGAAATCAAACGTGTATTAAGTGAACGAAATCAATCCCTAATTAATCAACCTAGTTAGAATTAACCCACCAATTATAGTTTAGCTTAGTTTAATTTCAATTCACGTCTTCCATCGTCAGAATAACATGAGACTATGTCAATTGTGGTATTCAATTCAATTATTCACACTTTTCTCTGTGGGAACGATATCCGATCGTCAAAGATCCACTATATTAAAACTTTAGACCTCGTATACTTGTAAGCGTAAGTAGGCGTGCGCAAATTCGTCCCTACTAGTTACCTCTCCCGAGTGTCAAACTCTGTATTCTCAATATATCTAAACAACCATATAAATGTGGAATAACGGTAAACACAATTGGATAAACACTAACAACCATTAACGAAACATAGATTTGATATAAACTACGTTTTCGTGAAGTACATCGATTCCAAGACAATATATGTTTAGCTACACATGGTCATTGCCCTAAATACAACTAAATACAAGCTAAACATATTTAAACAAACAACCAATCTAATAGAGAAAGAGAGAAACGAGGAGACTAGTCGTTATCTGAAGATTCGCTGCTAAAACCGCTCCGAGAATGTTTCCTCATTCTTCGCGTTGTGATCTTCTTTTTTAAATGGCCTTAGAGCTATCAAGACTCCAAAGAATGTCAACCTTTTGTTTGGGGAGAATAGGGACGATATTTATAGGATTCAAAATATCTCAAAATATCCTAAAATGTCAGGCGTTCATCACTGCAGGGGTGGGATCACCGCTGCAGCAGTGGATAGGTCGGTAGGATTTTTAGCGGTTTACTGCTGCGACGACGAAGCTCTCTGCATTTTGACTGCTGTAGTGGTAGAGCTTTAGCAAAAATCTCTTTATTTTCAGAGCTACAGCAGTGGATGCAGGTTCTGAATTTAGCCTTTTTGCCTTTTTTCTCCATCGTTCTTCCATCGCTTTGATCGTTTAAGGACCGTTTTAGTCAATTTTCACCCCAAATATCTAATTTAAGACAAAATAAATAAAAATGTATTAAAACATAATAAAACTCTATAAAAATACTCAAAAACTACTAAAATCGACTTGAGAATAAATAGATAAATTACACCTATCAGTTATGCTTGGGGAAGGTGTTAGGCATCTCAAGACACCCGTTCGAAGACGGTACTTAAGTTTAAATAGATGTTCACATTTAAAACAAAGTCCAAGTGACTTCCTTTGGTTTTGTTTAACACAATATTTCTTTTTATTTATTTATTTATGTTTTTGTCTTTTTTTTTTTTTTTAATTTTTTTTATGCATTTTTTATGTAAGGAAACAAGGAATATTTACTATCCATCAGCAGCAACAGATAAAACACATCAAATGAAAATAAAATAAAATTATGTCGACTAAACCTGTAAAGGTTGCCTATGTATTCTGGTTTTCATGGGGAATCAGGTTGAAACGTAGTTTATCTGTTCAAGATGAACTGATTTTTATTTAGATAGGTGACCTAACCTGTATGTGGGTTGCCTACGTATCTCAGGTAGCTGAGAATCAGGTCAGCAAGTAGTTCATCTCTTAATGAACTGATTTTTATTTGAACAAGTGACCAAACCCATGTATGGGTTGCCTACGTATCTTAGATAACTGAGCATCAGGTCAATACGTAGTTCATCTCGAGATGACTTTTTTGTTTTGTCTTTTATTTTTTATGAGATAAGAAACATAAATCGCACCGATGACAAGTTGATTAACATTTTTGATTTTGTCATGAACACTCCAACTAAACTCATTTGCATAGGCAAGTTTAGTGTTTAGGTTTAGGTTATTAACTCAATAAAAGAAAATATATCGTATATGTGCCAGTCCTACTTGTAATTAAGAAGATGGAAACATTTATGAAGAAGGTGCACACTTATCTTTGAAGAAATATAGGTTCTCCTTTTATTTCGAATTTTAGCCACAAGGGTCTCGACGGGGAATATATAAGATGCCAGTCCACGAAGCCTGATGACTTAGTGTCAGGTTATGATCTAGATTATTGCAGAAAAGTAAAAGTCAAATGTTAGTGGTTAATGGTTAGTAGTCCTTTGTCGGAAGTTTGTTTGGAGTTATTTGGAGTTCGGTTTCATGCGTTCTTGAGAGAATCAAAGATGTTATGGATAACTCATGGTGTGATTGATGTTATTGTTATGTTCTTGACACGTTCTTGATGTTTTTGACATGTTCTTGATGTTCTTGACATCTTTTGATGTTTTTGACGTTTTTTTACTTATTTATTGATATATACATATGTACATGAACTATGCATCTAAGAACTAACCAAATACGTTATATACAAGCCATATAACAATATTTAAACTAGATCGATGGGTATTTAAGAAGACTTACCTAACTTAGGGAAAGGTCCTTCTTTGATCTTCTCAGTTGTTCTTGATCGTTCCTCGACCATTTCTTGAGATCTTCCTCCAAGATCCTAAAGAACACTTTTAAGAAGCTATTTTGATAGAATTTCAGGGTGTTTTCAAAGTAGAAGGCTTGAAAATTCCCTAGACCCGAGAAAGAAATTTGAGATTGAGAGAGAAGCTCTTGGATCAAGCCCTTTGAAAATGAAAAACAGGTCGCCTATTTATACACCTAGGGACCCTGCGCATTGCGGGGAGCCTTCACATTCCCCAATGCGCAGGGCATCTAGCCTGTTCCTTAGGGTTTGTTTGATCTAGGTGCAATCTTTTGATGTCTCATGCTTTTATGGTTTGGGCTAAATCTGGAAGATTTACTAAGATTTTGTAATGATAACAAAATCTTTAAAATATCTACGTAATTATTTCCAATGATTGCCAATCATTACTCATCATTGGGATATTCACCGATTTGATTTGCTTGCTAAGTACTAGTTACTCTAACTATTTTGATTAGCTTGTGGTCTCTGCATGTCACATTTGCATTGAATTCTTGATTTGACACTTTATTTGATAGGAATTTAATGTATTTAATGGGATGGGGATGATCTGGTTAGTCTTGTAACTGTTTAGTTACTTTTGAAGTAACTTGGTTTCTCTAAGATATTTTGATCAAAATATCTTCATTCTTTCAATGTAGTCTCCCTAGGTTGTTTTAACATTAAATTCTTGATGGGATGTTGATTTGATAGATCATTATGGCATGATTTGATGGAAAACCGAATCGGTTGAATTTTTAATTGTTAGTTACTTTTCAAGTAACTTGGTTTCCATCCTAGATATTTTGGTAGAAATATCTTGGAAAGATCTTGTCATTTAATGCTCATTAATAAGTCATTAAATGCATGATGGAACCCTTGATGTGATGGGTTTTGAATACTTGTCATGATAATTTTCGGTTCGATTGGTTTCAAATCGAGTCTTTAGCTTTACTTTGAGTAATTAGACTTGTCATGATAGTTTATTGGACTTGATCAAGGTTTTTGACTTGATTTCTTGAAGATTATTGCTTTAAACGAAAAATTAGAAAAATATTTTGTGTCAAGAAGACGAAACCAGTATAGTAAATGTTTCAAGGGCAAAAAATGAGAAGCAAGGGTAATTTGTGAAATTTCCTTAAATTAAATGGTAGTAACTAATTTGTATTCATATTAAAAGTGATTTCATGAAAATCAACCTTTAATAATGTCATTTTAGTCTCCCTTAATTATAGAAATTTCGTGATTGACCTGAAACTTTTACTTAACCAAATTCAGTCAAATTGACAATTTTATGTTTCCTTGTATTTTTTATTGTTTTTATGTAGTATCCAATGTAATTTAAGATATAAATTCATTCCCTTTAAATTTCAGTTTAGAGTTTATCTAAATTTATACTTTCGACCTGATACTAAATAGGCGAGACAAAATGTGATGTCTACAATGTGTAGATAATTTAAAAAATAAAATAATAATTAAATCAAATAATTTTTAATCTATTTCTATTATATAAAGCAAGGTTGGAGTTACTATTCATTTAGATAAGTAAAATTACATAATTGTCCTCCAAATTTTATAAAATTAAAAGTCTACTTTTCACCTACTTTTTTTTATATACCTATGCATATTATAAAAAGCAAGTTTTGGGGTTACTATTTTTTTGTCTATGTAGAATTACATAATTACCCTAAATTTTTTTGAAAAGTAATTATCCACTTTTCACCAACTAACTTTTTTTTCCCTCTCTATATCTATAAAGATTAAGTAGCTTTTATAAAAGTCAAACCTTTTTTTTTCCCTATTCATTTGTATAAGAAAAATTGTAGATTTATCCTTAATTATAAAATAAATATTTAGCCCTTAAGCTTTTGAATTTATAAAAACAGTCCATATTAAAAAAAATTTGAAGGGTATATATGTCATTTAATATTAATTAACAGAATTTAATTAACTTTTATCTGTTGACCACTAAAATTAATGAAAAACTTAACCATTGCAATTAAATTTTAGGCACAGGGGGTGTAGGTGGTGACGAAAATATCATAGGGGTACAAAGTGCAATTTTGTCTAACCACAGATGTGCCAAGTATGATTAACCCTAACATTAAACACAGATCATAAAATTCACAAATTTTAGATTTCAACAAATCAAATGGTGGGGCGAAGAATGATTGATCTGTGATGGGTGTTAATCGAGGTGTTTAGTGCGTTGTTCGAGAGTGAGACAACGGATTAGAGATTGAGAGAGAAAGTGAACATGAATTTTAATAGAGGAGATTTTCATATTTACAGATTGAAAGATAAGGGAAAATTCTGGAAAAAAAAAATTGAATTAATTGAGAGAGATTTATGTGCAATGACACAATCTTTCTTTTAATATTTTTCTTAAAATATGAAAGCAAAATATGTCTAAAAATATATATTAGAAAATAGATGATGACCTATATATTTTATTACATATACATATGTGTAATATAAATATATCTTTGTTTGTAAAAAATTTATACACAAAGTACATTTACAAATTGTATTTAAGTGATTAAAAAAATAATATACTAATTTTTGTATTGTTCACTTAAAAACAATATTATTTGATGGAAATGAAAATACTCGAACTATTTAACAAAAAATAAAATGTGAAAATAATTAAATAAATATGTAACCACAAAAATAAATATAGATATTTAGTTTAAGTAATTTTATTAGAATTAAGGTTTTTTTAAGTACATCCAATTAAGAAAAATTATTGATATTTTTAGCTATATATACTTACTAAAAAAAATGAAAAACACTATTCAATAAGCTTTAATTTACTATTCATTTGTATAAGTAATATTACCAAAGTACCCTTCAAAATGTAAAAAATAAAATAAACTTGTCCTTTAAGGCACACTTTTTCAATTTTTTTTAAAAAATAAAATCATTTAACATAAATATATATTATAATCTATATCTATATTTATACTCTTATATAAGGAAAGGTTTAGTTTATTATTCATTTGATATAAAATTACCAAATTGTCCTTTAAACTTTTAAAAGTAAAATCAACTTATCCTTTAAGACATACTTTTTCAAAAGTTTAAAGAAAAATTACTTAACGCACGAGAGCACACACATATATTTTAAAATAATTGAATATATGCATAAAAATTAGGGTTAACTACACTTTTCCTCTTTGTAGTTAGGTCGTTTTGCACTTTACCCCTGTAGTATTCGTGTTACCACTATACCTCCTGTGGTTAAGTCTTTGTTGTACTTTACCCCCCTTGTGAGCACTTTTCCGCCTATGGTTATGCATATATCAAGTGATAAAGTGTAATAAATTCTAACTACAAGGGGGCAAAGTACAAAAGAGCCTAACCACATGTGGTAAAGTGTAATTAATCCTAAAAATTATTAAATATTTTTATGAAAAAAAATAGACTTCTAAATTGTAATTTTTAAGGGAAAAAAAAAATAAAGAGTCTCATTTGGTTTTAAAAAATTGATGAGGGTATTTTTGGACACCTCTGAGTCAGCATTTGGGACCCAACCACATGTCCGTCCTCGTAATGACAGGGACGTATTCTGGAATCCACAACGCCACGCTGGAGCATATGTCAACCATGACTCCTCCTTGTAATCTCATTTGCACTCAGGGAGGAGTGAGGAGCCCTATAAGCACGTGCCGCTTTGAGCTCTGCGTTGTGCCTTAGATAATCAATTTTAGGGACTCAGTCATTCACCTCGCTCAGCTCTCATTTCCAACTGGTTTCTTCTCCAAGACTCTACGATCCTCCACTCTCCTCCACTAGCTTACCATCACAGGCCTAACAAAGGCCCGTGGGCTACGCCAAATGGGCCCAAAAGTCCAAACCCAATGATTATCTTCTAAACGCCCTGGATTATCGGCTAAACATAGGATTTTAACTAATTAATCGTGTTTAGGCCCGACTAATCATCTCTAACTCCTATATATATCAGGAGTTATGCAAGCCTAAGGTATACTTTAGATTATGCGCGAGTTCATTTGTTTACTTGGTGCATTACTGTACATTTTCTCTCTAATTACTGATTACCACGCCGGAGGGAATTTATCGAGATAAATCCCGGTCTGAGTCTTCTGCAAGTACACTCTTTGAAAAGAAAGACTCTAGATATAGCAAGTTAGTGCTCCCCAGACTCAGCACAACTCATGTGTAGAATTTTCAACTGACGACTTCACCTCAGTAAGATGACCCACCTGTCATCCGATTGGACCATACTCGAGGTGTGTACCATTTTTATACATTTGGAGCACCGTGCAAAAATCCTTCTCCTGATCACTGCTTTCTGCTGAGCTGAGCCTAGATAATTATAAGGTCTGGTCAGACAGACGGACCCAGAACAGAAGAAAGAGAAGACATGTCGAGAATTCCAAGGGCGTCCCTAACTTCCACCAATGAGGATAACTGCCCCTCCAAGACTAGGCAGAACCGTCAACTCTACCATTTGGGACTGTGGGACACACCTTGGGGGTCGTGGAGGTATCCCAGGTTAGTGGGAGAGTTCAAGTCGTGTGTTCAACTCCTTCTCGTGCGTTTGCTGCTGCCCCTGCGTTGGGGGGACTAGCTCTCCAGACCGCAGCACCCGAGGAGCCACCTCAAGACCGCGATGCTCTCAAGACCACCTTGAATGGACATGTGCCTGATGGCCACCCTTTGGCTCGCAACCCTGAGCTTGCGGGACATGAGAGCCCCCTCTCCCAGGCAATGTTGAGATCTCCACCTCATCTGTCACGCAATTTTGTGCTAAGGGACCTGTTGATCCTAAGATTTTGATGAACAATTAAGTATTGATATTTTGGAGGAACTAATGTATTAATTGAGTGTTTCAGTGATTTAAAGTTCCAAGTGATGAAGATGACAAATTAAATGGATGCTAAATGATGAAGTTGAAGATATTGAAGAATTAAAAGTTTGAAGAAATTAGGAAAAACAACCCAGAAAAATTTTAATTCTTAATATCCCATTTAGGAACACATACATTGCACAAAATGTATTTTTATCATTTATGTGTTTTTTGATTAAAATTATTTGCTCCTATGTGAATTGAAAAGAAATAATTTTGAATGACTAAAATGGAATATAAGAAGATTAGTAGAACTAATTTTGAAGAGAAAATGGTTAAAGGGGCAAAAACGTAAAACAAAAATGAGTTAAAAACATATTCAAAGAAGATATCCAGAAGATAGCAATCGACTGGTGAGTCGACCGGACAAGGAAGTTGAAAGAACCTGTATCTCTAAGTCAACCGATAGGTCGACCAGCCAAGAAGGGCTGAACTCTCTGAATCAACAAGTCAATTGATAGGTCAATCGGTGAAGAAATGCTGAACTCTCTGAATCTACGAGTCGATCAGGCGGTCGACCGATGAGCTCCACTGTCTACAACCTGAATTAGGCAGTCGATTGGGCAATCGACCTTTTGCGCTGTTTCAGGATACTGTTTGATCCAAAATTATATCCAAAAGTAGCCATTTTTGGTTGGGATTTGAGAGAGATTTTGGGGATATTATCTATATTTAAGATATAGTTTACATGCTAATTAAATCCTATTGATTTGGTACATTAAATATTAATGTTTCTCAATTTGGTTTTTGAAATTGATTCTATTATAATTTATTGAGATTGAGAAATATTTGAGAGGTTTAATTGAAAGATTTGAAAGTTATTTTTAAGTGAAATTGAACCTAAATAAAGTCATTATGATATAAGGGGTCTACAAGTGCTATTAAGTGTCATGACACATGTAAACTAGCCGTTATAAGACTGATTTCATATTCCTTTATATAGACTTACGAATTTTTATTTATGACTAATCATTCTAAGAGAGAGAACACATATACTATCAAGAGATATAAGAATATATCAATTGAGTGAACTTTTCTAAGAGATATCTTATTGAGAATTGAGTGAACTTTTCTAAGATAATCATTTGCTGATCATTGCTGCTACCGATTTGAAGTTACATTGCAATAGTATTTTCTTTCGGTGGATTCCGGGTGAGATCTTTCCAAATTGCTTATTATTTGTTTATTGATTTTATATTTGGGAATTGATCTTAGAAATTATTTCTGATTTTTGAAGAAAATATTTTTACAAATAATTTCTTGAATTTGATTACGTGCTCCAATTTGCTACCCATATTCTTATTAAAATCAAATTTTTGTATCTCACGTTTTTCTATCACTAGTCGGGATATTAATTGAGTTATTATTTATTTGGGGTAGTAGAAGCTCCGAGTGAGATTTACTTCTTATCAATTTTTGTATTGGTGAGTTATGATGGATTAAATACTGTTAAGGGTATTTAATCAAGGGTAATTGGGTTTCAGTCTTTTCCTGTAAAGAGATTGACGTAGTGATTCTTCCTGGATAAGAATTGCGTTATGAGTGATTTGCAAAGGTTCCATCCTTACCTATGAAAAGGATAGTTGGAGTATTTTGAGAGGTTTTGATTCTTGTGCCTTAGTGTTAAAAAAGAATTATGTTATTCTTTAACCTGTAAAAAGTAGAGGTTATTCCTTAGTCTGAGAAAATGATATTGTAAAGGTTGATTCTGAGCTTGTAAAAGAATCAGTGTACACCTAGTTGATTAATTAATTCTATTGTGTTATAAAGATAATAATTAATTTAGGCTTAAAATTAATTATTTGATTTATTCAAGTTTTATTCTGATAAGTTTTTTAATTACTCAATTCACCTCCCTCTTGGGTATTCTACTGGGCCAATAATTGGTATCAGAGATGGTTTAACTTGAATTTTTTAGCTAACAAAGATCACATGGCGCACATAGTAAGCACACTAGCTGAGGGGCAGTTCATTCACCGACCACCTTTGTTTGCAGGTGAAAGTTACTTGTTTTGGAAAGACAAGATGATAACCTTTCTTCAGGAAACAAATTATGATGTATGGCTAACAATCGAGGATGGTCAATTTATTCCAATGGAAAACGGAGTTGAGAAGAAGAAGGAACAACTCACTGCTTCCGATAAGCAGAAACTCTCCATTAACTCTCAAGTTATTAATATTCTTTTTTGCTCTTTAGATGCTAACGAATATTCTAGAGTTTGAGGTTGTAAATCTGCAAAGGAGATGTGGGATAAGCTACAAGTCACCCACGAAGGGACAAGTCCAATGAAGCAGTCAAAAATCAATGCACTTATGAGAAAATTTGAGCTTTTCAGGATGGAGGAGAATAAATCAATTCATGAGATGTACACTTGCTTCAACAACATATGCAACAATATGAGTCAACTCAGAAATCCATACTCCATGGAGGATAGAGTACGAAAGGTCCTAAGGTCCTTGATAAAAATATGAGAGTCAAAGGTGACGAAAATCGAGGAAGCTAAGGATCTTGGAAAATACGATATTGATGATCTCATTGGCAATCTGATGACGCATGAATTGGTGATTAAAGGTTATGAAGATGATACCAAAAATGGCAAGAGAAAATCCTTGGCGCTAAAAGTTTAAAAAATTGAAGACGATGATGACAATGATGATGAAAGTCTTGATAATGAGCAAGAAAAGAATGTATCACTTGTCACAAACAACTTTAGAAGAATGACTTGGTGCACATTCCGTGGGAAAAGAAATCTCAACATTTCTAAAGTGGAATGCTACAATTATCATAAAACTGATCATTTTCAAAATGATTGTCCCGAACCGAAGAAGGATAAAGAAAATGAGAAGAAGAAGAAAGAAAAGAAGAAAACAAAAAAGAGTAAGAAGAAATCGATGAAGGCTACTTGGGATGATACCGATTCAAGTAGCTCGAAAGAATCAAATAGTGAGGATACGTCCATGCTTGCATTAATGGCCACTAGTGGTGAGGTTATTCTAAAAACATCAATAAGTAAGGACAAATGGTTCCTAGGTAGTGGTTGTTCTCGACACATGACGGGAGATAAAGGAAAATTTACATCTTTGACACCAAAAGATAGAGGTCATGTGACTTTCGGAGACAACGCAAAGGGTAAAATTATCGGTATAGGTAATATCGATAATGGTACTACTATGATTAAAGATGTGTTACTAGTTGATGGACTTAAATATAATTTGCTTAGTATTAGTTAACTATGTAATAAGGACTATAACGTTATATTTAATCATAATAGAGGCATCATTAAGAATAGTCATGATAGTAGTATCTTGCTAATTGTATCACATTTTGAGAATGTGTATACTTTCTCTTTTGATGATTTTAATTCTCAAAATTTATCTTGTTTGAATACTTTATCTGAAAATAGTTAGTTATGGCATAGAAGACTTGAGCATGCTAGTATGGAGTTAATTTCTAAGTTATCTAAGAAGAGTCTTATACGTGGCCTACCTAATTTGAAATATGTGAAGGATAAAGTATGTAATGCATGTCAATTTGGAAAGCAAGTTAGATCATCATTTAAGAAAAAGATGCACACGTCCACGTCTAAATGTCTTGAATTATTGCATCTTGATTTATTTGGGCCTAACTCTGTTGCTAGTTTTAGTGGTAAGTTCTATACATTTTTTATAGTTGATGATTATTCTAGACTTACCTGGGTACATTTTCCTGCTAAGAAAAGTAAGGTTGCTTCAGTTCTTGCTAAATTTTGTAAACGTGTTCAAAATAAGAAACAATGTTCTATTATTAATATTCGTAGTGACAGAGGAAGAGAGTTTAAGAATGATGAAGTGATAAGCTATTGTGATGAGTATGGTTATGCTCACAATTTTTTTGCACCAAGATCATCGTAACAAAATGGTGTAGTGGAAAGGAAAAATAGAATGCTTCAAGAGATGGCCATAACGATACTAAATGAAAATCGCTTACCAACCTACTTTTGGGTCGAAGCAGTAAGTACAACTTGTCATGTGGTAAACCATGTATCAATTCGTAGAGGGTTTAACAAAATCTCATATGAAATCTGGAATGGTAAGACTCCTAATATTTCCTATTTTAAAGTATTTAGATACAAATGTTTCATTTCGAATGATAAGGATAATCTTGGTAAATTTGATGTTAAATCTAATTATGGGATTTTTCTTGAATATGCTACTAACAGTAAGGCTTATAGAGTTTATAATAAACGTACTTTAGTAGTAGAAGAAACAATGCATGTTGTTTTTGAGAAAACTGATCCATTCTTGTTGAGAAAGGTTTTGGATGATGATGATGAAGGTATCTTAAATAAGATGATGATGATGAAGGTATTTTAAATAACCGAAACCAAGGTAATGATGTACCAAAGGAGTCTCAACAAGAGGAGGAATCTAAGGAGAAGGATTCGACTTTACCAAGAGCTATAAAGAAAGTACCAGGGCATTCAATTAAAGAAATCATCGGTAATTTTGAAAAAGGTGTAAGTGCTCGATATTCTCTTAGGGATATAATTAATCTTACTTTCTTATCTCAAATTGAGCCTAAAAATATAAATGAGGCGTTAATTGATGAATCTTGGATTTTCGCAATGCAAGATAAATTAGTTCAATTTGAGCGGAACATAGTGTGGTGTCTTATTCCGAGACCGGATTTTTATCCAGTTATTAGTACTAAATGGGTATTTAGAAACAAAAATGATGAATCTGGTATGGTAATTAGAAACAAAATAAGATTAGTGGCACAAGGCTATAATCAAGAGGAAGGAATTGATTATAGTGAAACTTATGCTCTTGTTGTAAGACTATAATCAATTAGAATGCTACTCGCCTTTACATGTTCGCGTAATTTTAAGCTATATCAAATGGATGTAAAGAGTGCATTTCTAAATGGTTTTCTAGCTGAAGAAGTTTATGCAGAACAACCCCTGGGATTTGAAAGTGATAAATTTTTCGATCATGTATTTAAACTTCGCAAGGCTTTGTATGGGCTCAAACAAGCTCCGAGAGCTTGGTATGAGAGACTTAGCCGATATTTGATCGAAAATATTTTTCGAATGGGTATTTGTGATATTACACTATTTATAAAGCAAACTGATTCTGATATCCTATTAGTACAAGTATATGTTGATGATATCATTTTTGGATCTACTAATGAGGATCTTTGCCAAGAGTTTGCTAAGATAATGCAGGTTGAATTTGAAATGAGTATGATGGGAGAGCTTAATTTCTTCCTTGGATTGCAAATTAAGTTTACCAAAGAAGGGATATTTATAAACCAAGCTAAATACACCAAGGATCTGTTAAAGAAATATGGTTTGGAAGGAGCTAAAGAGTACAAAACTCCCATGGAAACAACTACAAAGATTGAAAAAGACAATATGGGAAAAAACATTAATGAAAAAATGTATCAAGGTATGATTGGTAGTCTATTGTATTTAACTGCTAGTAGACCTGACATTATTTATAGTGTTTGTCTTTGTGTTAGATTTCAATCTTGTCCTAAAGAATCTCACTTGACTGTGATTAAGCGATTTTTTCGTTATTTAAAAAGGACGATTGATCTAGGATTATGGTATCTTAGGGGGAGTGATTTTAAATTAGTAAGTTAATTCGACGCTGATTTTTCCGGTTGCAAAGTTGAATGAAAAAGCACAAGTGGATCATGTCATTTGTTAGGACATGCTTTGGTTTCTTGGTTAAGCAAGAAACAACATTCTATAGCCTTATCTACTACTGAGGTTGAATATATGGCAGCTGGTAACTGTTGTGCTCAAATTTTATATATTAAGCAATAGTTAAATGATTTTGGAGTTTGTACAGAGGAAGTCCCGATCTTTTGTGATAATAAAAATGCTATTTGTCTAAGTAAGAATCTTACACAACACTCACGAACTAAGCACATAAAGATTAGACATCATTTTATTCGTGATTACATTCAGAAAATGGATATTGTTATTAAGTATATTAATACCTCCGACCAGCTAGCTGATGTTTTTATCAAACCACTAGCGGAAGATCAGTTTGTGAAAATCATTCGCGGTTTTGGTATGGCTAGGCATAATGATGTTTGCCTAGAGGAAGTATGTGTAACCCCCCGCCTTCCTAAATTTGTTTTTGAAGTTAACAAAAGGGGAGAAATTAGTGATGTTTTATTAAAGGAGAGTATTACTAAAGTTGTGTTGAATTAAGTATTTTTTATTTATGCAAAGGGGGAGAAATTAGAATTCTGCTTTATTGAGTGTTTTTAATTTGTGCATTAATGAAATCTTCATTATGATACTTTAATGAGTTAAAAGACCCGTTCTCAGATTCAGGGAGAGTGTGGTTATATTTTTATTTTGAAGAAAATATCAAAGTTAATTGTCATCATAAAAAAAAGGGGAGATAGTTGATCCTAAGATTTTGATGAACAATTAAGTATTGATGTTTTGGTGGAACTAATGTATTAATTGAGTGTTTAAGTGATATAAAGTTCTAAGTGATGAAGATGACAAATTAAATGGATGCTAAATGATGAAGTTGATGATATTGAAGAATTAAAAGTTCAAAAAAAATAGAGAAAATAACCCAGGTAAATTTCAACTCTTAATATTCCATTTAGGAACACACATATTGCACAAAATGTAGTTTTATCATTTATGTGTTTTTTGATTAAAATTATTTGCTCCTATGTGAATTGAGAAGAAATAATTTTGAATGACTAAAATGGAATATAAGAAGATTAGTGGAACTAATTTTGAAGAGAAAATGGTTAAAGGGGAAAAAACGTAAAAGAAAATGAGTTAAAAATGTATTCAAATAAGAGATCCAGAAGATTGCAGTCGACTGGTGAGTCGATCGGACACGGAAGCTGAAAAAACTTGTATCTCTAAGTTGACCGACAAGTCAACCGGCCAAGAAGGGTTGAACTCTCGGAATCAATAAGTCGACCGGTAAAGAAGTGTTGAACTCTCTGAATCTACGAGTCGATCGGGTGATCGACCGATGAGCTCCATTGTCTACAACCTGAATTAGGCAGTCGACTAGGCAATCGACCGTTTGCGCTGTTTCAGGATATTGTTTGATTCAAAATTATATCCAAAAGTAACTATTTTTTGTTGGGATTCGAGAAAGATTTCAGAGATATTATCTATATTTAAGATGTGGTTCACATGCTAATTAAATCCTATTGATTTGGTACATTAAATATTAATGTTTCTCAATTTGGTTCTTGAAATTGATTCTATTATAATTTATTGAGATTGAGAAATATTTGAGGGGTTTAATTGAAAGATTTAAAAGTTATTTTTAAGTGAGATTGAATCTAAATGAAGTCATTATGATATAAAGGGTCTATAAGTGCTATTAATTGTCATGACACATGTAAACTAACCATTATAAGGCTGATTTCATATTCCTATATATAGACCTACGAATTTTTATTTATAACTAATCATTCTAAGAGAGAGAACACATATATTATCAAGAAAGATCAGAATATATTAATTGAGTGAGCTTTTCTAAGAGATATCATATTAAGAATTGAGTGAACTTTTCTAAGAGAATCATTTGTTGATCATTGCTACTACCGATTTGAAGTTACATTGCAATACTATTTTCTTTCGGTGGATTCAGGCTGAGATCTTTCCAAATTGCTTATTATTTGTTTATTGATTTTATATTTGAAAATTGATCTTAGAAATTATTTCTGATTTTTGAAGAAAATATTTTTACAAATAATTTCTTGAATCTGATTACGTGCTCCAATTTGCTACCCATATTCTTATTAAAATCAGATTTTTGTATATCACATTTTTTTATCACTAGTTGGGATATTAATTGAGTTATTATTTATCTGGGGTGGTAGAAACTCCGAGTGAGATTTACTTCTTATCAATTTTTGTATTGGTGAGTTGTAATGGCTTAAATACTATTGGGGGTATTTAATCAAGGGTAGTTGGGTTTCAGTCTCTTCCTATAAAGAGATTGAGGTAGTGATTCTTCCTGGATAAGAATTGCATTGTGAGTGATTTGTAAATGTTCTATCCTTACTTGTGAAAATTATAGTTGGAGTGTTTTGAGAGGTTTTGATTCTTGTGCCTTAGTGTTAAAAAAGAATTAGATTATTCTTTAGCCTGTAAAAAGTAGATGTTATTTCTTAGCCTGAGAAAAAGAATATTGTAAAGGTTGATTCTGAGCCTGTAAAAGAATCAGTGTGCACGTAGTTGATTAATTAGCTCTGCTGTGTTATAAAGATAATAATTAATTTAGGCTTAAAATTAATTATTTGATTTATTCAAGTTTTATTCTGATAAGGTTTTTAATTACCCAATTCACCCCCCTCTTGGGTATTCTACTAGGCCAATATGACCTATCAGTGTCCCCTAATGGTCGAGCTTTTCATTGGCCAGCCAACTCTGGTCCTAGAGGTCAAGCTATGGGCAGTCATGTACGGGGGGGAGCCTTGAGCAAGGGAGGTCGTGCGAGCACCACCTAGCTAATATGGAAGCCCATCTCCAGGAGGTACAAGGAGGTCAGGTAGGACCGGGTGTTGTCATAGAGGTGACGCCCCCCCTTTGTGGAGGAAATTCTGGAGGAAGTAGCGTCGCGATAATTCACTCACCCCCAAATGAATCTATATGATGGGGCATCAAATCCCGTTGACCACCTGTTCATGTTCAAATCCCATATGAACATGAAAGTGACCTCTATAGCTTTGCGGTACAGAGCCTTTTCTATTACTCTCACAGGTGCAGTGAGGTCCTGGTTCCAGGGTCTGAGTTCAGCATCCATCTCTACCTTCAGGGAGCTCGAGCGTTTGTTCTTTGCTCGTTTCAGCCGCTCCCGGTGAAGGCCGAAGACTATGGCTCACATCTTCACTCTTCGGCAGGGGCCCTCTGAATCTTTGGGAGATTGTTGAGTGTTTCAATCGAGAAGCAAATGCGTGCGACAACCTTTCTGAGAGTGTGGCACTGAATGTATTTATTGACGGGCTCTAGTATCAAAGGTTGTCCTATGACCTCTACTCCAACCCTACTCTCACTCTTGATCAAGCTCTGGACTATGGAGCTAGATTCCATGGAGCTGACCTCCGTACTGTATCCAGGAAAGAAAGGGAATGAGTAAACAAGTTCAAATCAAGTTCAAGGCTCGAGAAAATTACAAACTGAAGGGAGGTTCAGATCCTTGCTCGGGAACAAGAGGCCACTTCCTCCTCTAGGGCGTCACCAACCAGAGTCCACTCTACTCATGGCCTCGGTGGCCGCCATCTTCATAGAAAACTCAAGGCAGGACTTCTTTCTTCCTCCTCCGCCCTTGAGAAGAAGGCTGGTCGGGAGGTCGATGACCAAGTACTGTGAGTTCCACCAAGACTGCGGCCACTCCACAGAGGATTGCTTCCAGCTCTAGTAAGAGATTGAAGCTCTTATTCGGAGAGGTTATCTCGGGAACTTTATCCATAGAGAAAATTAGGAGCAGCCTGATGAGATAAATAACAAAAAGAGCCTCGGGCCCAGAGAAGAAAGGGAAACCACAACTGTCCACGGCCTCGGGGGACTGAGGCCGGGGATGATCACCAGTGTGTGGATAGTGAAATCAACATCATCCCAGGAGGATTAAGCTCCAAGGACGTACAGAGTCACTAGGGTCACATGTTCGGGCACATACGATCTTGAAATAGAAGAGAGTGTGTTGCTCAGGCACCCGCGGAATGCTGACCAACTGAAGTGAAACTTCTTTAGGGATGATCTACTTTTGTGAACAATTTCCAGTTTGTACAAAGTGTTGTAGTTTTTCTTATCAAAATAAAGAATGTGTTTTGTACAATGTACCTTGTGTTTTTTCTGGTAAACGGTACTCCAACCCCCTGAGCCGTATCCTACCTCCCGGCATCGCGAGTAATTCTCTACAGCTGCATTTCGACCCCCCGAGTTGTGGATGATTCTCCAAATCATCATCCCAACTCCCAGCGTCGAGAGTGATTTTCTTCAGTGGTATTCCGTCCCCCTGAGTCACATCCCGACTCTAACCATCGCAGATAATTCTCCATAGTTGCATTCCGATCCCCTGAGTCATACCCCAGCTCTCGGCATCGCGGATGATTCTCCATGGTTATATTATGACCCCTTGAGTCGCATCCCGCTCCCGGCGTCACTTGTAATTCTCTACGGCTGAATTTTGACTCCCTGAGTCGTGGATGATTCTCTAGATCAACATCCCGACTCACGTCGTCGCGAGTGACTCTCCACAAGCATCATCGCGACGCTCGGCACAGAGGGTGACAACCAAAAGCTCTTCGGAAGTTTATAGTCCGTACCTGGGGACAGACCAAGGTTATCCAACAAGGGTAGGGCGTTGATAAGGTCTGAGGGCTTGCAACCAAGTATCTTTCCCCACCATTTGACTATAAGTCCGGCGTTCTAAAGGAAAAAGTGCTCCTGCATGGACTAAATGGAGATAACCTGAAAAGGTTTTTGAATGAGCTTGACTACGGAGAACTCCCTGATAACTAGCCACGGGAGACCAACCGCCGCGTTGTGCCCTTGCGGATCAAGAGGACCAGGCACCCTTGGAAACCCTCATCCTAAGTCCACAACACGAGTTTCTTACAATCAACTCATGTCTCGGACTGGGGGGCTAGTGGTATATGGCCTTGAACAGAGACAAGAAATTTTTTAAAATTTTACAACTCTGAAAACAGGATCAAGCAGAAAGTGACTTGGCAAAAACGTTAAGAGGAATGAGTAAATTCTGAAGTATCCTAGCTATGCCACTCAAAAGCTTACATGGTCACGCATAGAAAAACAGGAATAAGTGAAAATGAATCTATAAAATCCTAAGTTCTGAAAAAAATGACGGTCTGAGCTCAATCCCCTCTGCCCTCATTGTGAGGGGCGTCTGTGTGAAGAGAAGTGGCGTCGATCTCGCCCTCTTCAGGGGCCCCCTCGTCAGCACTATCCTCCTCAGCATCCTTCTGCTTGGCGCCCTTGTGCGTTGCACCGTCCAGGGCATCAAGCTCAATGCCTCGTAACTGGAACCATCAGGTTTGACAAGTACTACCTTGTTGCGCTAACCTTAGCCAGTAGGGCCCAAGTGGAGACGGACACCGCTCTGGCGCGTTACTTCTAGTCGGCAGGGTCCAGGTGATGACATTCTCCAAAAACGGTCGTCTAGGAGTTCCGTCCAAAAGCGTCTTCTCATCCTCTTTGGCCGGCATGGTCTTATCCTGCGCCTACCACCTTGCCGTGCTGCCTCTGGCCGACAAGGTTAAGATGAGAGCCTTCTCCAAATGTAGCGACCAGATTTTTAGGCGGGCAGTGCCCTGGCATGCTTAATACGTTTTCTCCTTAGGCCTCACTTGTTAAGAGGGTAGTAACGGAGAATATTGCGTGCCAAAAGAAACTCTCTATGTCCAAAGTTTCTCAATATTACAAAAACTCCAAGAAGTGCAAGGTGTTGGCCTCCCCCTCCTTGCAAAACCAAAAAAAAAAAAAGCCAAAAAAAATTTAAAAAAAATCAAAGGGGAGCAAAGTTGCTCCCCTAAGAAAAAGGGAAAGAGAGGAGATGAGGGGGGAAAGGGGGCAAGCCTTTGGGGCCAGCATGACTTGCATTGTTGCCCCTCCCTTTTTCAAGGCCGGCGCGGCCGGTCCCCTTGGGCCAACGCTCTCCCGGCCAGCTAGGGTGTGCACCCGACACCCCTGGGGGCCACCACCTGGCCCCTCTACCCGTTCATTCGTGGCGCGCACCTCTCTAGGGCTCGCCTCTATTTTCTCCAAGGTGAAAGTCTGTTCGTACTCAAGGCTTGGTCATGGTGAACGTGCATCACCTTGAAAATTGAAAATATTCGTGGCTGCCCTACAGTGCTACCTAACCCCGGATCTCGGCAGTATGGGAGAATATTTCATATTAGGTCCTCGAAAAAAAAACTAATCGTGGGAAAAACAACGCCCTAAAAATTGAAAAAATTCGGGGTCGCTCTGTCGTGTTACCTGACCCTGGACCTTGACCGTATGGGGGCCTCTTTCAAATTCGCTCCCTAGAAAAATCAACTCTTAAAAAATTATCGTCCCTAAAATCGAAGAAACTAGGGGTCTCCATGCCATGCTACCTGACCCCGAACCCTAACCGTGTGAAGGCCTATTTCTAATAAGCTCCTCAAGAAAAAACTCTCTTTTACAAAAAATATCGATCAAATGTGTTTCTCACACTTCAAAGTCTCTAGGGCGCTTATTCCAGCCAAGAATTGATATCCTTAACCGTCTCGCTTTCCTCACCGCAAAAGGCTAGGAGGCAACAGATGAGGGTATTTTTGGGCATCTCTAAGTCAACACTTGGGATCCAGCCACATGTCCATCCTTGTAGTGACAGGGACGCATTCCGGAATCCACAACGCCACGCTGGAGCATACGCCCACCACGGCTCATCCCTGGAATCTCATTTGCACCCAGGGAAGAGCGAGGAGCCTCGTAGGGACGTGCCGCTCTGAGCTCTATGTCGTGTCCTAGACAATAAATTTTAGGGACTCAACCATTCACCTCGATTAGCTCCCTCTTCTAGCTTGTTTCTTCTCCAGGACTCCACGGTTCTCCGCTTTCTTCCACCAACTTACCATCATAGGTCTGGCAAAGGCCTATGGGCTTCACCAAATGGTCTCAAAAGCCCAAGCTCGGTGGTTATCTCCTAACGCCCTGGATTATTGGCTAAACACAGGGTTTCGACTAATTAACTGTGTTTAGGCTCAACTAATCATCTCCAACTCCAATATATATCGGGGGTTATGCAAGCCCGAAATATGCTTTAGATTACGCGCAAATTTATTTGTTTACTTGCTACATTACTGTACCTTTTCTCTCTGAGCACTGATCACTACGCTGGAGGGGTTTCTCTCTCTGTGTACCATTTTTATACACCAACAAAAATACTTAAACTATATATAGAAACATAAAAAGTATAAAGAATTAAGAAAAATATGTTACACCATAAATATATATATATATATATATATATATATATATATATATATATATAGTTTTATATGAGAGAAGATTTAGTTTATTATTTATTTGTATAATTAAAATTACCAAAATGCCCTTTAAAATTTTTATAAAACAAAATCAACTTATCATTGAAAGCACACTTTTCCAAATTTTCTATATTTTTATATAAGAGAAGAATCAACTTTCTATTCATTTACATAAGTAAAATTATCAAAGAGGCTTTTAAAAATTTAAAATAAAATCAACTTGTTCTTAATGCATAATTTTTTAATTTTTTAAAGAAAAATCATTTAACATCTATATCTATACCCTTATATTAGGAAAATTTAGTTTATTATTTAATTGTACAAATAAAATTACCAAAGTGCTCAAAATTTTTAAAACAAAATCAATATTTCCTTTAAGTTACATTTTTTAAAATTTTGAGAGAAAAATCATTTAACATATCTATATATTTTAAATAATTAAATATATACATAAAATCGAAGAGCTCAAAATTTTTAAAACAAAATCAACATTTCCACACTTTTTCAAATTTTAAAAGAAAAATAATTTAACTTATCTTTATATTATAAATAATTAAATGTATACATAAACGATCTTTTTGCTTAATATTTTTGTAACAAAATATACTTCTAAATTTTACTTTTTGAAATAAAAAGAACATAAAAAACTAGATAGTTTAATTGGGTGTGAAAAAAAATAAACCATCTATTTGTAGAAAAGTAAAGAGTAAAAAGAATTAATGAAAAAAATGTAACACAACAAACAAAAAATATACATATTCAATTTAATGTTATTTTTTTATTTTTTTTTCTGATAGATTTAGAATTTGACTTTTCAATTGAAATAGTTTTAATAAAAAAAAATTATAGATATTTTAATATCTCTACTTTTATTAAAAATAAATAAATATTATATATTTAAACTACATTACATACATGTCATCTTTTATCACTGAATAGATAAATATATTTTTGTTTAAATTATCGTCGTGATATATATATATATATATTCAAAAAAAAATTATTGTTATTTTAATATTAAAATACCTAATAAAATGGTTCAGGCATATTTACGAACTCTCTATACTTATTATCAATCCGATATCTCATTTTTCTTGACTATCATGTCGAAGATGAGAATTATATAATACTAGGAACAAATATAGATTACTTCGTCACTATTTTTTCTTCATCAAACCGTCCTTACAAAAATATTTATACTCCTAAATGCATAATTTAATTCCAATTGGTGTCGATTCAATAACATTTAGTATAACAATTCATGAAATATTGAAAGAATATTTGTTCATAGTTAACGCCATTAATTTAGATACTTTATTTTTTTATGCAAGTGGTTATACGATAATTGAAATATCGTAACATACCAAAATTTGAACAATTTATATTCCGTGATTTGTATTTAAATATAGAAATTTATCCTTCTAATTTTTATAAAATATATTGGGACAAGCATGTGCGAAACACCTGCTGTCCACCTTACGAAGGCCAATTTTCAAAGTCCTGCCGCGCCCTAAAATTGCTTACTTTTATTGATGCAAATGAAATTGAAAATATTTTTGAATCTTTCGAAAAGGGATTAAGTATGCCAAAAAAAATAAAAAATAAAGGGAAAAATAGTGTTGCCACCAAACGTTTGCTTTAAACTAAGGGTGGACATTTGTACCCAAAAATAAGGCAAAAAGAGAGGATTTAAATTACATTATGCACAATATAATTATGGTTTCAAGTTTTAAATGTAACAGGATACATTAGGATTAGGAAGTTCACACTAAAAATTTGATAAGATAAGAGAATATTTGTTAAACGGAACCATAGCAAAAGGGAGGCCAACATAGTTAAAAATAAATAAATAAGAGGTCTAATTGTCTTTTAGACAAAGTTCAGGGGAAGATGGGGGCAGATGGGGTGAGGAAGTGGCCGGCACCACCGGCCAACGCATACTCGCCGGAGAAGGATGAGGGAGGAAAAAGGAAGAGGGAGAAAAGTGTAAACAAAAAGGTATATCTATGATAGTAATTTAAAAGGTGAAACAGTAATCAAATAAAATCAATTTTGTTAGTAATTTTAATTTAAACGGTAAAACAGTATAACATTGGGTGCCATAGAGAAAAATAAACCCTTAAAAGCATGCCCTCAACTAAAAAATCAGGGTCTAAGATCAAAGCATTATTAAGTTCAAAGTTCCCAAAACATGTATATACTATATATGGATCTTATTCTAATCACTCAGAAGCCTTTTGCAGCTTGCCTACTGCAATAGCTCATAATTCTCAGACCAAAAGTACCAAAAGCTAAGCAAGGGCTTTAGGGGAGGGAGAAAAAAAAAAAATACCCCATATAATCAGTTCAGATCTGAAGCTTACTAAGTTGTGAACTAGCCAGCCCCCGAATCCTCTTTCTCAGTATTTTCCTTCTCTGTATTTAACGGTCGATCCTCCTGGTGGCAAATTGGGTTGTTTCTTGAAGGTGGAGCGGCACAGACTGGAACAACTGATCTGATTTGAACAGTAGGCGCCATGAAATGGGAAGAAACTCCGAATCCTATTCTCGGTCGACTAGAAAACTGAGAAGCTCCAGCTCTCATTAGAGGCAGAGCAGGCATGCGGTTTGCCATATGCTGCTGTCTCGGTATTACCGAAGAAATGGGACCCGAGTTTTGGATTCTCATAGGAGCCGAATCAGATGAAATTCCATGAAAATTCAGTAAAAGAGTTGATCCACAAGGATCATCACCATTGCTTCGGCTTTGTTGTTGCAACTCAGCAGTAGCCTGACCTCTTTCATTTCTTTCAAGTTTGGATTCTAACCGATCCATTACTGGCTCTGATGATCCTTCTGCTTTCTCCTCTTCTATCTCCCTAATGGTCACCCTAGACCTCCTCCTTCCTAACGGAGAAGAAATTGGATTTTTCGGTGCATAAAATGACGGATTCGAACCGGAAAATGTAACCCCGGGTGGTTGCTCTTTTCCAGCGAAATATAAATTATCAGGCCGGAAATAGGAGGGTATAAATGGAAAAACGTGAGGAGGAGGAGGAATCGGCAGTGATAAAAGGTGATTCTGCAGTGGCAATAGATGAGGTTGTTGCCACATTTGATGCATGGGGTACAAGCTTTGATACTGCACAGGGTAAAAGCTTGATGATGCAGGATTTGAGTCTCTGCTGTTACGAGTGGATCTCGGCTGCTCATTTTGTACCGGTTTTTTGGATTCTGCAGGTTGTAAACTGGCGAGAACACGGGCAATGACTACCTGTTCCTGTTCCTCACTGCTTTCAGAATCCGATGAAGGAGAAGGCGGCGATGCTGATGAAGATGCACTACGTGGGACCACTGCACAAGGAGATAAGAGAATCAAAGAAAATAGACCAAAAACATATTAGGCACTGTTCATTTTTTTTAAAGCAAAAAAATACAAAATTAAAAATAAAAGTGGTGTTTGTTTTGCGCTTTCAAAATGTACTTTTAAAAGTTTTTTTTTTAAAGCCAAATATAGATATTTTTTATACATATTTTTTTTTAATTTTAATATTATAACAAATTGATGGACTAGACATCTCTATTCAAATTTTTTCAATCCTCTATGAAGCTTATTTGGAGTATGACTGTATGAGATCATTTATATGGATGACAGTAACATACCATCATCTCTACTAGATTATCAAATACACTTCATATTTTTATGTTTAAGGAAACTACTTTTTTTTGTTCAGTTAACTTCTTTTTTTTTCATTAGAATAAATAAAAATAAAATAACTTCTCAGAATATAAAATCTAATTAAATAAAGGCCCTAATTGATAGTTCGTATAGTGTCTACTTGTTGGCTGGTTGGACTTGAGGGTGGGGCTACGCGTGGTATTTTTTGAATTCCACATCAATTAAGGCCTCTTGCCTGATGTTGGCATGTTGAATTCCACATTGACATTGGATCCCCCGATTTAGAATCTAAAATAGCTCTGATTTTGAATCTAGGAGATAACCGGATTCAAAACCAATAGTGCAAATCAGGAAACAGATCTCACAGACAAAGAAACTGAGAGAACTAGAGAGAAGAAGGATGGACACTATGCCTTGGCTGATTTTGTATGGGATGGGCGGCCATGTGGCCTTCTTCTCCTTATTAATACAGTCTAGGGTTCAAAATCCTGAACCCCTTCTTTTCCTATTTGCACTTTGGCTAAGTTCAACATTATTGTCTTTTCCTTTTCCAAGAACTCTTCAAACCTCAATTCCTTATTTGCATGTGAACCATTACGTTCATGCCAAAAGTTGAATGGTTAAAATAAATAACCATATATGGAAAGAGCGGTAGCATTTAAAGTGTAACGACCCATTAACCCCATAATCCCACTAAATCCAGGAAATTAATAGGAATTGATCATGCTTTATGGAAAGACTTGCTTACCAAGTCTTTCATCTCCTATAAATACTAAAGATGGGGTCTAGCTAAGGTATGGACATTTTTCCTAACAAATATTCTACCAAATTTGATTAAGAACTCCCTACTGATTCTCACATCAGATGTGCAACATTTGTAGGCCCACCCGCGATGCATTATTTTGCTAGAATCCTAATTCTAAGGAGGTCATAGTTCCGAATCCCAAGGACAATCTCTGACAATTCAGTTTTTCCCTTCAAACTTTAATGTTAGTGTTTTAACCTTGACCCTTCATTTAGATCCAAGGGCATAAAATGTCTTTTGAAAATGGTTTTTGGAAAATATACACTATGCTGTTTTATTATATAAATTGTCGTGGGATTCAGCGTCATCTGCAACCTAGGAAGCACCAGTACAGGTGCAAAGTTACAAGATTTTGGGCTGCAGATTTTCTTACTATTGTGGGACACAGTCTTTATGTTTGTACTAGGGTCTCCATGAACAGACCATACAACCCATACATTATTATAGATAGTACAAGAGGCTAACTGCTATGGCCAAGTTGTCTTATTTTTCTCTCTTACTTTAACATGGTAACAAGAGCAAGTTCGAATGGGTAATTAATTAGCGCTGATCAATCTGTTCAATATACATATTCTTTTCTTTTTTTTTTTACTTTTCATTTTTTCTTTCTTTTCTTTACACACGAAAAATGAGAAAAACAATATCCCAATCCACGCCTGACGAACAGGCCAAACCCTAAATTGAAACATCATCGCCGATCAAATCCAACCCCACCGCAACCAGTCTCTTGCCGATCTCCCCCAGGCACCATCTCGCATTCCACCACTGCCATTTTGAAACACAAAAAATGAAATCCCGTCCCCCCCCCCCCCAAGCCACTGTCGAACCTATCACAGCTAGATCTAGCTTCGTTGAACCCCCCACGTTGTTCATAAGTCTTCCCCAGCCATCATTGGCCCTACTGCAATGCCACCAGGCTGCGCATGTTCTGAACCCTTGCAGCTAAGTCCCTCCCATTTTTCTTTACTTCTCTTTCATTAGTAATATATATATTTCTCTTATTTTCATTGTAAAAAAAGATGAAAAAAAAATGTCTTTCTTGTCATAGATTTCAGTTCCTCCGTAGTTATTCTTTTTTTTTTCTCTCGTGACATGATTTAATTTAGTTTAGTGTATCTCCTTTTACAATTTCGTGGTTTGTTTGTTGCTGCCGTTAATATTTTTTTTAGTAATATCTTCGACGGTACCTTTAGTGTTAACCAATTGAAAATTGAATGGGAGTAATTATTTTAAGTGGTCCAAGGCTATCAAAGTAACCCTCAATGGCCAAGGTAAACATCTCTCCTCCTTCAGAGAATACAAAGAAGGCGGATAAGTAGAGATACAATCAGATGCTCAGATTTTATCTCAATTATGGAACTCTATGAAGGCCCATATTGCAAACATATGTAGCCACGTGGAGATTTGTAATGAACTGGGGGAGTTTGTTCGATTGTTATTTGCAAACAATCTTACTCAGATGTATGATGTGTCAGCCGAGTACCTTCACGTCCAACAAGATACACAAACTGTCACTTAATACTTTGCCACTCTAAGAGACTCCACAAGGAGATTAATGTCCTCCCACTTGTCCTCAGATTTGAATGTTATATAGAAGCAATGGGAAGAGATGGATGTCCTAAAATTCATTGTCAATCTTCATCCAGAGTTTGAGCCTTTGAGTCGGTTCGTTCTTAGATTTTCAGAGGGGCTACTCTTCCTTTGTTTGTTGAGACCTACTCTCTGTTTCAACGTGCCAGTACTTCGCCCTCTAGTCTCCCTCAGATCGTTCCACCCTAGTTACACATATCTCTCAAGACGATCGTGGTGACTAGTGTAGCGGTGGTTGGCATGGCCACACTTGAGGTAGCCGTAGTGGGGGTTCTCGGGGTGGCTAAGGTGGACGCGGCTATTGCCAACACCATTAGTGTTTTTTCTGTGGCAAGGAAAATCATATCAGAGAAATTTGTTAGGATTTAGTAGGACGTCCTCCTGAGTATGCTCATGTGGTGACATCTGATCAGGCCGATCAAGTTCCATCGTTCGATTCTCCAGTCACCAAGAAGATTTCTGATATCTAGTATGCTCAATTCCTTCAGTTTAAAGCATCCCACCAAACCTCCACCCCTACTGTGTCACTAGGTCAGACCTACTCTTCCTTCGTTTGCTGAGACCTACTCTCGGGTTTAACGTGCCACTACTCGAGACATTACTTCGCCCTCTAGTCTCCTTTTATCGGGTCGTTCAACTTCCAAATACTGCTGAAGACGATCGTGGTGACCAGTTTAGTGGCGGTTTCCATGGTCACTCTCGAGGTGGCAATCGTGGGGACTCTTGGGGTGGCCGAGGTAGATGAGGTCATGGCCAACATCGTCAATGTTCCTTCTGTGGAAATGAAAATCATACCAAAGAAACTTGTTGGGATTTGATTGGACGTACTCCTGAGTATGCTCATGCGGTGACATCTGATCCGGCCGATCCAGTTTAACAGTCTAACTCTCTAATTGCCAGGGAGATTTTTGATAACGAGTATGCTCAGTTCCTTCAGTTTAAGGCATCCTAACAAGCCTCCAATCCCATTGCATCTCTAGCTCAGCGAGGTACCACTACTACACGTCTTTCGTCCTTCTTCTACCACTTCATGGTTATAGACTTTGCCGCCACTGATCACATGTCAAGTACCCTATCACTTGTGTACAATTATCTCCCTTGTTACATCCCATTACTATTGTCGATGGTTCCATAGTCCCGATTAGTGGTATGGGCACTGTGCAATCCTCATCTTCTTTACCTTTGTCGTTTGTTATGTATATTCTCTCTTTTTCTTTTAATTTGATATCTGTTAGCAAACTTACTAAACACCTTAACAGATTAGTTTCCTTTTCTCCTGATTTTGTTCTTATTTAGAATACACAGAAGACAATTAGCGTCGGGCGTGAGAAAAAAGGATTTTACTACTTTGATGATCAAGGGGGAATTCCTGCTGCACCTATAGTTCTAAGTATCGACCGTTACGGTAACAGGCAATACGTACTGGAAATAGGACCCCTCGATATCGTTACAGAGCTGATACTTGAGTCTAGGGACGATTCACACCGTATCGGGCCAATACGGGCCCATAAGGGGCATTACGCCCATTATAGAGAGGCATAACAGCCGTTACCCTGTTATAGCTGTTTTCCAACTCTCATATGTTTGCCCATGTCTGCTTTGTTCGGAAATTGCCATCGCTGAAAATCGCCATAGCCACCGCCGGAAATCACCATCGCCATCGCCGGAAATTGCCATCGCTGAACGCCCGAAATCTCCATCAACGGAATCGCCATCGCCAGAATAAACAATAAAATATTCGCCATCGTAATCGGAATTGGAACGCCCAGGATCGCCATCTCCATCACCGACCAAACAATCAAATATTCGACATTTTATTTTCTTCGGAGCAAGATCACATAGGAGAGATAGAGAGACCTTTGAGTTTGACAAAGACAAAAGTGACGGTGGTGGAGTGCAGCTATGCAGATGGTACAACAAATATATGAGATCTTATCTTCTCATTTTAAAAATACATAAATTACCCTATAAAAATTCTATAATGTGATTTAAACCCAAATTACATAAAAAAAAAATATTTTAAAATAATAATTAACCCCCAAAATTTTTAAAATCAAATTAAAATTAACATATTAACCCTCCAAATGTTTAATAAAAATTTAAAATTAGGCATTTGTGTATACTATATATATATACACACACACGTAATTATGTATATATATTTTGTAAATTAATTTTTTTTTTCTTATTTCAGTAATACGAAGGTTTTTTATCTTTTTATATTTTTATTGTGTTGTATATGTAGTTAAATATAATAATATATATTAGAATATATTTATTAAGGATTAAATGAGTAAAACAATTATTATTATTGATTTTTTGAGAATATTTTGGTGATTTTAAAAAATTCACGACCATTAAGGCTGATTCCCGTTATAGACAAGTCGATCCTCCCGATACCGTTACACCGCGACCGTTATGTAACCCGATACCACGACTTAAAACCTTGGCTACTCTATCCACTACTTCTCCAACCATTGTTTTTGCAGACCAGATTCATTGCCCTCTTGGTCATCCATCTCTTGCCAATCTTAAGCTTCTTGTTCCTAGTCTGGGTTATTTAGAGTCCCTAGATTGTGAATCATGTCAGTTAAGAAAGCATCGTTATACCTTTTTTGCTTTCCGAGTTAATTAAAGAACTTTGAGTCCATTTATATTATAGTTCATTTTAATGTTTGGGGGTCCTTCTCGTGTCTCTTCTAGCTTATGATTTCATTATTTCGTCACTTTTGTGGATGATTCTTAAAAGTAAAACTTTTAAAATTAACATTGCCTTAGGCAACCCTAGGTTGCCTGAAAATTCCTATCACCGAACACCACCGTACCAAAAGTTTTAATATAATAAAATAATTTATTAATTTTATGAAAATATAAAAACTTAATGTCAGTATTTAATATTTATATTCAATTACCCCTTTTCCTGTTTTGTGTGGGTTGCCTCCCAGCAGTAGCCCATTGGATTGCTTCCATGCGCACCGCTCGAATGTCCTATGATGCCCACCAAATATGGCTGCAATGCACAGCCCCTTGACTTTCGGCCCAATGAGCAGGGAGGCGTGGGGACCAATAGGACACCAGTGCTGCTGTTGTGCACCAGCAGCCGCGCAACGTGGCTGCTACCCGGCGCCTAGCGTGGCGGTGATTCCGCCGTCGCGCTCTCCCATTGTATGATGACCTATTAGGTTGCCATTTTAAATTAATTCCATTAAATTTCAAAACGTTTTGATAGAAAAATTATGTTCTTCCCGTTCTTCGCAGCCTAAGCCCAAAAATTGGGGATAATGACATTTTTGGTCCCTGACAAATGGCGTGGGTGCTCAATTGGTCCCTCGTAATATTCGATGAAAGAGTTGTCCAACAAGTCTTCTATAAATTCGGCCATTCTCGCTCAAGAAATTCGTGGGATTGAGTTATGGACCGTAACACAATATCTAATGTCCTTTTCTTTTATCGAGGTATTCGGTAATTGTTCTCAAACAATGGTTAGGCCCCGAGCAAGGGGCGGGGCCTCAAGGCATCCCCAAATGCTCCAAGGGCAATTTCTATGTAGCCATAAGCTGAAAACTCGGGTTAATTTGGGTCAAGTCTGGATACGAGTGTTCTTGGTATTGTTTTGGTGTACTAGGCGGAGTCCTCAAGACTCCTTGAGTTTGGACTTACGTGAGCTGCGTGCCCTTGATGCTCAGGATCCACATGGACTCTTACTTACACATGGCAGGGTTCTAAGTATCCGTAACAGCCGATACGTAACGAAAAATTGGCTCGCCGTTACGATTACTGACCGATATTTTGTGCTTGGTCAGATTCACACTGAATCGGGCCGATACATGCATGTAACGGGGTCTTTTCCCATTATAGTGAGGCGAAACAACCATTACAAGGCCGTAACAACCATCACAGGCCTGTAACAGGGTCTTTTCCCGTTACAGTGAGGCGTAACGGTCATTACAGGCCGTTACGGCAGATACAGGTTGTATTCAGCCTTGTGCAGGCCCTTTCCCATCAAAAACAAGTTGTATTCAGTCTTATGTAGGTCCTCTCCTATCAAAAACACCCCTCCCATCAGCAAGCTATAATTTCAGTCTTGTGTAGAGGCAATTTAATGGCTGAAAATTCATTATTTCTTCAATCTTTCTTTAGTCTTAATGAAGAATTCGCCTTTTTTCATATTCTTATCGGGTTTTATATATAGTTAAATACAATAATATTTATTAAAATGTGTTTATTAAGGGTTAAATGAGTAAAACAATTACTATTATTTAGTTTTTTAGGATGTTTTGATGATTTTAAAAATTTCACAACTGTTATGGCCGATTCCTGTTACAGACAGGCCGATACTCTCGATACCGTTACGTAACCCGATACCGTGATTTAAAATCTAGACACGTGGTGCCATTGACTTTCCAAAATACCCCTCATCAATAGTCATATGATTCATAAGAACGTCGTATCTGCAAATCCTTCATAGCAACATGAAAGTGAGACCAATAATTTTTTGTGCAAATGGGTTCATATATCTTAGGAGGTTCTAACCTAAAATCATATGGTTATCGGTGATCAATATGCTAGTTTAGAAAGTCTCAAAGAACCCATGTGGGATCTTAACACTCACCCTCACGTGCCCTAACTTGCTCATCATGGAATGACTGGTATCAAGTATCGACATAGATGGGGAAGGAAGACGAGACTTCCCACAACCCAACTCTATTACCACCTTATGAGGTTACTAATAGATCAAATGTAACCAAATAGAGAATATAGCAGAATTGATTTAAGGAAATGAACTGTAATTGCATTCAGCGGAATAATGAAATACAAAACAGCTTTGATTGAAAGAAAAACAATAAGGAAATGAACAAATATCTAGGAATTCGAGAACTTGGTTTCTCCCTTTTGATCTTCACAATTTCGATGCCCTCTCCCTCCTTTCCCATTGCTATTTATACTTGAAGCATCAACTCAAGTTCAAGCTCAACAAATAACAAACTCAACTAACCAACAAATAACAACTCAACAACTCTAGCTCATCTAACTAACTCACTGCCAAACAAAAAATGGAAGCTTCCATGCGACTAATCCTTTCTCATCTTGCTTTGCCTTTGCCGCACATAAGTACATTTAATCAATGGTCTATCAATACCGCCCCCTCGGAATCTCACCTTGTCCTCAAGGTGAAAGGTGGGAAATTGCATGTTCAGAAGCTCGAACTCTTCCCACGATGTCTCAAAATCTGGAAGATACTTCCACTTAATCAATACCTCCAACTTCCCATGTGTATTGTAGCGTATTCCAGCCACTGATTCCGGTTCCACCTGCCACTTCATCTCTTCCGTAAGAACCTCAGGGATGGGTTGTACCCTGGTAGTAACGCCCATTGCTTTCTTCAACACCGAAATATGGAACACGAGGTGAATGGAGGGGGTAGAAGGCAAGTCCACCAACTTCTAATTGACTTTCCTTACCAAAGACTTGTGATAATAAGGACGCAGCTTAACATAGACCCAATCTCCAACCGCAAACTCGACTTCGCGTCGCTTCTTATCTGCATAGTCCTTCATGCGTTTCTGAGAGAGGTTCAAGTGAAATTAGAGTTCTTCTAAAATGTGATCTCGAGCTTGTAGTTGAGCATCCACCTCAGACATAAGAGTAAAACCCATTTCAAAGCGTAACAACAGTGGTGGATCACGACTATAGAGAACTCGGAATGGAGTGGTGTACGTGGATGATTGAAATGAAGTATTGTACCAATACTCCGCCCAGAGTAACCATTTAACCCACTGCTTGGGTTTGTCTCCCGCGAAACACCTTAAGTAGGTCTCAATGCTCCGATTGACCACTTCTGTTTGTCCATCTGTTTGTGGGTGATAAGCGGTGCTGTGCTTTAACGATGTGCCCTGTAAACGGAACAACTCCGTCCAAAATTTGCTTAGAAACACCTTATCTCGATCCGAAACAATGGAACGGGGTACCCCATGTAAGCGGATAATCTCCTTCACGAATAACGCAACATCTTGGGCATTGAAAGGGTGTTTTAGTGGAATAAAGTGAGCGTATTTCGAAAGACGGTCAACCACCACAAATAAACAATTGAACCCATCGGATTTAGGCAGTCCTTCCACAAAATCCATGGTTAAGTCTTCAAAAACTTGTTCCGAAATGGGTAGTGGTTGCAGTAGCCCTGCCGGGCTTAGAGCCACATGTGTTATTCCGTTGACAAATTGAGCATTCGGCCATATAACGTTGTACTTGTTTCCTCATACCTCGCCAATACACATCTCTGGACAGCCGCTGAAATGTCCTTAAGACCCCAGAATGTCCTCCCATTTTGCCCCCATGATATTCTGCTAGCAATGTCGGAATGAGAGTGGATTCCGTTAGAATTACCATCCGCCCTTTATATAATAAAATGCCATGCAGTATGCTGTAGTCAGGAAATGAGTCTGATCCTCGTAATAGCTGCTGTTTGATGGGTCCATAAATGAGGTCGGAGTCAACGGTGTTTTTCAGCTCTCCGTCTTGCACACAACATGAAACAGTGATGATAGCCAGCTTACAACCTTCTTCTCTTCTTGATAACGCATCAGCCGCTTTGTTCTCAGAACTAGGTCGGTATTCGATGTCAAAATTGTAGCCCCACAACTTCGAAATCCATTTTTGGTGCTCGTCAGATACCAATCATTGATCAAGCAAAAATCGCAAACTTCTCTGGTCAGTACGCACAATGAATTTGCGTCCCAAAAGATAAGGTCGCCATTTTTGGACTGCTAAAACAATAGCCATCAGCTCGTGTTCGTAGACCGACTTAGATCGATCCCTTCGGTTAAGGACTTGACTAAAGAATGCGATTAGTCTCTGGTTTTGTATTAACACCGCACCGATGCCAAAACCAGAAGCATCTGTTTCCACCACAAACGGTTGATGGAAATTAGGAAGAGCTAATACGGGAACAGTTGTCATTGCCACCTTCAAAGCCTCAAATGCCCTTTGCGCTTCCTCATTCCACCCAAAACAATCCTTCTTGAGTTGATTGGTGAGTGGTGCCGATATGTGCCCATAATTTTTGACAAATTTTTTATAGTACCCCGTTAAACCCAAGAATCCTCGTAGGGCTTTGAGGTTAGGTGGAGTTGGCCATTCCACTATCGCTTGGATCTTCCTAGGATCCGCTGCCACCCCTGTTGCCGATACAATGTGACTCAAATACTCCAGCTCATTCTGTCCAAAAACGCATTTTTTAAAGTTAACCACCAATGAATGGATCTTCATAGTATCCAAAACTGTCCTAAAATGTTCCAGATGATCCTCCATAGATTTACTATATACCAAAATATCATCAAAGAATACCAATACAAACTTTCGAAGGTACTGCTTAAATACCTCATTCATCAGAGCTTGGAAGGTCGTCGGTGCATTCATCAACCCAAACGGCATCACCAAGAACTTGTAGTGGCCTCCATGAGTCTTGAAGGCTGTCTTAGGCACATCCCGAGGACTCACTCTAATTTGGTGATATCCCAATTTGAGATCCAATTTAGAAAAGAATCTTGCACCATGTAGTTCATCTAAGAGCTCCT
This sequence comes from Eucommia ulmoides, assembly GCA_016647705.1. NCBI lineage: Eukaryota > Viridiplantae > Streptophyta > Magnoliopsida > Garryales > Eucommiaceae > Eucommia > Eucommia ulmoides. The sequence continues at coordinate 22,085,895 of CM028341.1, forward strand.
CCAACACCGGTATTAAAAATTTGTTTGGAACAGTCACTCGATTCAAAGCTCTATAGTCAACACAGAACCTCTAGCTACCATATTTCTTTTTTACCAAGATAATGGGGCTCAAAAATGGGTTGTGGCTCGGTTGAATAATACCAGCTACTAGCATGTCATTGACCAAGCGCTCAATCTCATCTTTTTGCACTGGTGGATACCGGTATGGTCTCACACTCACCGGTTCAACCCCTTTCTTCAAAGTGATACAATGGTCCAATTCCCGTTGAGGTGGTAATCCCCTCGGCTCTTTTACCACTTCAGGATATTCTTGTAGCAGCTTGGGACACCTCCATAGCTACTTCTTCTTCTCCGTTCCATGACACTAGGGTTCCCAATTCAAGCAAATACCCATGTCTTTCATGCTGCACAATACGCATCATTGCCTTGAGCGATATCTATTTTTTGCAAAGTCCCAGTTCTCCCTTTAGCGTTACCGTCGTTTGACCCAAGGTAAATTTCATGGTTACGGCTTTTCATTAACTTGCATTGCTCCCAGTTTTGTTAGCCATTGCATGCCCAAAATTACATCTTCTTTCCCCAACTCCAAAGGTAAAAAATCCTTTACCACCTCTACTTCGGAAAGAGATAGTAACACTCCTTTGCAGATTCCATCGGCACACACTGTGCCTCCTGTTCCCATTATCACTTTATACGCTGTGGTCGCCCTTATTAGTAGATTCAATCGTTGTACTACATCTTTAGATATGAAGTTATGCGATGCGCTGCAATCGATCAACACTGTCACCATTTGTGTTCCAATCTTTCCTCGCAATTTCATAGTGTGGGAATCGGTAAACCCCATTGCAGAATTCATAGAGAGTTCAATTGCGCCTTCCACAAGCTCAGGCAACTCGTCTACTAAATTCTCTTCTTCTGCTTCCTCAATTGCTCCTGCATCAGCCACAATCAGAACTTGGAGCTGCCGATTTTTACATAAATGGCCAGGAGAATACTTCTCCTCACACCGAAAACACAATCCTCGCGCTCGTCGACTCAGAAGCTCTGAGTCTGTAAATTGTTTGTAGGTTGACGAATTGCGTGTTGCCATTGATCCCTCCGGTGGTGTTTGACTCTGGTCTAGTCCAGTATGTTCGGTGGTCGTCGTCGACGATGGTCTAAATGAATTTGCAGGTCGATATGTCGTCGTTGCTTGGTTCGTCAAGTGCCTAGGGTTCGAGTAAGTTGAACCCGATCCGGAACCCGTTGCCCTGCTCCACAATCCAGATCTGACCCGCAAAACTTGCAACACCTTGTTCTTATCTTCGATCATACGAGCGCCCTCCATCATCTCTATCAAGTTGCTAAGTCTGAGAAGTCTTACCTCAGCTCTGATCGTCGACTTCAATTCGTTGAGGTAGGTGTTTTCCAAAACCTCCTCCGGTAGTCTTTTCAATGGTGCTGCCAAAACTTCGAAGCACTCTTGGTATTCCTGAACGGTGGATTCCTGGCGGACGGCCAAGAACTTTTCGCATAGAGATTCCTCCATACTCGATCGAAATCGATGCAGGAAAGCCAATTTGAACGCATTCCAGGTATGAAATCTAAGCTTGTCTTCTACGTATTGATACCATGCAAGGGCTTTCCCTTCCATGCTCAGAGCCACTGCTTCTAATTTTCTCCATCACTCATCTTGTTCATTATGAAATATCTTTCTGCTCAAAAAATCAACCCATCTGGATCCACACCCGTGAAAATTGGCAATTCCAGTCTTCGAAATGCTCTATATTCCCAAACGTCTCAGTAGTAATTCCACCTCCCATGGTCTGTGACTCCATCACCTGAGATTGTTTTTGTTTCTCCTCCATTCGTGAAGTAGAACACGAATCTTCCCTCCGCACCATTAGATCCAATTTCTCCATCATTAAAGCCATTTTTTTCTCCAAGCTCCCAACAGTCTTCTCCAATCCTCCAAGTTTCTAACTTCAGTACACATATAATCGATTGACTTCTCTAAACCACTGATTTTCTAAGCTTCAAGGTTCATTCTCTCCTCCAATGCCTCAACCTTTCTTTAAGCCATTTTATCCCAGAATTGTCACTGCTCTGATTACCAATTTGATAGATCAAATGTAACCAAATAGAGAATATAGCAGAATTGATTTAAGGAAATGAACTGTAATTGCATTCATCGAAATAATGAAATACAAAACAGCTTTGATTGAAAGAAAAACAATAAGGAAATGAACAAATATCCAGGAATTCGAGAACCTGATTTCTCCCTTTTGATCTTCACAATTTCGATGCCCTCTCCCTCCCTTCCCACTGCTATTTATACTTGAAGCATCAACTCAAGTTCAAGCTCAACAAATAACAAACTCAACTAACCAACAAATAACAACTCAACAACTCTAGCTCATCTAACTAACTCACTGCCAAACAGAAACTGGAAGCTTCCATGCGACTAATCCTTCCTCATCTTGCTTTGCCTTTGCCGCACATAAGTACATTTAATTAATGGTCTATCAGTTACAACCTAAAAACATATGGTGATAGGTGAAGTAGATTAATTGACTTGCATGCTCGCTGGAAAGGTCAAGAAACTGATGTGGGTTTCTATATCCAATTGACTCGGGGAATAGAAGAAAGACTTCCGGAACCTAGATCAGATATCATCTTAGGAGGTGACAACCTAAAACCATATGGTGATAGATGGAGTAGCCCTTTCGACTCACATGCAAGTTTGGAAAGTCTCATGCAACCGATGTGGGATTCTTAGAATATCACTACAGATTGGTTTCAAGGGCTCCAAGCCAAGGTATGGTTTACCGCTTATATCAGGGGCAAGATATTACCCAAGGAAAACTACAAAAGGCAAATCAGATGTTGCATAAAAATGGATTGATATAAGGAAGTGTAAACCCTTGACCATTTAATGGCATGAACAAATACCTAATATATAACTGTGGAACATGAAAAGTCCAAGCTTAATAAAAGAGGAGAAACAGCGTTGAAGTGGGGCAAAGCAACAACCATTACTACAGCAAAAAGAGAGCTTTCTGAATATAAATTTTAAAAAATAAGTGAAACACTTACATTGTCTCAGAGCAGACCAAGCAGTCATGGCTGCATTCTTCTGAGCCTGTTTCTTGGTTTTAGCAGGTTCCCCCAAAAAACTAAGTCCTGCTAGCTCAACTGTGCACGAGTAAAGAGGTACATGACCAGGTCCAGATCTAACAGTGGTATAGGCAGGAAGGTTTAGCCCAGCTCTATGAGCAGTCTCCTGAAGCAGATTCTTATAAACTCCTGTTTCATCCTAATCCAGCAGAAAAACAGAAGTTATTGGTTGCTATTTGAAGTGGCAACCATAAAAAAATCAGAATGGGAACTCACTATATATGTTATTGAAGTCTACAAAAGACTGGTACAATTTTGTTCAAACACTTTAAATTCAATTAATACATGATAGGCAGATGTTCTCATGCCAAAATTTTGATTCTCCAAGTGGATCATTGAATCCTAATTGTGAATCCTGAAACATAACATAGGGGAGTGTTAAGAGGGTATTTCTGTAAATCTATAGTGATTAGGGTTTCTGTATTTGTAATACCCAGATTTTTCATTTAGTAATAATAATTTTATTTGGATATTTGATAATTTTTACTTCAATGAGTGTTGTTTATAATTTTATTCTAATTTATAGGTTAGAAGTGTATTTTAAAGAATATTTTATAGTTTTGTTAACTTTGGGAGTTAAAAGTATAATTAAGTGATAATAATAATATCACAAAAATTTAGGGGATGTTAGTGTCAATAGGGTAAACTTTAGGTCACTTAATCTAGTTACCCTATCTATATAGGGGGGGGGGGGGGGGGGGGGGGGGGGAGAGAGAGAGGAGAGAAGAAGAAAAGAAAAAAAGATTTGGCCTTTTGATCGATGTTAGAGGTTAGCTTATTTTGCAATTTTTGTTATTAGAAACATAGATTTAGTTTTTACATATACCGGTGAAATAGTAAAAAACAAACATTCAAAATTTCAGTGAACTATTGAAGCTATTTGTGCTTGATCAGACAAGTATCAAGGGCTCTCGGTCGACTGCTTTCATTTCCAAATTTTCTTGCGCCAAGTCCTATCATTAGTATGAGTTCATTTATAGTGGTAATACCTGATTTCGATTTTTTTAAATAATAGGGGTTAGAATTGGATTTTTGCATTTCTTTGGATCCAAAATTAATTGGAAATACTTTCTAATAGTTATTGTTATCAATTAATAGGATTGTGAAAAAGATTTATCAATCGATTCATTGATGAAATGGATTGCGGTATCGAGCTAAGTAATTGACCACCTTTCTAGTTATTTGAAAAACAAAATTATTGAGATATTATACATAAGATTTTTGATTTGTCCAAATAAAAAGGAATATTTCTTGGAATCATCGATTATCGCTATTTCTTATGTACCCGTTAAATAAGGCCCCGTTTGGTAACCCATCCCTTCCCAGAAATTCTCATCCCATTTCTAGTTTCTGTTTGGAAATAGCGTTTGGTAAATTCTATTTCTGTTTCCATTCCATTTGAATATGGGAACTGTGCCTATTCATTGTATAGGAAATAGGAATTGAAAAAAAACTATTTCCCTTCCTATCCCACAACAAAAAGGATACGCTTGGTATTAAGCAAATTGTTAATGAGAGTTCTTCCTCTTTTATTCCCGATCGTCCTTATCCTCCTCACTTCTGCGATTTCTCCTCCATCTTCTCCTTCGATCTTTTGCGATCTTCTGGTCCCGAATCTATGATCGATCAATCGTTTGAAGCTCCTCACTCCCGATCGTTCTTCGAAGTTGCTTCTCCTTCTTCGTCGGCTCCTCTTCCCTTGTTCGTCGCTTGTCATTGCTATCTTGAAGCCGCTCGTTCGTCGCTATTTGAAACTTTGCAATCCGTCGTCGCATAGGAAATTGGGGGTACCAGGTAATCTTTTATCTCTCCCTCCCTCTCTCTCTCTCTCTCTGTTTTTGTGTGCAATGTCTGTCAAGTTTGATGAGAATCAAACCCTAGATCTAGGGTTTTGGGTTCGTTCAACAAAATTTTGTCATACATTTACTGTGTTTGTACAGATCTGCAATAATTTCCCCTAGATCTAGGGTTTTAGGTCAGTTTGGTTTGCGATTCTAGGGTCTATGTTTGCGATTTCTCTGTTTGGTTAGCATAACGTTAAGCTCTCTTTTTTCGCCCTAAATTATAACTCTTATTTACGATTTCTCTGTTATGTTCTGTTGCGATTATTGGGAACGCTTGTGTTCTGTTCTGTTGCGATTCTTGTGAAACCAAGATTAAACCCTTGTATAATTGTATAATCCCAGTTCCAATTTTGTTGTTTTTGTTCCCAGTTTTCTGTTACCCAAAAAGTTTGGAACACTAACAGACATCTGGGAACAACTCTGTTCTGTTGCTAAAATTTGTTTCAATTTTCTCTATTTAGTTCTTCATCTTAGCTATGAATTTATTCATATTACTTTGTCATATTTTCAAATGGTAGTGGTTTTTTGTGGTTATTGTTTCAATTGTTCTATGTTGTGCACTATATATATTCTGTGTACGAGACAAAGACATAAACCTAATGAAGCTCCCGTGATTACTAATCAAAGTGTACGAGAAATGGGACGTTTTAGGGATATTCTTGCCCGAAAAATCTAGGACAATTCAAATGCGGTTTGTATAAATTAAATAAGTTTTAAAATAATAATATTTTCTATATAAATATCACACCAATAATATATCAATTTTTCACTAACTATTTCAATTATTTTTTATTTGCAGAGATGAATCCGGTCAACAACTACGACCCTCATCGGCATTCGAATTCGACAAGAATTTTGTTTTCATTTTTTTGGGGATGTAATATGATTCGAATTCTGATGATGTTGCTTGTACATCTCATCATTGAGCTAGTTGTTATATCTAAGTTTGTGAAAAGGTGAAAATGAACGTATATTGTAGAACAAAACAATTTATATGTACGTACATAATTTTAACATCTGTGTTTAATTACATCGCGTGTGATTTGCTTAAATTGGGTGTAATTTTATATTTATTATCATACATTAACAAAAAAAAAAAAAAAAAGGAAAAAAAAATGATTTTACACTAACAATTCTACACTTAAAAAAAATTGAAATAAATAATTCGTTATCAAACGTAATTCTGTTCTTAGAAAGAAACAAATTATGTTTTTACCAAATGCTATTCTGTTCCCTGAACAAAATAGACTTTGTCGTTACCAAACTTGATTTTGTTCTCAAATCAAAACAGAATTATTCATTACCAAACGCGATTCTGCTCCCAAAAAGGAAACAGAATTCTCATCCCATCCTATCCCATTCCCATCTCACTGCTGGGATGGAAACATAAACGGTTACCAAACGCCACCTAAATCAGGCAAGCAACCGGCCAGCAGACAACTTTAACTAACCGGACAGGCAAATTACCAAAGGTAATGCTAAAGGGAAGGAGACAGCTTTAACTAGACGAAGCAAGGAACGATACTCTAATTAGCGAAACGTTCCGTTTTGCTTGATTAGTGAGAACCAAGCCCTTATGGCCAGACTTGTTCCGTTATCTCTACATGGTCCTACAGTCATATGATTCAGGTACCTTAGACCGACCTCTGTAGTCTCATTACTTTTCAGCAGTTGACAAATTGTCAAAAGAACCATTACACCTTTCACGTGCAGAAGCCTACCAAACTTAGTGATTTCACCAAAATGTTGCACATGGAGGGTAAGACTTTCTTGGATTACATGGCCAGATGGGAGTTCACCTCCAATCAAATTCTTTCCCATTTCCTGGAGGAGGAGCTTGCCTCTACTACCTTTTTGTAGGTTCTGTCTTTAAGCTATTTACCTTACCTTAAGGTAGCTTGCTTTTTTTGTAAAGTTTGTTGCTCTAGAGGGAAGAAGCCTATTCTTCACATAGCATACAAATTAACTGCATGCTTCTACTTCCTTCGGATGCTAACTACTGTTGTCTCTTTGTAGCCTGTAGTATAGCGAAGAAACTCACAGGTATGAGTCCCTCGCGCAATCGTATAATTCTTTCAAGTTCCCCCGATAGGTCCTAAGTGAAGAAAGTCATTTAGTTATAAGCGTTAGGGACAGTAACGGTAGGTTATGCGGTTTAAGCGCTTAGGCGTGTGCGGTATCTAAAGCACTAGGGTTGTGCGGTAGTGATTTCTTTCTGTAAATTAAATGAAGTACTCCAAATACAAAGTACGGAAATGTGTCAATCACTTCCCCCCAAGACCTACCACCCAACCTAGCGTAGCTAGGTGGGCCTCATCTGCAATACAATCAGAAGATGCCACCATGAAGGTGGCATACTGTTTTTCAAATCTATCGACCACCACCATAATACTTCCTAAATTGTTCACGCACTAGGAGTGAAATAAGTTCTATTATCTATCATGGACAACTATCTTTCGAGCACAGGTTTAGGTTCGGCCTCAATGGAAAAATCAAATGGCACACCTAATAACGCATCTTCACAGACCAAAAACTACAAGATCATAAATGAATGGGGAGGTAAGTAGTAAATACCCAAAATACTATTTACTAGTAATTTATTTGAAAAGTTACAAAACCATACTAATTATCTTCTTTTAGTATTCGAAAAGTTATAGAAACATTAAATCATAAGTAATTGATTATCTTTCTAATTATTTAAAAAATTATAAAATATTATTCGAATCTAAATTGGCTACTTTTCTAATTATTTGAATAGTTATGAAAATATTATTTAAAAATAATTGATTACCTTTCTAATTATTTGAAAAGTTATTAAAATATTATTTTAAGCAATTAATCATATCAACTTATTCATGTTCATAATACATGCGCACTCTAGGTCCATTTACATAAAGCTAATCCATGTTCATAATACATGTTTAGTTTAAGTTCATTTACATAATTGAATGTTGTCATAATACATGTTTACTATAGGTTCATCTCTCGTCTTTATGTCATAATACACGAACATGCAGCTTATTGAGATGTTTTTTAGGTTAAATTCATAGAAACCAATGGCCCAAACTCACTCTCAAAAGACGCCTTGTAAGCTAAGGATTGTCTCTAGGGGATTCAACATGCAACATGCCCCCTTACGTGTGACATGGACTTTGACAAACCACTACGAATAGATATCAGGGAACCCAACAACAATGTAGAATTCAACATGGCCCTTTCACACGCAGGGTGGAATCGAAGACCCCAACATCGATGTTGGATTCAACATGCGCAACATGAAACAAGAGACTTGACTCTGATACAATGTAGAAACCCAATGGGCCTAACTCACTATCGAAAGACGCCTTGGAATATGAGAATTACCCCTAAACTTATATATAGCTTAGGATCAGATAACACAAGTGATGCGGGATTCAACACGCCCCCTTACGCGCAGGGTGGTCATGACAAATCACTGCGAACGGATATCGGAGGGCCCAACATCATTCAACATGTCAAACATCAGACAAAAGACCTAACTCTGATACCATGTCAAAACCAATAGGCCTAACTCACTCACTCTCAAAAGGCACCTTGTAAGATGAGGATTGCATGTAGGTTTATATATACCTCAGGATCAGGTAACACAAGGGATGTGGGATTCAACATGCCCCCTTACACGCAAGATAGACTTTGATAAACCACTGCAAACGGATATCGGAGAGCCCAACGCCAATGTAGGATTCAACACGCCCTCTCACGCATTGGATGGACTTCGATAAACCACTGCGAACGAATATCGGGGTGCCCAACATCAATGTGTGATTCAACATGCCGCCTCACACACAAGGTGGACTTTGACAAACCACTATAAATGGAGATCGGGGGTCCCAACAATGATGTAGGATTCAACGCACGCAACATCAGATAAGAGGCCTGACTCTGATACCATGTAGAAACCCAATGGGCCTAACTCACTCTCAAAAGAAACCTTAAAGGAGGAGGTAGGTCAGGATCAGGTAACACAAGCGATGTGGGATTCAACACGCCCCCTCACGCGCAGTATAGACTTTGACAAACTACTGCGAACAGATATTAGGGAGCCCAAAATCAATATGGGATTCAACACGCCCCCTCACGGGCAGAGTGGACTTGAACAAACTATCGCGAATGAATATTGAGAGGCCCAACATTGATGTGGGATTCAACATGCGCAACTTCAGACAAAAAGCCTAATTCTGATACCATGTAGAAACCCAATTGGCCTAACTCATTCTCAAAAGACGCCTTGAAAGAGAAGGATTACCCCTAGACTTATATATAGCTCAGGATCAAGTCACAAGCGATGTGGAATTCAACAAAATTGAATGACGACAGCTTAATGGCATTTCTTCTAATTCATAGACTTCTAATGGGGGATCAAACTCATCATCTCAAAAATATTTGATGACGAATTATCAAGGGAATAGTAAAATATACAATAAAAATGTTTTACATATAACTGAAAAATGCAAAAAAAAAAAAAAAAAAAAAATCAGACCTTTTTGGCGTGAAAAAATAAATAGAAGAAAGAAAAAGGAAAAAGAATGGGAAAACCCTAAAAATTAAAATACATTCCATTCGACTTGGATTCATTTCACTTATAGACATTAGGTAACCACTTTTGGGGGGGCCGTTTGATAAAACTCAAAATGAAGTGTTGAAAAGTAGTAAGTGTTGAATTTTAAGTTGTAAATTGAAGTAGTAAATTTAGGAAGTGCTCAATTAATTAATTATTTTTCTTTTAAATATTTTTTTATCTCAATAAGTTTGTATATTTACTAGTTTTCCTTTTACAAGTTTTCTTACAACTTGATCTCTCAAAAAAAAATTCTCAGTAGTGCTTTCTTTTTCTACAACTTTATTTTATGTTTTATCTCTATATTTTGTAATGGTTATAGTTTAATAATATTTGTAATTGTTGGAATATTCAATATTTTCATTGATGTATTATTTATTAGTTAGCATTTAGGTCATATTTCTTACTTAGGTCACGTTGACCAATTTAGTAGCTTCATTATTCCTTTTAGTAATACCTCATGCGGCCCACTGGCCTAGTACCTTTTGGACCATGCTAATGTGGCCCAAAATACTTAAGACAAGGTACTAGTAGTTGTTCACATGCTGTTTTATATATCAGACAACGTTTTCTATGTGGGATCTCATACTTTTATTGGCCCATTTATTAGAACAATCTTTTTGGCTATATTTTTCCTAACTTAGCCTAATGTTGTGGCTATATGTGGGAGTGTAGAGTTTTATTGTATAGAATATATTACATAATAACAAAATATTCTCCTCTCCCAAATTCATTTGTAACAATGAAAAATTTATAATTTAAAGTGATAAGGGATGTCCACATTACTTCAAATTTCAACCTATTTTTAAGTGATACTTAATATTTAAGTGTGGTTGTTTTATTTTTCATCAGGCACACTTAATTAAATAAGTAATTACACATTCAGTTTTAAATGTTGAATTTTCTTATAAAATAGGCCCTTGAGCGTCTAAACTTTTCCCAAGCATAAATGTAGCCTTGAACTTGAAGATTGTTGTTAGACCTTTTAGAGTGGTCATTATTTTTATTTATTTTTTGATTAGGCACTTTCAAAATAATTAGATGACCTAATACATTATTAAATACTAATTTTAGGTGGTCACTCCTATTTTATTAAAATTCAGCCCAATTTTGACTTGCAGTGCACTAAGTATTTTTTTCTGGAAAAACCCAAAAACATTTTAACTTTTCTTTTGCATGAATAAAAGAAAAAATTTGGTTTTTTTCAGGATTGCATCACTCTCTCTTTCTCCCCCACGGAAATCTCCATTGACCTGCCACCATTACCACCTTCACTAATAACAATCCACAACCGCCCTCCGTTTGACATCATCTCGCTTTCTCCCCCGTCCACAATTGATCTTCGCACCACCTCCAAACCTAGCTTGACCCACCACCTACTCTTAGCCTCTCCTTTTCTCTCGTCTTCACATTTGAGCCCTTAGTTTAAAAAAAAAAAACATTCTAATTCGTAAAATGCACACCATTGTCAGTTCAATTAATATGTAATTAAGGCTAAAAAATTTGTAACTAGGGGTTAATCATATGAGGTTGGGATTTCATAATATTATAAGTGGGGATTAGAAAATTACATTTTAAGGTTTCAATTCATTTGTAATATAGTTTAAATTATCATGATTGGATTGCAAAAAAAATGTTTAATTGATTAAAATATCATTTTTTTTTATACAATTAAATTTAAGACAAATATGGATATATCAGAAGAATAGGGTCTTAAAGTGAAGTTCAAGCATTTCGGGTTCAGATTTTGCTATAACTTAAGATCATTTCGATACTTTAGGGAAATTTCATTAGTTGAATTTACAAGCATAAAATTGTTGGTGAGAATGGATCAATTGAGGATACTGGTGGTAGTGTACCTCTGAGAGATTCAATGGCACAAAACACAATAAAATTACTTGAAGAAAATCAAGAACACTCAAAACTCTCAACAATAGAGAAAACACAATTTCTCTCTTAAATCTCTCTCTTTATATGATACTTGATGTATCTTACAACTCCACACATTTATAATCTTATTACATACATGTATTTATAGGCAATGAAAAATAAATTAAAATCAAACTAGAATTCCTAAAATTCATCAAAGATTGCTATGGTGGGCTTGAAATTTCAAGCATGGTGGCTAGGTGTTGTTTCAACAATGGTGGTTGTCGGATGTTTCTACAATGGTGGCTTAGTTGGAGAAATCAAGTTTACATTCTATCATCCCCCCTTAAACTTGACTCTCCAAATTTTGTCATTCCGAGCATAGCCTTTAATCTTGCGAACACATTATACTTCAAAGGTTTCATGAAAATATTAGCGAGCTGATCATATATCCTGCAAGAAATTAATTCCACTTCTTTATTCTTCACATGCTCTCGAATGAAATGATACCGTGTATCAATTTGTTTGCTCCTTTCATGGAACATTGGATTTTTCACTAAAGCAGTTGCTGAACGATTATCGATAAAGACTTCTATGGGATGATTTTGTGGAAATCCCAAATATTCGAAAACATTCCTAAGCCATATACCCTGGCAGACAGTTGAGCAGGCAGCAACATACTCAGCTTTTTATGATGACAACGTCACAATGGATTGCTTCTTTGATGTCCATGTGAACATTGTATTTCCCAAACAAAATGTAAATCTAGTCGTACTTTTTCGTTCATCTAGATCTTTCCCCCAATCACTATTTAAATAGCCAATAAGTCTTTTATCTTTTGTTGTAGTATATAACATACCATCATTGATGGTACCCTTGATGTAACGAAGTATTTGCTTCGCTACATTCAATTGTGATTGCATATACCTGTTGACTAGCCCGACTCCATAAACTATGTCTGGTATGTTACATGTTAGATATCTCAAGCTTCCAACAAGATTTTTGAAATAGGTGGGATCAACATCTCCTTCCTTATTTTTCTTCAACTCAACTCCTGTTTCAACTGGAATTTTGATTGAATTACAATTATCCATCCCAAACTTTTTTAGAATCTCTTTTGTATAGTTTTTTTTAGAGATGAAGATTCCTTTATCACTTTGAATGATTTCGATGCCGAGAAAGTGTGTCATAAGACCAATATCGGTAATTTCAAAGTCTTTCACCATACTTCGCTTGAAACCTTCGAACATGCTGGATTGTTGTCAGTGAAGATTAAGTCGTCAACATATAGACAAGCGTACAACAAACTTCCTTCTAGATCTTTCTTTATGTAGAGTGCATGCTCATAAGAACATTTCACAAAACCACTTCCTCGGAAGTAATCGTCAATTCTTATGTTCCATGCAGGGGGCGCTTGCTTCAAACCATACATCACCTTTTTCAGCCTGTACATTTTATCTGATAGAATGTAAACTTGACTTCTTCAACTAAGCCACCATTGTAGAAACATCCAGTAGCCACCATTGTTGAAGCAATCCTTAGCCACCATACTTGAAATTTCAAGCCCACCATAACCACTTTGATGAATTTTAAGAATTCAAAATTGATTTTAATTTCTTTTTCATTGCCTATAAATACATGCATGTAGTAAAATTATAAATGTGTGGAGTTGTAAGATACATCAAGTATCATATAGAGAGAGATTTAGGAAAGAAATTGTGTTTCCTTCATTGTTGAGAGTTTTGAGTGTTCTTGATTTTGTTCAAGTAATTCTATTATGTTTTTTGCAATTGAATCTCTCATAGGTACACCACCAGTGTCCTCAATTGATCCACTCCTACCAACAAGTGGCATTAGAGTTGCTAGCCGCGCTAGAAGATAAAAAAAAAAAGAAGCAAAAACAGAGCACATTTTTGCGTTTCCGTCAGAAAATTGAAGTTGCTCAAATTATAATTTCGAGCACACCAACTTGTAGATCTCGTCGAGACGATCAAAATCATATAAAAAACGGCCCAACCGGAGTTCAGTATCAACAATCGACGGTCAAAGTGCAACAAAAAAGTCAAACGTTGCAGCTGGCGTTCTAACCCATTAAAAGGGTTTTTTATCCTGTGTTTCGCGGGCACTGATTTTCGCGTATATTGATCGTTTGATTTGTAAGAATTATTTTGGCTTGATCTAAGCCATCCAAAGTCCGATTTAGATAATTAAATAGTGTTTTCCAACTATTTCAATCGTTCCATACACATCTAACGAGTCAGATTTTTCGATTTCTAACTACAGAAGGCTGTATAAGACAAATCTTATACTTTCTCTAAAGATGGCGAAAAACGGAAACACACAAGCGTTAATTCCGAAACTCACCAAATTCAACTATGACAATTGGTGCATTCAAATAAGAGTTTTGCTAGGCTTCAAGATGTCATGGAGATTATTAAGGACAATTATACTGAACCAACCACCAAAGAAACAAAAGGTGCATTATCAGAAGCACGAAAGACAATCATTCGAACAGATCGAAAAAAGAATTGTCAAGCAAAATTCATTCTTTATCAAAAGCTCGATGGCATCGGCCAAAACATCAAAAGAAATATGGGAGACACTCAACAAAACCCACAAAGGTGTGGACAAGGTGAAAAAAATTCGACTTCAATTATTACGAGGTGAATTCGAATCTTTAAAAATGAAACTCCCAGAGTCTATTGCTAATTACTATACTCGAGTTATGATAATTGTAAATCAGCTTAGAAGAAATAGAGAGGATATCAAAGACACAAGAATCTCGGAAAAAAATTTGCAATATTTAGATCCAAAATTTGATTATACTGTCGTAACAATTGAAGAGACAAATGATCTAGAGACTTCGTCTGTGGACAAACTGGTGGGCTCGTTGCAAGCCCATGAACAGAAGGTGAATATTAGAAGTGATAATAATGCTTTGAAGCATGCATTGCAGTCAAAGCTATTCCTAAGTGAAGAAAGATACAAGCAAGGGGGGACGTCACACCAAGGAGGTGAACGAGGTCGAGAATCTCATGGCAGAGGTTCAATAAACTTTGAACAAAAAGAGGAAGTAATGGCGGAAGAGGATTCAATAGAGGAGGTCGTGGACAACAGAACGATGTTCCATGAGGACAAGGTCTTGTAAGAAGAGGCAGTTACAACAACCTTGCAAATAAGGACAAGAGAAATGTCCAACGTCATAATTGGCACAAATATGGCCATTATAGCAATGAATGCAAAAGTAATCAACCTGCAAATGAACCAACGACATTATTAATTTTGCACAGAAGAATCATGTTGAAGATGATTCGTTGATGTTGATGGAGCACAAGTCATCCGATCAGGACCAAAATGTTTGGTATCTTAACTCTGGAACTAGCAATCATATGACTGGCAAAAAGAATTTGTTTGTTGAACTTAATGAAAAAGTTCAAGGAGATATCTCATTTGGCGATCTCTCAAAAGTTCCGATCCAAGGGAAAGGGGAAGGTAATGTGTTGATCAAGCAAAAGAATAGAGATCATGCTTTTATCTCCAATGTTTATTATGTTTCAGATATGAAGACCAATATATTGAGCCTTGCTCAACTAGTAGAAACAGGCTATAACATTAGCCTTAAAGATCTACAACTAACAATTGCATACTCTCAAGGAAAATTGGTGACTTGAATGAAGATGGTGAGAAACCATATGTTTCCACTGGCTATTCATCATGACACTCCAAGGTGTTTGAGTGCTATAATCAAAGATAAGGATTGGATATGGCATCTCAGGTATGGCCATCTTAATTTCGAAAGTTTAAAGATCTTGGGAAGCAAAAATATGGTGAATGGATTGCCCAACATCAACCATCAAAATGAAATGTGTGAAAGTTGTGTTTTGAGCAAACAACACAGAAATAGCTTTGGAAAGCAAGTTCATTGGAGATCAAAGACGCCGCTGGAGCTAATACACACTGATGTGTGGTCCATTGAAGCCAATTTCAAATGGACAGAATCAATATTTTCCGACTTTCATCAATGACTTTAGTAGGAAGACGTGGGTATACTTCCTCAAAAGAAAGTCAGAAGTGTTCAACACCTTCAAAGAGTTTAAAGCTCGTGTGGAGGAACAAAGTGGCTATCACATCAAGACACTGCGATCGGATCAAGTTGGAAAGTATACCGCAGATGATTTCCAGGAATTCCTAAAGCAACAAGGAATTCAACATCAATTCACACCGGCCTATACTCAGCTAAATGGTGTAGCTGAACGAAAGAACCGCACAATCCTTAACATGGCCAGAAGCATGTTAAAGGATAAGAAAGTACTCAAGAGTTTTTGGGCTGAAGCTGTCTCGTGTGTTGTGTATTTGTTGAATAGGTGTCCAACCAAAATCTTGGTTAAAAAGAAGCCTGAAGTAATCATAAGCCAAGTGTGGGTCATCTCCGAATCTTTGGCAACATTACGTATGCCAAAATTCCGGAGGCAAAACAAACCAAGCCGGAAGACAAAGGAGAAAAGTGTATCCTTGTTGGATACGGTGACAGAACAATGGGATACAAACTCTACAATCCCATCACAAACCAAGTATTCTACAGCCGAGATGTCATCTTCGAAGAATCTGAATCCTAGAATTGGGATCAGGTTGAATCTTCTAAATTTGCTGAATTAATCCTTGAAGAAAAAAAACGGACTCAACCAAGAGATGTGATTGCGGATTCACAACAGACATCTCCAGGTGGTGTCACTTCACCACACAATGGGGAATCTTCATCATCCCTAGAACAAGAGTTCTCAAACATAAGGCCTACCAAATTACGAAGTCTGAATGATCTGTATGAAACTACAGAACCGATGAATGATGACATCACGCTATACTGTTTGCTCATGAGTAGTGATCCAGTTAGCCTTAAAGAAGCTAACAAAGAAGATAAGTGGAAGAAGGCAATGGACGAAGAAATCAAATCCATTGAGAAAAACAAAACATGGGATTTGACTACTCTTCCAAAAGGGCGCAAGACCATAGGTGTCAAATGGGTCTTCAAAACCAAAAGAAATGCTCAAGGAGAAGTCCACAAAGATACAAAGCGAGGCTTGTTGCGAAGGGATACAAGCAACAAGAAGGAATTAACTACGGTGAAGTCTTTGCTCCTATAACTAGACTTGAGACCATCAGGCTGATTATTTCACTTGATGCTCAATACAGGTGGAATATATACAAGTTAGATGTAAAATTAACATTTCTCAATGGGTATCTCGAAAAAGAGATCTATGTGGATCAACCACCTGGATATGTGAAGAAAAACCAGGATTTGTCTAGAATATCCCTTCAATGCAATAGTTGCGATATCTCCACATATAAAGATTCATCAATTGAGATTTAATTCTCATCGACCAAAAAGATTCTCTCCACTGGGAACCATAACATGAACTTAAATTTAAATTAAACAAAACAAAACAAATTGTAATGTTCCATCATACGACCCACTAGCCTAGTAATTTTTCGATCAAGTTCACGTGATTCAAAATGCTTAAACTAAATTACTAGTATAACTCATATGGTACTTCATATACTAGACAAATTTTTTTTAATATTTCAGATGTTGATCTCACAACTCAAAGACGTGACATCCGGGTCGTGTTGATCCACTTTGTCCCCTTTGTTGTTAAAGTAAATACCAACCCATAAGCAGACACAAAGCAACTACCACGGCTTCTCTATCAACTCCACCACGGTGTCGTTCCCGAACCAGGATTGGCTCTTTATATCATTTGTAACACCCCATGTGGCCCACTAACCTAGTAACTTTTGGATCGAGTTCATGTGGCTCAAAATGCTAAAGTCAAGTAACTAGTAGTAGCCATACGGTACTTTGTATATCAACAATCTTTTCTAATATTTGTCGGATCTCACACATATTCTCCCTCAAATTCATTAAATATGGGAGTGTTGTCTTTCCCTCCAAAATGTCTCTTCAATTCAATGTCTAGATTTGCCTAACCAAAAGTCTAAATATCCCTCCAATACAATGGTTGAGATTGGACTACGTCTCGACGTTAGATTTATTCCTCGTCCACACAGAGGATTCCCTCCACAAAACATCCACAAATCAAGTGAAATTCAAAAAACAGCAAGATGCACATTTATCAGGAGAGAAATTCACAACTACTAAAGCAAAAGGGTCTAAATGATTCGAATGTGAGACATTCTAATAGACAACGGTGAACGAAAAATAGGTTAAGCAAAAGACAATAAAGACCCATGCAAACTAAATAATCGTCCAAATAACAACTAGTTGTATTCTGAACTTAGCTAAATGGCATGATTACAACAAGGACAAAGCACAAGTATACAACAACAACATCCTTTCATCCACTTATGTCGTGTTGGCTTAATGAATCCTTTGCGCCATAGATCATTTTAGTGTCATCCCACCCATCAAATTCAATACCATCATAATTGTCTATTCCCAAGTTTTTCTAGGTATACCCCTCCCTCTTCTAGTACTCACCACTTGAATTAAATCAAACTTTCTAATCAGTACTTACGTAGGTCTTCCATTGACATGTCCAAACAATCTTTAACGATTTTCTCGCATCTTATCCTCAATGGTGTTATTCTAAATCTCTATGACATGAGCTCATTCCTAATTTATACTCATTTGCCTTAACATGCTCATCTCAAGTACACTACTTTCTAGACATGTTTCTTGTTTGCCGCTCAACAATTTGTTATAAATTGTTGGTCTTAATGCAATATTATAGAATTTCCCTTCAATTTCAACAGTATTCTATAATCACATATTACCCCAACTGCACTTCTCCATATTATCCTGTATGCCTTGATTTTATGCATAATGCTGTCAATTTCTCCATTTTCCTAAATTATAGAACTTAAGTATTTACAATGATCAACCCTACAAATCACCTAATCTCAGTTTACTATTCTCATCTCTCCTAGTATTACCAAAATGCACATATTCCTTCTTAATTCTACTAATTCTTAAACCTTCTATACCTGTTTTTTCCAAAGTTTTAAGTTATTGTTAGATCTCTTCAAGTTTTGTCAACTAAAATTATATCATCCACATAAACATACTCTATAATACTCCATCCTAAATATGTTTTTGAAATTTATCCATCACCAAAGAGGTAATGATATAAAGATGATATGTGATGAAAGGACAAGTACGACTGGTTTCCATGAAGTATGCACTATTTATATTAATGTGCTTAAGGATGGGAATGGCAATATAGTCACGTAGAGAAGTATTGATAGGCTTCCATAAAGAAGTATTGGATATTTATATTGACGTGATTAAGGACAAGTATGCCATATTTAAATTGACGTGATTAAGGACATGTATCACAATATAGTCACTAATGTTCGACCATATGATACTTATGCCTTCCTAATTAATACACACTTACATCACGTATCATCTTTATGTAATTAATTCCTAATTAATCCCCATGCGGCCCACTGGCCTAGTAACTTTTGGACTGAATCTACGAGGCCCAAAATTCTTAAGTCAAGGTACTAGTTATAGTCTACAAGGTACTTTATATACCAGACAATTTTTTCTAATAGTTCCAATGTGGGATCTCACAATGTGAATCAGAAGTACATGCTCTAGCTTTTCAAACCCTAGCATATAATCAATCAAAATAATCGACCAAATCAAAACCAATAGTATACAATTGAAAAATTAACTGGAAATCATAAATCAGGAGATGATGTATCAGAAATATATGAGCCAGAGATAATCCCAGTTGGTTTACCAGAACTTTAGCAGCCAGTGCTCTAGAAGGGCCTCTTTTTGCAAGCGTGTTCAGGGCTACCTCAGCTGCAGCATGTTCTGCCTGTCTCAGAGTGGAGCAGAATGTGGGGCTCTCAAAAGTCTCTCCATTGAAGTTCACTATGGCTTTAAATCGGGGAGCATGATCTGGCCCTTCTCTAACACATGAATAAGATGGCAAGTTGAAGCAGCTTCTTTGAGCCAATTCTTGTAGTTGGTTTTTGTACATGCCTACACACGAAATACACATGATGGTTTTACACTTTTCACGAAGAATTGTTTCCCCGCCCAAATTTAAACCATTTCATTTCTCTAAATTTGACATCATATCAACGGTTTCACTCGTCTCTCTCTCATTACAGCAAAGCCATCATCACATAACTGCACGCAACTGGAGAACATTTCTTTTCCATCGTAAATGCCGTGAATTTGTTAAATATTTATTTTTAAATTTAAACTTTGAAGTGGAGAGAGCAAGATTATGATAGAACTCTGAGAGCATTTGGGACAACGGAGCAGGCTGGGCCTGAGGTTCTTGGGGAGTGAAAGGAACTTCGTAAAGAGGTTATTTAAAAAATATATAAATTTATCAATACAAAAATAGAAAAATTAGGAACTCAACGTGTTTCCATTAATTAATTATAAAAAAAAATGAAAGAATAGACAATAAAATGTATTTAATATCAATATTCTCACATTTTTTCCTCAAAATCACTAATGGGTTTGCTTGATTTTAAATCATTTAACCCAAATTAATACCTAGTACAGAACATCTAACATAATAGAAAAACCAAAATCAGAAGCTATAGCCTAGGTTAAACGAGAATATTCCGAGCATCGAATGCTTGCTTCTGGTGAGTTTGGTATCTTTAGTTCATAGAATTAGGGGGATTTTAATGCATCTAATGTAAATTCATTAAATCCATTGTTGACCCCAAGGGTGTGAATCCCAATGAATGAGAATTAGATGATAACGACATATTTGAGGTTTTGTATTTTACAAGTGTATTGAGTGTATTAGACGAAGAAGATTGAATAAATGGCATAGAAAATGAAAGAAATAAGAGTAAGATCAAGAAAGATGAAGATCAAGCGAAGAAAGAGGAGCAAAATCAAGATGATCAAGCCGAAGATGCTCGTGATGAAGATCCAAAGGGTTGTGAGGGTTTAAAAATAAACTTCATGTTATTGAAAGATAAGATAAACTCCTTCCTTATAACTCCAATACACAGTTGACTCCTCTAGGATAAAGGCATACACTTACATATACTATGTGACAAATTTTTCTTGTTATAAATGTGTGCTCAAGATGCTGAATATTGTTGAAAATGAATTTAAGTCAATATGGATCAAAAACAGAATCAAATTAGTTAGAAAATAACCTTAAAACAGTCATCCGATTAGGACACTAGCCTAAACAGAAAACAACTCAGCTTAATACGGTCAATCGATTCTGGAAGTAAGTTCCAAAGTGAAACATGTATAGGAAATCAATCAAACGAATTGTAGAACCAGTCTACCAATTTGGGCAGTAGTTCAAAAATGTTATTCGGTCAACCGGTCAGTCGACCAATTGGAGCAGTGTGCATTTTAGAATGGCTGATGATGAACATAGGTCAACCGAAGTTGTCGAGCATCTGTTGAGTATCCTTAGCCAGAATTCAAAATCGATTTTCAAATGAACACCAAATTGATTCAAACATGTTTTTAATGTAAATTACACTTTTTATCTATCATTTGAATCAATTATTTTGAATTATGACACAAGATCAATGGTCAAATCGAATAAAATAAAGTTATCATTTCTAAGCCCTAAATTGTAGCTAATTGTCTCCCAATGGATTCTTCCTTTGATTGATCAAATTGGAACGTTGTAATGAGTGTGTATTCATCAAATCTAATGCCCCTAACGTTTAACTAATTAATTACAACGGATTAATACCAAAATCAAGCACAATTGCTCAGATCAATAGCCTATAAATAACTGTCTAGAAAACCTCTGGTCAAGAGACAATATTCCGCCGAAATTAACACACCATACACATTCTTTAAGTTCAATTCTTGTGTGTTAAACACTTTTAGTAGCACATTGAGTGATATAGTGTTGTAAAAATGCTACATTTTCAAGACAGAATGAGGAATTGAGATAGACTCGAGTGAGCTTTTATAAGAGAATTTTTTCGTTGAAATTGGTGCAATCTTGGGGGAAATTCAAAAAAGATCAAATCAATTCCGGCACGATCTACAACTTGCAAATCATAAACATTGCCAATGAATTCATTCCATACTTGTTTATATACCATTTGTGCTTAATTGTCTTTGTGTGGAATATTTGTGCATATACTTGTATCTAGACTTTGTTTATATTGATCACATCCAAAATTCTATATCTTGGTATATAATTGACTTGGTGATAAAATGATTGAAAGTTTCATACTAAGCATTATAAGAGTAATTTTCCTTACACACTGAAATCTATCCTTTTCGGAAAACACGAGCTTTTATTACAGAATCGAAAAGTGTTTTCTAAAAGATCACGAAATTCGTGAGACTGGTATATTGGACATGGGAAGAACTTGCACCGCCGGCGAGATTAAGTTACTCATACAGATCTTAAATCCCTTGTGTACCAATCTAATAAGAGGTAAGTTAATTGGACGTTTTCACTGATGATTCAAAGATTTATTTACTATCTTGAAAACACTTAGCTTGACATTGTAAAGGATTATACTTGTTGAATATTGAGCTCAATTGATTGAATTGATTCTTTGTATCACGTGAAATTAATTGATTATATCTTGTGCGTGACATTTGTGAACTTATTCTTGCCCATCATATATCTATTGTACACACCTTATATAAGCACCTAGTGAGTCAAATGGGGAGTATTAGTTTATAGGTGATTTATAGATGATCCGAGTGCTAACTCGTTAAACTGACAAGATAAAAGTAAACCTGTGAGGGTGTGAATTGTAGCTTACACCAGGGTGCTGGTTTAAGTGAGAGACTTGTGAGAGAGTGAAAGGGTAAAGAGGACTTTACCTTGGTGCATGGGTTTGGACTTCACCGAGGAAGAAGATCAGGGAAATAGTGGATTAGAAATATCTGAAGAAGCTCGGGGGAGTTGACGTAGGTAAGGAAGGACCTTGTCCGAACTACTATAAATCGTTGTGTCCAATCTCTGTTTGTGTGCTTGTGCTTTCATTTTTACTTGCTTATTCCGTTGCGCTACTTTCACATTTGTATGCAATCGTTAAATTCGTTTTAAGTGTGTGATAAAAAAAAAAACAGTTAGTTATTTGCACTATCCAATTCAATCTCCCCTCTTACATAGACATGCACCAACAATTTGTAACAGAGCTTAGTTTCTTATAGGATTAAAACCCATAGCAAACTTATCCATGACAAATAACTCAGGATTCACCTTGCCCGAAAGGCAATCTATGCAAAGGCCACTGTTGTTTATCGGAGACAATTATATATTTTGGAAGGCTAGAAAAATAGCATTCTTGTAAGCCACAAACAATGAGGCTTGTATAGTTATTAAGAATGGTCCCCACACCCCGAGGAAAACCGTAGACTCACGTGAGGAAGAAAAGTCTGAATTTAATGAGGTCGATATTAAATTGCTACCTATGAATGCTCAAGCTATTAACCTTTGTTTCTGTGCATTTGACTTAAATGAGTATAACATGATTTCATGATGCCAGCCAGCGAAGAAAATTTGGGATATGCTCGAAGTGACTCATGAGAGTACCATCCAAGTCAAGGAGTCAAAGATCAATGCCCTAGTACACCAATGCGAGCTATTCAAGATGGAAGAAACCGAAAGCCTTCAACAAATGTACACTCGCTTCAACAAAATCTACAATGGCTTAAATGCTCTTGGAAAGCTTTACTCAATGGAGAAAATAGTAAGGAATAATACTTGAGTCATTCCCAAGGCGTGGGAACAGAAGGTAATAGCGATTCAAGAAGCCAAAAACCTGAATATTTATTCCATGGAGGTGCTGATCGAAAATCTCACCACACATGAGCCGGCCATCAAGACATACGAGGAGGAATCGATTGCAAATCGAAGAAAGGAACTAGCACTAAAAGCGCTCCATGAATATGATCATGAAGATAGAGAAGAAAGCCTAGATAGTAACCAAGAAAAAAGCTTGGCACTTGTGACTGGAACTTTCATCGGTTCACCAAAGGAGATTTCAAAGGAAAGAAATAGTTCGACACATCAAAAGTCGAACGTTTCAATTGCTACAAGACCGGCCATTTTCAATCTGACTGCCCAAAACGCAAGAAAGAGCACAAACACAAGGAAAAACGGCATTCCCGGAAAGGGAAAAAGAAGGTCATGAAAGCCACTTGGGACGACACGGATAGCAGCAGCTCAGAAAGCTCAACTAGCGAGGAGGAGACCACGATGCTTGCCTTAATGACAAATGGAGATGAGGTTAAAAGTAAAACGTCAATAAGTAAGGGCAAGTAGTTCTTGGGCAGTGGATGCTCATGGCACATAGTGGATGATAAATACAAGTTTGCATCTTTAACACTTAAAGATGGAGGTCATGTGACGTTCGAAGACAATGCTAAAGATAAAATCATTAGCATCAGTAATATAGGTAACTCTAAAACTATTATAGAAGATGTTTTACTTATTTATGGTCTTAAACATAATTTGTTTAGCATAAATCAATTATGTGATAAAGGTTGAGAGTTACTTTCTATAGTGATAGATGCATGATAGAAAAACATTGATAATCATAAAGTTTTATTTGTTGTATCTAGATTTCAAAATGTGTATACTTGCTCATTCGATGACATCACATCACGAAAAACTTAACATGTTTAAGCACAATACCTTAATATAGTTGGCTATAGCATAGACACTTAGGACATGCTAGTATGGACTTGATTTCTAATATCTCTATGAACAAGCTAGTTCAAGGTTTGCCTTACACAAAATATGTTAGAGATAAAATATGTGATACATGTCAATTAGGGAAACCGTCTAGATCTTCAATTCAAGTTAAAATTGCATACATCTACTTCTAGACCATTGGAATTACTGCACTTAGATTTATTTGGCCCAAATCCAGTGGCTAATTTGGGAGGGAAACATTATACTTTTGTGCTTGGAATTACTGTATGCTATATTTTAAATGGGTTTTCCATCGTCGGGTTACTTGAAAACCCCCATATAAGCTTTAGAAGGGAAAAACTCCTGCCATTGCCTACTTTAGAGTGTTTGATTGTAAATGCTTTATTTTTAATGATAAGGATAACCTAGGAAAATTTGATGCCAAATCTTATGCGGGTATATTTATTGGCTATGCATCAAATAGTAAGGCATATAGGGTATATAATAAAAGGACTCTAGTTATTTAAGAATCTATGCATGTTGTATTTGAAGAGTTTAATCCTTTTATGTTAGAAAGTGTTTGGATAAGGATGACACAGGTGTTATAGAACTACCAACAGACCATAATGTTGAAACCAAAATAAGAGAGGACTCACTTGAAGTTCATCCAACGGAGAAAAATGCGGATTTTCCCAAAACCATGAAGAGGGCAATCGGGCACCTTCTGGAGCTAATCATTGGTGATATTCACCGCGGGATAAGTAGTTTCTCTTCACTGCATAACCTTTTTAATATCTTTTTTCTTTCCCAAATTGAGCCTAAAAAGGGTAAAGAAGCAATAACTTGAATACAATAATCAATCATATTATTTTATTAATCATACAATATGAGACTACATATAGGAAAACTTAGGAACTAAAAAAGATAACTAATGACAATTAACTATTTTTCTAATCTGTATATTTGACTTCCTATATACAAACAATCAATCAAATAATCAATTATTCAATTATGTTATTCAATTATTCGAACACTCCCCCTCAAACTGGTATGAAGATATCTTCCATTGTCAGCTTACAAACTAGATAGTCGAATCTCTTCTTCGGTAATCTTTTTGTTAGAATATTTGCAATCTGTTCGGTAGTCGGTACATACGGCATACATATTTGTTCACTCTTAATCTTTTCCTTAATGAAATGCTTGTCCACTTCCACATGTTTTGTCCGATCATGTAGTACCGGATTGTGAGCGATTGCAATGGCTGATTTGTTATCACAATAGACTTTTATAGATGTTGGATTGGACATATTCAACTCTTCTAGTAATTTGTTAATTCATAACACTTCACAGATGCTGTGAGCTATGGATCTGTACTCCACTTCTGCACTACTTCTGGCTACGACATTTTGTTTTTTACTCCGCCATGTGACTAGGTTCCCTCCAACGAAAGTGCAATACCCGGATGTTGATCTCATGTCCGTGATGCTCCCAGCCCAATCTGCATCAGTATATACCTCTACCAGTTGGTGGTTATATTTTTTATACAAAATTCTTTTTCCGGGTATACCTTCAAGTACCTCAAGATTCTATAGGCAGCTTCAAAGTGTTCTTGTCCCGGTGAGTGCATAAATTGGCTGACCATGCTTACTGCGAAAACTATATCAGGACAAGTATGTGATAAGTTGATTAACCGCCTCACTAGTCTTTGATATTGTTCTCGATTTACCACTGCTTCAGGTTTGGCCGGTTGTAGATTCTCATTCGATTCGCTTGGAGTTTCTGCAGCTTTGCACCCAAGTAGCCCTGTTTCATTCAGTAGATCGAGTACATACTTCCTTTGATTTACAAATATGCCTTCCTTTGATTTAGGGAATTCCATTCCAAGAAAATACTTCAACGGACCTAGGTCTTTGATCTCAAAGTCATTAGCAAGTTTCCTTTTAAGTCTTTCCAATTCATCACTATCACTTCCAGTTAGGATGACATCATCTACATAGACAATCAAAATGGCAATCTTACCATCAATTGAGTGTTTATAGAACATAGTATGATCTGCTTGGCTTTGTCGATAACCATGACCTTTTACAATGGTTCCAAAGCGTTCAAACCACGCTCTAGGAGACTATTTTAGACCGTATAGTGACTTATTTAGCTTGCACACCTTTTCTTGTCCTATTTTTCTTTCAAAACCTGGTGGTAAACTCATGAACACTTCCTCCTTCAAGTCTCCATTTAGAAAGGCATTTTTTACGTCTAATTGGTGTAGTAGCCAATCAAGATTCACTGCTAGGAACAATAGAACCCGAATCGAATTTATCTTAGCAACTGGAGCAAAGATTTCTTGGTAGTCTATCCCATATGTCTGTGTGAACCCCTTAGTCACGAGCCCTGCTTTGTACCGTTCTATGCTTCCATCTGCCTTACACTTGACTGTAAATACCGACTTGAACCAGACTATCTTTGTATCGCTTGGCGAGTCAATTATTTCCCACGTATCACTCATTTTAAGAGCATTCATCTGTTCCAGAACTACTAACTTCCAACCTGGATCACCTAGTGCTTCCTCAATATTCCTTGGAAAACATATTAGTAACTTTAGAAGTAAAGGCTCTATAAGATTCGGAAAGTTTTGTGTAGGATACATATCTAGATATGGGGTGATTAGTGCAGGTTCTGAGTCTTTTTCTGATGGCTATAGGAATATTGAGATCTGAAGTAATACTAGAATGAGAAGGTTCATTAGGAGATGGTAAAGAGATAGGATTACTTGGGTGAGAGGGTTCATTGGGAGATGGCAGAGAGATAAGATTACCTGGATCTTTACTTGGGGAGTCGGATTGACCTTGTGTTAGAACGATAGGCTAACTTATATTCTTCTTTGTACCTTTCCGAGTATAAACCCGCAACTCAGTACGTGATCGTGGTATTTCTTTATCTGTTTGTGAGGGAATCATGTTTGGTACTAGTATATTAGTAGGGATTTTTTTTTGTTTTTCAATATTTTCATCACTTAGTTTTGACTGATTTGAAGTAAAAATTTCTAAGACGGTAGTAGGGAGAGGATTATCAGTGACCCAAAAATTCTCTTCCATTAGATTCTCCCCCTGAATGGGATTTTTGTCAAAGAAAGAAATATGTTCCAAAAACGTAACATCCATACTCACATGAATTTTCTTTGTTCGTGGATTGTAACACTTATCCTTTTTGATTTGGTGCATAACCGGTGAAAACACATTTTTCTGCTCTAGGATCAAGTTTAGACCGAAATTGGCTGGAAATATGAACATAGAAGGTGCAACCAAATACTATAAGGGGCAGGTTAGCTGATATCCTAGAAACTGAAAAATGTATTTTGAAATTATCATATGGTATGGTGTAGTTTAGAATACGTGTAGACATGCGATTTATTAAATATGCAGCTGTTAAAAGAGTATCACCCCACAAGTATTTTGGAATATGCATAGAAAACATGAGTTTACGTGTGACTTCGAGTAGGTGTTTATTTTTTCGTTCAGCGATGCCATTTTATTCGGGCGTGTCATGACATGTAGATTGATGTAGAATGCCATTTGTTTTCAAAAAACTGCCTAAACATTCCTTGAAATATTTTGTTCCATTATCTGTGCGAAGAATACTAAGTTTCATTTGAAATTAGTTTTCGAGCATAATGCAAAAATCTTTAAATAAAGCTTCTACATCAGATTTTGCACGCATCAAATAGGTCCAATATAAACGCGTGTGATTATCAATAAATGTCACGAACCATCTTTTTTCCAGATACTGTTATGATTTTTTATGGACCCCATATATTGCTGTGAATTAAATAGAAAGGTTTGAATGCACAATATGCTTTTGAAATATAAGAAGTACGCTGACTTTTTACAAGCAAACAACTTTCACAATAAAAATAAGAACAATCCACATTCTTAAATAAAGTCGAAAACAAATGTTTAAGATATTAAAAACTTGGATGTCCTAGTCTAAGGTGCCAAAGCATGATTTTACCACGAACAGACGTTGAACTCATACCACTGGGGCCGTGAGCTGTTTTATTCCTTAAAGAGTTATCATTGAAGTAATAAAATCCATCCACTAGTCTAGCACTACCAATCGTCTTCCCCGAGCGCTGGTCCTGAAATAAACATTGAGATTCAAAGAACATGGCATGACAGTTAGAATCTCGCAATAGTTTACTTACAGATAAAAAGTTACAAGTAAGTTTAGGAACGTGAAGGACGGTTTTTAGATTAATACTATCTGAGATTTTTATTTGGCATTTTCCTACAATGGGTGAGAAACTTTCGTTTGTAATCCTAATTCTTTCATTACCAGAACACGGTGAATAGATATTGAAAAGATGATAAAAACTTGTCATGTGATCAGAAGCACTTGAATCGATAATCCAAGGCGCTGAATTTAAGAAACAAGAAAAAGCTTTAGAGTTGCTACCTGTTTGAGCTAAGGAAGCATTAGGAGTACCGAATGATAGATTGGCAGCCAACAATTTCAGAAGTTGATCAATCTGCTCTGTGTTGAATGGAGTGGTGGCAGCTTCATACGCGGAAGGATATGATCGGTTAGATTTTTCTCCCGACTTGTTACTCTTCAAATTTGTTGGTTTCCCATGGATTTTCCAGCATGTTTCCCATGTATAACGGGGCTTGTTGCAGTAGTCACACCAAATATGAGGGCGTTCCTCTGCTTGGCGTTGAAACCTATTGGAGTTGGTATTGACTGCAGCCAAAGCAGACGGGTGACACTGGTCAATTGGAGTAGCTGTAGGACCGATAATTTGTGGCTTGTTGAGCATAACGTTCCGACGGGTCTCCTCCCTTCGGACTTCCGAGAAAACCTTATTGAAGAGGCAGACGACCAATGATTTGTCCCCTAACTTCATCAAGTTCCGGTTTCAACCCTACAAGGAACTTAAAGACACGATTATCATCCACCAACTTCTTATAGAGGTTATAATCCTCGGTTCGAATGTCATTCATAATCGTCGAACATATCCCGATCCAGCCATATTCTCTTCAATGAATTGAAACACTTGGTGACACCGTCTTCGCCTTAACGTCACAGAGTTTTAGAGTCAACTCATACTTTTGACATTGATTTCCCCGGTCAGAGTACATCTGACTGACATTGTCCCAAAGTTCCTTCGCCGTAGGATAGCACATGTAGGTGGAGCTGATTTCTTCATCCATAGAGTTACGAGTCATATCATAACCATGGAGTTTTCAGCATCCTAAGTTGTATGCAACGGATCTGTGATGGCGGACTCTTTTGTATCACCAATTAGATATCCATCTGTCCTCTTCCACGAATATACATTCGCACCGATTGAGATCAACTCAAGAAATTGGTTTCGTTCAGTCAAACAGAGGTAATCTGGATGGAGTGAGATTCGGAAGGGAGATTTTTTGATTCGTTGAGTTGGCTGGACCTTGGGGTGGATTCCGAAGTAACGTCGGGCATGGTGAAAGCAGGGGAAATATCGTCAAAGGCTAAGAATCGTTGGGTGGACCTTCAACGAGCTAATCTTGCGAGATAAAGGCCTGAACTGTAATCTCGCGATACCTTGCTGCACTTGAACGAACAAATCTCGCGAAACCAGGCTGCACTTGAACGAGCAAATCTCGCGAAACCAGGCTGCAGTTGAACGAGCAACACTTGAACGAACCTCGCAAGATCAACTTTGTGTGCTAATTTGAGTTCCGACGAGTGCTATCGACGGCTTGTAGAGGTCTGACGAGGCTTCATCGTCAGTTGTAGAGCGTAGCGAGTGTTCGTCGGTGGCTGTAGTGGACCGGTGAGTGCTATCGACGGCTTGTAAAGGACCGACGATGCTTTGTCGTCAGTTATAGACGGTT
Organism: Eucommia ulmoides; assembly: GCA_016647705.1. NCBI lineage: Eukaryota > Viridiplantae > Streptophyta > Magnoliopsida > Garryales > Eucommiaceae > Eucommia > Eucommia ulmoides. Next base: position 22,115,875 of record CM028341.1, read on the forward strand.
GCAAGTGTTCGTCGGTTGTAGAGGGAGTTCGTCGTCGGCTGTAGGAGGGCCTCCGGTCGTCGCCTGGCTGTAAGAGGCGACGGCGAAGTTTCGTCGGCTATTGTAGAAGTCTGGCGAAGGTCGGCGGCGGCGGCTATAGAGAGCCGGCGGCGGTGGTCGAAGGCTTGTAAAGGGCCGACGGTTGCTGCAACTAGCTAGGGTTTAGTTTAGGCTCTGATGTCAACTTGAATACAATAATCAATCGTATTATTTTATTAATCATACAATATGAGACTACATATAGGAAAATTTAGGAACTAAAAAAGGTAACTAACTAATGACAATTAACTATTTTCTTAATCTGTATATTTAACTTCCTATATACAAACAATCAATCAAATAATCAATTAGTCAATTATGTTATTCAATTATTCCAACATGATGAATCTTAGGTGTTAGCAATGCAAAAAGAGTAGAATAAATTTGAGTGTAACAATGTATAGACCTTAGTACCTAGTCCTAATGAACATTCACCGTAATCGGTACTAAATGGATCTTTAGAAATAAGAAAGATGAATCCGTCATTGTTACTAAGAATAAAGCTTTAGTTGCTCAACGTTATAGTTAAGAGGAAGGAATTGACTATGAGGAAACTTATGCCCCGTACCTAGGTTAGAAGCCATTAGCATGCTAGTAGCTTTTGCATGTGCTCGCAATTTTAGATTATTTTAAATGGATGTCAAAAGTGCATCTCTAAATGGTTATATTATGGAATAAGTATATGTGGAACAACCCCCGGTTTTGAAAATGAAAATTTCTCTAAATTGCTTTAGGGTATCAAACAAGCCTCTAGAGCTTGGTAAAATCTTATTCTGAAGTTGCTAATACTCAAAGAAATTTTGAAAATCCTAAAGAAAAAACGTATTATTTATAATATGTCAGATAAAGATATAAAAGATCTGGTTAATAAAACGTTTAAAATAAAAATGACAGATTTTTATGAATAAGTTTCTTGTGAAAAAAGTGATAGGAAATTAAATAGTGCTAGATTACCAAAAATACGTGATGTCTATATGCCTACTACCTCTAATGTAGGGAATCATTCAATAAACTAGTTAAGAGAAAATCCGAAAGAAACTTGTAAGTTTATTTAACTGGTTGATTATGCTCTTAGTGAATCTAATTTATTATCAGAAATAAAATTAAAAATAAAATGGATTATATTGAATGAGTTAAATAATCATTTTGCTACTATAAATCTGTGTCAGAAAGAAAGAACTGTTTATACTTTTGATGATGGATCCTCTTATATTTTCGATGAATATGATAATTCCGATTAACTATGTCAATTGAAAAAATTGATGAAAATATTGAATTACCAAAAGAACTTGCAACTATTACTAATAATCAAGAAAAAATCATGAAGGTTGTTAATAACAACAAAGTTTCTATAGAAAGCCTTAATTTTGAAAGAATAGGGATAGAGAAACGTCTATACCCTCATATAGAAGAGCTTATATGTTAAACACTGAGGATAATGAAACCGCCTCACTTGATAGTGATGATAATATAGAAATTTTGGAAGAATTAAATGTTCTTATGAATACAGAAACCGGTACTAGTGGTGTTAGACAACCTGTTGACACAACAGCTACTGGACAAAGTGCTCAAACAACTCAACCTACTGAACAAACGGCGACTAGCACGAATATTCCTACTACCCCAAAAAGTCCTGCCAGTAATTTTCTAAGAGACCCTTCAAATTTTACTACGCCTTATGTTACCGAGACGTTCCCTGAAAATGTCAATGCAAACACTGCTTTTCGAGATTCTAGGAGAGGAATTGAAGATGCTAGAAGAGAATTAATGAGACAAAAATTCAGTGAGCCAAAAACTGAAAATATCTCGGAAAATGATATATTTCTCAATATAGACAATTATATGGGAAATACTAATTTACTTGAAAAGGTTATTTCAAATTGGGTAAAATCTTTATACACCATTGCTATATTTAAAAATGTTATAAGAAATGAAGAAATTACATATGATGCCTTTTCTAGATAGATTCCTATGACACTCATAGGAAACGCTGGAAATTGGTGGATGAATATTTCTATTTATGCAAAAAATAAAATAAGAACAGGAATTTTATCAACAGCAACAGAAGTTAGCTGTGAAGAAACTAATGTTAGTAAAATTATAGGAAGATTTGAAGACGCTATTAGAAAGGAGTTTATAGGACAATTCTGGGATAAAGACGCTAAAGAAAACCAAAAGAAACAAGAGTCAATGCTATAAATCATCTAATAAATATGAGAATTTGCAATATGTGCTATTTTGAAGCCTACACTAATGAATTTTCAAAACACTATTATAAAGCTGATTTTAATGAAGCTGAAAAACAAGTGTATCATGATATGTATTTTACTAAACTTCCTTCTCAATATGCCAGAGAATTAATAATAGGGTATAAAAGCATAGCGAGCTGGCAAACAGAAGATACGTTGGGAGCTAGAATAGAACACGCTTAAAGACAAATAGGAGTTTGGTGTGCTGCTGCTAAAAATGCTGAGATATATAAAAAAGATCATCAACTTGGTCTATGTTACGATAATCAATCGGAGGCTCCAAAGCAATTTGGATGCGCAGATATGTTTCCTCATAAAGCTAAAAAATATTCTAAGAAAAATAAATATAGACTAAAAAGGACATTTAAAAGAAATTTTAGGCCTAGAAAAACTTTTAAAGCTAAAAGATTTTTTTTAAAAAAATTTACTAAAAAACCTTTTCAAAAGATAAAAACTGCTCAAGAAAAACCTACTAAAACATGTCGTTGTTGGGGCTTGCAATGAAACTGGCCATTATTCAAACGAATGTCCAAACATAAAAAATAAACAAAGTGCTAAAGTCAAGATGTTTTTAGAACAAAATGAATCCGAAATTAGTGAAGCCAGTGATATTTCAAACATTGATTCTGAAGAAGAATTTTACTATCTTGAAGAAACCAGTGATGAATCAGGAAGCGAATACGAGTACTAACGCTGATTACTTTGTTGAATCTGCCGAAGAAAAGGGTAACTATTAGGCATCTGCTCTCATTAACCCTAAGCTGCTTAAACATGTAGAAGTCTTTTGTGATAAAGAATTATTCAAAAAAAGTTTCTTGGAAAGATTTAATAGAAAAAATATCTATTACTATGGAACTTGTCAATTTGAAGCTGTTCTTAATACTGAAGAATCGAGAGGAAAAATCAACATCCCTCTAATCAACAAGAGAACGATTTATGAACAATTGGAAAAATTTGGGAAAAATAAAGAGAAAATTGGCTATATACATGTAGGAGGAATACAAGTTGTTTTTAAAGCTTGCTTTCGCGAAGGAATTAATTTTCCAATAAAAGCTGTTATTCTAAATAATAGAATCAAAGATAGATTTGAGGCTTTATTAGGAGTTGTTCATGGAAATTTAAGTCAAGGAATTTAGGGAATAAAAGTTTATCCAAGATATGGTGTTGGCATAAGAGAATCAAATATTAATGAGGTATTTAGTCTTGCTCATGAATGCGCTAAAAAAGATTTTATGATAGAAAGAAGATTTCCTTATTCCATTACTTATCATGTCAGTTACTTTTTAAGTAACAGTCATCATAGTGACAAGTTTGTTAATCATGAATTTATTGAAATTGACAAAGTATTTGAGCCACTTGCAAAAATTTATAGGCTAGAAATAGTACAAGAAATTGATTTGCCTGCTGATTAGAAACTTGATATCAATAGAAAACCAGATATGGAAACTACAAGATTATCTAATGCTAATAGACTGGAAAGTATTAAAAGAATTTCTTCGTTAAAATTAACTGGTTGAGAAATAGAAGAATGTTCCATTGATAGAAGAATGGTAGAAAGAAAAGCTGATGTTCCAACTTATAAAATAAAAATAAAATACTTTAATGATATTACAATTAATGAAGTAGAAGCATTAATAGATATTGGTGCCTCTGTTAGTCATATATCCCCTCACAAATTTTCTGCTGAAATGCCTAAAAAATTGCTTGAAGAACCTTATGTTTACAAAGACCTTAATGGGTTTAAACACACTATTACCCAAACCGCTAATATTCCTTTAATTATTGGAAATAGAGAATTAATATTCTCTATATATCTTGATAAAGACGAAAAGATGGAATTATTATTGGGAAATAACTTTCTAGATTGTTGCTTTCCATATAATATTACGTATGATACAATTATGCTAACAATAAATGAAAAACAAATCTGTGTCCCTAGGATTATATGAATAATGCTAGAAGTCCTATTTACTTTCAAATAGGAATTGTAATAGATAATGACATTATTTCAATACCCTGTCTACTTGACACTAGTGCTGATATTTGTCTAATGAATAAAAATGTTCTACCATATAGAATGTGGAAGAAAACAAATGAGTTAACTATAAGTGATAAGGGCTTCGAGGGAAAAGCTCTCGACTTAAAAATCGTTACAATAAACCTCGTTATATTGTTTGGAGATCGTTACATAAAAATTCCAATAATTTACCAACAAAACACAATGGGAGTACCAATGTTACTAGAAAATAATTTCTTACGCTTTTTTAAGAAACCCTGTTTTACTCAAATTGTTGGTGAGTTCTTAACTCCATGTAATCACTGGATAAGAATACCACGGTTCCAAACTCTAAACATCGTTTATACGCAAAAACGTGGTGATATTTACCTCCTTGCTTCACATATTTTTAAAAAACTCGCCAATAATTTTGGAGAAAATCCTACCGCATTATGGGATATTGATAAAATCTATGCTAATATTGAATTGCTTGATTTAACTTTATATTATAAGGGTAAGACCTATGCGATACTCAGAAGAAGATACTAAAGAATTTGACACACAGATTCAGGAATTACTAGATTTAAAACTGATCCAAAAAAGTAAAAGCCCTCACTCAAGTCCTACTTTTATGGTACGAAATCATTCCAAAATAAAACGAGGAAAAGCTAGAATGGTTGTTAATTATAAAAAATTAAATGAAAAAACCAAGTTTGATGGATATTTTTTACCTCATAAAGAAAGTCTGATCAATAGAACTAAGAGAAAGAAAATATTCTCAAAGTACGATTGTAAAAGTGGATTTTGGCAAATCAAATTAATGAAAGAATCAATTCCGTTAATTGCTTTCAGTACCCCTAATGGGCACTATGAGTGGCGCCGTTTGGATTAAAAAATGCTCCTCAAATATTCCAAAGAAGAATGGATAAAGTGTTCAGCAAGTTATCTGATTTTTGCATTGTTTATGTTGATGATATACTTATATTTTCTGATAATGAAAAAGATCATCTAAAGCATCTCGATATTTTTGCAGATCAATGCAAAGAAAGAGGAATTTTGCTCTCACAAAAAAAGGTTGAAATAGAAAAACAGAAAATAGAATTCTTAGGATTAATAATAGATGCTACAGGAATAGAAATGCAACCTCACATTTGTGAAAAAATAATTGCTTTTCAAGACATACTTGAAGACAAAAAACAAGTTCAAAGATTTTTAGGAGTCTTAAACTATGCTGAAACATTTATTGAAGGATTCGCTAAACATAGGCAGCCTTTCCAAAGACTGCTTAAAAAGGGTGCTAAATTTGCCTGGATTGAAGAACTTTCTCATAAGATAAAAAAAAATCAAAAGTCTTGCTACTCATCTTCCAAGGTTGACCTCGCCAACAGATGATGATGATTTAATCCTTGAAACTGATGCCTCCAATACTTATTGGGGTGCAATACTTAAAACTGTTACTGGAAAAATTTACAGGTATACTAGCGGAACTTTCACTGATACACAGCAACAATATCACAGTAACCTCAAAGAGTTACTCGCTATTAAAAAAGGGATTGAGAAGTTTAGATATTTTCTTATTCCTAAAAAATTTACAATAATCACTGATAATAATCAAGTTAAAGGATTTATCTTTAACAAGTTACCTACAAGTCCTGAATATAATAAAATGAATGGATAGCAAACATTCTTTCGGCATTACAATTTTGATATTATTCATCGAGCCGGTAAAGATAATGTTTTGGCTAATTTTCTGTCCAGGGAAGGAAATGGAGGCTAGTAAGGAATCGATTCCAATTCCCAAAGACGTTATTGAATCAATTAAGAAATATTGTTCCCAATGACATTATTTTTTTAAGCGTTGTTGAATAATTGATTTACAAATATGAAACCATCCATGCTAAAGAAAGTGAGAAAAAGGAAGTTGAGACTTCCAATGCTGAAAAAGATAACACTTTATCAAAAAACGTTGAGGCTTCTAATGCCTTAAAAATTGAGGATTCAAATGCTCAGAAAAGTTAGATCGTTAGTGATCTGCAAAATGCTACTTTGATTCGCTCACCACCGAATGTAAGGAATTCTATGGTGTAGCAAAGAAAAGTGCTGAAAATCTGCTTCAAAAAATCCAAATCTTAGACTTTGCTGCTAGTGAAGAGGTGAAGAAAAATGTTTGCAAATTATTAAAACACGCTCTTGGAAGTTGTCGTTACTATATCAACGAAGTAAATCAAACCAAGATTAAATGGGGAGATGAGCTCAGCGATGACGATAGTGACACATATTTGATGCTTTTAAAAATTCGAACGATCACAACAAAGGACATGTGACTAATGTTGTTGCTAGTCAAGACCCACTATTTAGCATTTCGCGTCAACAGATTCCGCTGAAATAAGGGAGGAACCCACATACAGTACACTGTCGGCCATTATGCTACTGTACATTCACAAGGACTGTGCTTGTCTTATTGCGTCAGCATTATTGTCCCGACATTGTTCACTTTTTGAAAAACGTAGCCGATTACTATGCTAATACTGTTCACCTTTTGAAAATTAATCAGATATTGTCTGAACTACTTTATTGAAATGTAAAATCACGTTCGTGTGTATATAAACGGGAAGTGCTGAGAGGATAGGCAGAGTTGGGTATACATACCAAATGCTTAACCTCTTTTGTAATATGTAATCTTCCCCAGAGGAAAGTTAGTGTATTATAAATAAAATGTTTTGAGTGTTTCTAAAATAAGTGTCTCGTATTCTTTAGCATATGTACCCATATCACCTCTGAATGTTTTAATCATGAATTCTTTTGAGAATCTGGAGCGACCGAAGCTTAGGCTTGTTCCTGGAGTCCTGCAACCGTTAGCCATAGGTGTTGTTAAAGGCGTTTGGCAATTTGGATTGGAACTGGAGGCCTAAAGCGTTCTCAGGAGGAGAATACAGTCGTTGGTTCGATCAAGAGAAGACGTGGTGGAAAACAAATGGGAGCACTTATCACGAATCCTCACATTTTATGAATAATACTACTAACAAGTACTCTATTCACCACATATTGCCTACCTCACCATGAATGAAATAAAATTGGTTAGAAATTTTATACCTGTTTTTTAAGATACTGATTTAGGGACACATGAAAACATTATTAAATTCCATAAAGAAATTGATACTTTGCAAAGAGCTTATCTCACATTTATAGCTAAAAAACCTACAATAAAATTTTCCCGTAATAAAAATGTTGTCTATACTCGAATACAACAAGATAATAATAAAAAAATGAGTGATGATAGAAAAGATGAAATTTTAGATATGATCAGAAAATATTTGTTTGAAATAATAGAAATTGATAGAAAACCGAGTAGACCTGCTTCTAACCAAAGAAATGAGTGAACAAAACCCGACAAATAGATTACCCGCTCAAGGATTTATCAAAAATTTCCTGCTTACTTTTGACAAAGTAGAACTTGAAACGCTCAAAGAATTGTTAAAATTTCGTGATGAACTAAATATGTTGTTACTTTCTTATATTAAAATTTCGTGATGAACTAAACCCCTTGGCCAAATCAGCAACAGACCATGACCGAACGATGGTTTTATAATCATCAAAGAATTAGTGATAATAGAAAGATTGAATGTTTAAAAGCGATTAAAAACTGTATTAATAAAATAATTAACAACGATTACTCTAAAAATGATCCTGCCCATGCTTCTTATGCTCTAAGAATGCAACAAAGTAGGAGAATGACTACTAATATTGGTCAATCCCTCAACCATGTTACCAGTCTTGCTAATTTTAATATTCAAAATGAATGATCAAGTTTTTTTGAATAAATTTATGCTTGCCTTTGATGAATTGATTATTGGAACAAAAGAAGATGTTTATATATTCTACGATCAAATAAATTATGCTATAAAAGGAATAGAGAGAATGATGGATTTTGATTATGCTTATGTCGAAAACCCCATCATCAATAGTGCCCTAGTGGAAATAAGACTAAGCAATTTACGCAAAATAAATTTGCTATATGAAATCCGTCGCTATTTAAGAGATTTAATTGCTGGAGATTCTGGAGATCATGACCCTGATGGAGATCTTCGTATCAAAAAGGAATTGGTTGTAGACAATCTGGTTCCGATATACTATTAGTACAAATATATGTTGATGACATCATTTTTGGGCCTACTAACAAGGATCTCTACCAAGAGTTTGCCAAGAATATACAGGAAGAGTTCAAGATGAGCATGATGCAAGCACTCACATTTTCTATTGGACTCCAAATCAAACAAACCAAGGATGAGATAATCATCAAACAAGCTAAGTACATGAGGAGTTGCTAAAAAAAATACGGAATGAAAAACAGGAAAGCATACACAACAACAATGGGCATTGCTCAAAAGTGGACAAGGATGAGAAAGGCAAAAGTGTCAGTGAAAAGTTATATCGAGGTATGATTGGTAGCCTTCTCTATCTTACTGCAAGTAGGCCCAATATTATGTATAGTGTTTCCATATGTGCACGTTTTCTATTAATGAAATAGGGAGTCACACTTAACCACTGTTAAAAGGATATTTAGGTATTTAATTGAGTCATACGACTTAGGTCTTTGGTTCCTAAAAACAGTGAGATGCACATGATTAGTTACTCCGACACCGACTTTGTTGGTTGTAAGGTTGAGCATAAAAGCGCAAGTGGCACATTGCACTTTCTAGGACATGCACTAGTTTCTTGGTCAAGCAAAGAGTTATTTACTATCTTGAAGATAGTCTTAGTTTGACGTTTGACATTGTAAAGAATCATACATATTTAATATTGAGCTTAATTGATCAAATTAATTCTTTGTATCACATGGACTTAATTGATTATATATTATACGTTACATTTGTGTACTTGTTCTTGCATATCATATATCTATTATACACACCTTCTATGAGCACCTGGTGTGTAAATATAGGGTGTATTGGTTTATAGGTAATTGATAGAAACTCCGAGTGTTAGCTCGTTAAACTAAAAAGATAAAAGTGAACCTGTGAGGGTGTGAATTGTTGCTTAAACCAAGGTGTTGGTTTAAGGGAGAGAATTGTGAGAGAGTGAATAGGTAAAGAGGGACTTTACCTTGGTGTATGGGTATGGTCTTCACCAAGGAAGAAGATCTGTGAAATAGTGGATTAGAAATCTCCAAAAGAGCTCGGGGGAGTAGACGTAAGCAAGGAGGGACCTTTGCCAAACTACTATAAATCACTGTGACACTGTGTCTAAATCATCTCTATCCCTATCTCTGTTTGTGTGTTTGTGCTTTTACTTGCTTATTCTGCTGCACTACTTTCACACTCGTATCTAATTGTTAAATCAGTTTAAGTGTGTTATAAAGAGAAAGCAAAAAGAAATTAAAAGTAGTTTGTTATTTGCAATACCCAATTCAACCTCCCCCCTCCCCCTCCTTGGGAAGACTTGGACCAACATCCATCATAGTTATGTTATTTGCATTATCCAATAAATTATCCATGTAGTTCGAAGATCATTTTCTAATTCAAAATAATTGTCCAACTTTTCTCCTCCTCCATCCATTTTGTCGATTATTAACCAATGTTTCTCTCTATATTTGTTATTTGGTAAGTTTGATGGTGGAGAGAAATTAGTAGTTATGAAAATAACATGTATTAAAAAAAATCTCCCAAATTTGGATGATTTGGAGAGAAAATGAATGAAATTACTAAAAAAAATAATATTTTCCTAATTTTCTTTCAATAAATATGATATTATATTTGATTGGACAAATTAATTATATTTTCTTTTATTTTTTCTTTTAATGTGATTTTGCAATTGATAAGCCCAATTAAAATTTATACGGAAGGGGGTAATCAAGCGATTATTAATTAGTAAATTTGAAGGAGAATAAATATTAAATTAAAATCATTGATCAATTAATAATAACCACTAAACAAAATATAATGGAGATACTGTATTGTTCAAAAGCTAACCTTAAAAACAAAAAATGCAAAATTTGGAGAATGAAAAAGTAAAGTAAGTTTTCATTCAAACACACATTGAAAAATTGAAAATACAATAATAAAGAGTTGAAAATCTCTTCATATACCTTTTCTTAGGAGTTTATACTTAGTTTCTTTATATATTCATTGCTTACTATTTTTAAGCGCGAAAGCAAATGAAACTGATTGAAAGTCATAATTTTTTTTCCTAAATGCCTAAAAATTTATTTTTATTGTTTTTTATAAATATTATTAAACGCGAAATTAAAAAAATAAAAATAAAACTCTAAACTTCATGTGTAATATTCAAATGTTAAATATCTATTAATATAAAATTTAATTTATTTTCCCTAAATGCGCGGGCCTTAAACTAGTATCTAAAAAATATGGCTCCCCAGAATTTAGGGGTGTGAAACTGTGGCTTCCTTTGCTTCCCCTCGAGGCGGACCTACAATGGGGAGGGGGAGAATGCTTTTCGGCTCCACACCTTCCTAATATCAATTATAAGAGAACTTCATTAAACCTAATCCTCCATATGGTTGCGAAAAATATTCAGCTAACGAAATGGAAGTCTTAAACTGTCAGCCCTAAAAACAAAACAAGAATGACAAATGGAAAAACTCACCTCAATCAAGTAAACTTCAGGTTCTACACCAACAACTCCTGAATCCTGATTGTAGTTCTACTCTCTCTGATTCTTCACTGCTTCATACAGTGAAAATTTCAAGGCGACGTACTTGATTTTCCTTTTGTTAACCTACAGTTTTCACCAGCCAAATCAGTAGTGATTTTCCACAATAGGTTACCCACAACCCACCTCCATTTAGATCGCAATCCAAAATCAACCGAAAATCCAACTGAGAAATTGAGGAAATCGGTGAAAGCAAACGAAATTGAAACGGCGATAACTGAGTACTGAAGAAACAAAACGAGAAACTGTTCCGTACCTGAAATTGATATCCCTTTAAGGTTCGCAAGTTAAGAATGCTTCTGACCTTCGAGCAGTGAAAATGGGCGATCGGAAAGGGAAGACGGCAGTGTGACTGAGTGCCCAAAAAGAAGCTAAATAAGCTTCTTCACACCTTTCTATGACAACCCTTTTGTTCCGTCTCTGTTGTTCTTTCGTTGGGAAGAATGGGAGATTATGGAATCTTACTATTGATAACGATAGAGCGAAGCTGATGTATGATGTAGATGGTGCTATGCCCATTTATTGTGTTTGAAAGTTTGTGCAACAGAGCAAATGGCAGGGGAGCCAACATGAGAAGTAAACATTCGTGATAATTTTTATTTTATTTTTCTCCATTGGAATTTTGACACTTTGCACCCTGAAGTTGGACCATTTTTTACCTTGGTCCCTGTAATTTCAATTTGAACACATGACACTGAAGATTCATAATAATCTAGCTTTTGTCTAAATTAATAGCTACATTACAATTTTTAATGATATCACTTGCCAATGGCCCAACTACTTTTAAGAGAACCTTAAGAGCATTTTCATTTTCTTTCTTTTCCTTTTATAAATTTTCTATATCTATATTTCAGACTTCTAAGTATTAAAGCAAGAAAGAGAATGAGACTGGAGAATAAATGAGGGTATTAAAGTAGGAAAGAGAATGAGACTAAAGAAAGAATGAGGCTGAAAATACCCATAAATCCCCTGAAAAATAGTCACATGAGCGACGAGTGATTTTTTTTGTCCAAATTTTCATAATGAAGATAACGACTTGGATTGTAATGGGATGATCAGAAAACTTCAAGGTGTTGCATGTTCAAATTGAATCCATGGGGACCAAAGTTTTTTGGTGAAACTTCAGGGGTCAATAGTGTCAAAACCCCTTTCCAATATTAAAAACTTCTACTTTATCTTCTTTTACTATTGATCATAGATATAAATTAACATTTGTCAATACACACACACACACATATATATATAAAGACTTAGTTACCTCTTTTCCCTCTCATTTGAAAATTGGAGCTTGGCGACAAGCTAATGAGATATCCATCTTCTTTTAATGCAGTTAAAATTTTCAACATCCAACTCGTGTTACAATCCACACCTCTAGCAAAAACTCCCTTCATGACATCTTAGGACTCCTACTAAACCTGTTTGCTTGGCCATGGAGAGGGATGATAGATAAGAATTGAGGGAAGAGGGATGGATTCTAAAGTGGAAAATAGATAGACCCTGAAGATTATATCACCCCCACTACAATTATTCTTTCTTTTCCCCTTTATTCTCTCACTCTCCCTCCCTCTCTCTCTCTCTTAATTTTGTTTTTATTTTCTATCCTATTTGCAAAGCCAAAATCAGTGTAAATATCCTCACCACCTCTCAATTCATCATTTCAGTCCCCTTCCATCTCCCAATTGAATACCATATGAGCCTTAGATTATCACCCGCCTTTCAATTCCTCAATTTTGGGGTCATTTGTCTTGGGTTTTTGCGTCAACGAGGGGTGATCATGGGTCGGGCTTTACCTAGGGATATTTATAAGCAATTTCAAATTACTAGGGATATTTATATGGATCATCTTGAGACAATATATAAGTCTTCTAGGGTCAGGTTTGGGTGTCAATTCATAGGCAAATTACTCTTGATATCATACGAATAATCTTCAGACAATATATAAGTCTTTTAGGGTCAGGTTTTGGTGTCAATTCATAAGCAAATTACTCTTGATATTATACGGATCATCTTCAGAAAATATATAAGTTTAAATATTTATAGATCAAAATATGGCCATTCAAAAATTATCCAAAAAGACATTATCATCCATACGCCTTATTACTACTAAGATATCAATTATCATACCTATTTACTATTACAGATCAAAAGATTAAAACTTGTCTTAAAATATTACATATTAAGAGATAGTTCATGAAAATGGACTGGGGCCATAGAAAGGATAATATAGACCAAGAGAGCTACCAAACGACAGTGGGTTGGTAATAAGAACTTGATGGACCGGCCATTCCCAAAGACATCTGCTGATAATAGGAGCTTGACGAGCTAGTTGTCCAAGAGGCGTATGCAAGTTGTAAGGCATAAATTTTTGCATCATCCCATGAAGTTACTCCATTGAATTCGTCATCTTCCCTATTTTGTTGATCTATCAAGGTCGTCATCCTTCCTACTTGAGTGAAGATTACATCAAGCCGTTTGTTGGTGCCATGAAATTGCTAGTCAATCACCTTGGTATACTATTGAAAATTATCAAATTGATCTTGGAAGTGATCCATCATTTGATACATTCCATTAAAGCTTGCTATCTCTACTTCTTCTTCTCCATCTTCTTTTAACCCATCTATTTTCCACATGCTTATAACCCAATAAGATAATATATTTGTATTCAAATGTGATAAATAATTCACAACATACGTAGGGCAATCATCATCAATAAGAACATCAAAACTTTCAAGAATTCGTTGAATCACATCCCATAAGGTAAAAGCACATGAAGACGCTCCCAATTGATATTTTATGTTTTAAACATAAGGTAAAAAAAAATTGTTCTTTTCTCATTCACAATATAAGAAAAAAGATACGTACCAAAATCTGTGACAGTCGCACAATTCCCCTTACGTGGAGCAATGAATGAGTGATTATAAAATGAAGAATCCTATTCTCTAAACTTAGAGTACTAGCCTTGGTATTAGTAATGTTTAGATCTCTTCGGGCTTGATTAATATTAAAATTATGGAAGATCCAATAAGAATTATTTCTAAGATTGATAGTCCCTCTCGGAATTTTAAGAGTATCAACAAACGCATCTAGAGACAATTTGATATCTACTCAATTAACATATGAATTAAGTCTTTCATTCACAATTGATAGATTACTATCAAACATTTTCACCTAATGCGAGAACCAATTGTTAGTTTGGGACAAAAACTCAATCCATCCCAAGGAGTTAAATTTTCCCCCAAAATCAATATAGTTATTTCTCAAATTAACGAAATCCACCGGCCAACCACACATAACTTTTCATTTGTTTAGATCTTCATTGAATTTTTTTCATTCTCCTCATTCAAAAAACGATTTTCATCAAAATTAGGCTTTTGAACTTTCTTATTTTTTTCCTTTCCTAGCAACTTGCTTTTGACCCATAATCACCCACATCAATAAATCAACCAAACTAGCTTAGATATGTCAATCCTAATAGAAGTTCTTGAGATGAGCAAGAAATCTAACAACTTTTATAAAGAAGAAAAGAAAATGTACACAAGGAGAACAAGTTAGATCTTACTTGAAACCCGAAGAACCAACTCACCGTGAAAATGACTTGAGACCACACTTTCTACCTTCAAAATGACTAGATCTTGCTTTAATATATAGAAAGACTCATGCTTGATTGAAGGTGAGGAGTTCTAAGAGTGTAAATCTAAGAGGAAAAATGAAATGAACCGACAAAATAAAGAAATAACCTAGATTCATCAATTACTTTATCGATAGTCAGTTGACCGGAGTATAGGGTGGTCGACTAGCTCAAATTCATTTAATTTGCATTAAACCCAATTGTATAATTTTCGTCAACTGATTACCTTAGCGATCAACAGTATCTATGCTCAGGTCTTTGATCACAGTATCCATGCTCAGGTCTCTACCCCCATATGGTTCGTCAGTAGGTGTCAGGGCCGCCAATCCCAAAACTTCGTGAAGGAACTCGGGACTGAACGAGATGGGGTGAGTTCGGACCCTTGTCCAATTATCATTGGCCTCAGTGATATTTGTATAGAACTCCCGTACTAGAGCCACCTCGCCCCAGGGTAGTAATTTGCAAAAACGTTCCCAACTGCGTATTCGGATCACATCCTGAAATTCTGCCGGGAGACTGTCTAATTGCCCAAATCCCCGTTGTTGAATGCAAGTCCGTTTATGCTCAAAACGGTTGAAATGCTCCTCGACTTGTTTGGAAACAAAGCGGGCGGAATCATAATCAGCGGCGGGACCCCCGGTGTGAGAACTCGAACGTTATCCCCTTGCCCTCTTTGATGCGGCTCGCTTAGTCATGGCTCCTGTCAATCACATGCACAAATACGGCAGCCCAATCACATATGAACAAAGAAAAATAATCCTCCAAATCAACACCATCAAGAACATGTCACAATCTCAATACACTCACACCAATTGAAACGGTTTCAACAAAATGTCAACAATGTAGAATGTAATTTTGTTTTACACAATGTAACAATCCATAGAAATCTTGATCATCACCAAAAATCAAACTGAAATCTCATAGATAAAGAAAATCGTGAAAATGGGGTTCAAGGGTTTAGGGCACAATTCAAATTCAATGATTCGTGATATGAATATGCAAATCAACCAAAGATTTCAACATATAGATGAAATGTAAGATCAAAAGTACTTGTTGAAACAATTCAGTCCAAACGATTGAAAATGGGTGAAATCGCACATTTCGTTCCTTAAACCCTAGGATTCGAAAATGGGGTGGAAGATTGATTTTTGGATGATGATTCGTGATGGAAATCACAAATTTTGAAAATGAAATGATGAATTTGTAGGTCAGAAACAGTATGGGAGGATGAAAATGGAGATATTTCCGGTTTAAGAGATGGTTCTGGCGGTTTAAAAATAAGCGGTATCGTTTTATTCTAACAGAGGCTTCATCGCCTCGACGCTAAAGCGCTTTTTTAAAAACCAAAATATTATGTTGTTTCACCGCCTAGGCAGTGAAGTGCCTTTTAAAAACCTTTGCAACCTGTAGTTTCACCGTCTCGGTGGTGAAGCATTTTGCTGAAAAGCTCACATCCTGTAATTTCACCGCTTCAGCGGTGAGCCTCCTACAAGATTTTCATGATTTCTTCAAGTTTTCTCAACAAGGCTCCATACCACGTGCTTCCACTTCGCTAGTTCAATGATTTTAAGTGCGAAACACTTCTCGAACATCCACACTCCTCAATTTACCTTCAAATATGCTTCGAGACCTTTCCGGCCTCCAAAAAGTAAGTAGTAGCAAAAATCGGATAAGATCATACCCTCGATTTCATATAAAAAAGAGAGCTTGATTTACTGTCCCTAGCTGGACTTAGTGAATTCCAAGATCAGTCGTCAACGAGGGAGATACTCTCCATAACTTGCTCTTCGTTTCCCAAGTAATGTTTGATCCGTTCCCCATTGACTCAGAAAATGTGTCTGTCATCACCTTCCAATTCGACAGAGCCGAATGGAAATACATGCTTGATCCGGAATAGTTTGGACCACCGGGACTTCAACTTTCCAGGAAAGAGCCTCAACCATGAATTTAACAATATAACTTGTTGACCCGGGCTAAACCCTCTTCTCTCTATCTTCTTGTCATGCCACCTCTTCATTTTGTCTTTGTAGAACTTGGCATTTTCATACGCCTAGTTCCAAAATTCCTTTATTTCATTGAGTTGGAGGAGACATTGTTTACCTGAAGCTTTGAGATCAAAGTTCAATTTCTTTATCGTCCAAAAGGCACGGTGCTCCAACTCGACTAGCAAGTGACACACTTTTCCAAACACCAACCGATACAGCAATATGCCGATCGGTGTCTTAAATGCCATGCGATATGCCCACAATACATTATCCAACTTCACCGCTCAATCCTTGCGATTAGAATGAACTGTTTTCTCCAAAAGGCTCTTGATCTCCCTGTTTGATACTTCGGCTTGGCCGTTTATCTGTGGATGGTACGGCAACGCCACCTTATGCCTCACCCCATACTTTGTCAATAAAGTATTGAACATTTTGTTATAAAAGTGGATTCCTTCATCATTAATTATGGCCCGAGGCGTCCCGAACCGCGTCATGATGTTTCTCTGACAGAACTTAATAACCCTTTTGGCATCATTTGAAGGCGTTGCCACAACTTTAACCTACTTAGATATGTAGTCCACCACTAGTAGAATATACTCCTGACTGAATGTGATGGAAATGGTCCCATGAAATCTATACCCCATACATCAAACAACTCCATTTCAAGAATAGACGTTAGTAGCAATTCATGCCTTCTTGAAATGTTACCTACCCGTTGGCATCGATCGCAAGTTTTTACAAAAGTATAAGCATCTCTAAACAATGATGGCCAGTAAAAACCTGTCTGAAGCACTTTTGCGGCTGTCCAAGTTGCTCCAAAGTGGCCACCACAAGATGATGAATGGCAGTGATAAAGAATACTCGCCATCTCTTCCTCCGGAACACATCACTGGATCACCTGATCAACACACTTCTTAAATAGCAATGGGTCGTCCCACATATAGTGCTTTGAATCGAACAGGAATTTCTTCCTTTGGGCACTTGTAAGATCTGGTGGTAACATTTTGCAGGCTAGAAAATTGATGATATCCACAAACCACGGAAGTGTAGAGTCAATTTTGAAAAACTGCTAATCAAGGAACACCTCCGTAATACAAGACTCATCACCAATGTCCTCTTGCACCAGCCGTGACAAATGATCAGCTACAACGTTTTCACTTTCTTTCTTGTCTCTTATCTCCACATCAAACTTTTGCAACAAGAGAATCCACCTTAGCCGCATCTTTCTTGGCGAATAAGTACCAGATGGCGGCGTGATCTGTATAAATGATCACCTTAGATCCCATAATGTAGGACCAGAACTTATTATGCAAAAACAACCGCCAACATCTCTTTCTCGGTTGTAGTGTAATTCTCATGTGCATCATTCAACGTCTTGCTTGCATAGTAAATGGATTGGAAGATCTTCTCCTTGCGTTGGCCTAAAACTACTCCAATCGCATAGTCGCTAGCGTTGCACATTATTTCAAATGGCTCGTTCCAATCCAGAGCAACTATTATAAGAGCCGTGATTAACTTTTCCTTCATTGCATTAAAAGATTTCAAGCAAGTTTCGTCAAATTCAAGTGGGGCGTCCTTCTCAAGTAAGTGACACAACAACTTTATTATCTTTGAAAAGTCTTTAATAATGTGTTGGTAGAACCGACATGCCTCAAGAAACTTCGGACTCCCTTCACATTTATCGTAGGTGAAAGTTTTTCAATTGTTTCAATTTTGGCTCGATCTAGCTCGAGCCCTTTCGAAAAGACTCAATGACCTAAGACTATTCATTCTTTAACCATAAAATAACACTTCTCCCAATTGAGAACCAAGTGTTTCTCTTCACAACGATTGAGAACAAGCGCCAAGTTGTACAAGCAATGATCAAAGGACGAACCAAAAACTAAAAAATCGTCCATGAAAACCTCCATAATGTCTTCCACCATATCCGAGAATATCGCCATCATACACCATTAGAATGTGGCTGGTGCATTGCATAGACCAAACGGCATACGTCGGTAGGCAAACGTCCTATATGGGTATGTAAAGGTCGTCTTCGTCTGGTCTTTCGGTGCTATGGCTATTTGATTATACCCCACGTAGCCATCAAGAAAACAATAATGATCATATCCGGTAAGACAATCAAGCATTTGATCAATGAATTAAAGCGAAAAATGATATTTTCTTGTTGCCTTGTTCAATCTTCGATATTTAATACACACTCGCCATCCAATGATGGTTCATGTCGGAATAAGTTCATTCTTCTCATTTTTTACAATTGTCATGTCGCCTTTCTTTGGCACCACCTGCACCGGACTAACTCACTCGCTATCAGATATAACATATATAATTTTAGCGTTCAAGAGCTTCAACACCTCCGCTCTAACGACTTCTTTCATTGCCGGATTTAGCCTCCGTTGATGGTCAATGGAAGGTTTGAACGAATCCTCCATTAAGATCTTGTGCATGCGTATGGTTGGATTAATTCCTTTAATGTCGGAAATAAACCACGCAAATGTGGATCTATGTCGTTTCAGAATTTTAAACAACGTGTACTCTTTCTCCTCCACCAAGGATAATGAGAGTATCACCGGATTGGTTAGATTCTCCCCTAAAAAGAAATACCCGAGGTGATCTGGTAGTTGATTGAGTATTAATCCACCGTGAGACGGATTTGATAGTTTGGGAGAACTAACTTCTTCTTTAATCACATCCACATTAATCGGATCCTCTACGTCTTCATATTGAGCCTCTATAGCAAACACGTAGTCCACAACACCAACTTTTGTGGTTGAGCCCTCATCACCAAAATCCCCCATAGATAAGGAATTTGTGAGTGTTTGCTCTAATAGATCCATATCCATATTTTCATGAAAAAATTCCCTCACACACGAGTCAACAACATCTACTCGGTTGTATTTAGGACATTCATCCAAAAAGTTTATAGTTTTGAAAATTTTGAACTTTACCTCATCTTCATTAACTTGCAATGTTAAATTGCCATTATAAACATCAATTAAAGCCTTTCCCGTTGCAAGAAAATGCCTTCCAAGAATGATTGGAATCTCCCTATCCTCCTCCATTTCTAGCACGACAAAGTCCATCAGGAAGATGAACTTGTCCACCTTCACTAAGACATCCTCAATAATCCCTTTCAGGTAGGTCAATGATCGGTCTGCCATTTGAAGGGAAATCGTGGTCGGCTTTGCATTACCAAGTCCCAACTTCCGGTAAACAGAAGATTGCATCAAGTTGATGCTAGCAGCAAGATCACACAGTGCTTTGTCAAAATAAGATTTTCTAATAGTACACGGAATCGTGAAACTACCGAGATCTTTTAGCTTTTTAGGTAATTTCCTCTGCAGAAGAGCACTACATTCCTCCGTCATTTTTACCGTCTCGTATTTCTCCAACTTCTTTTTCTTCGTCATGATGTCTTTCAAGAACTTACCATAGTTGGGCCTTTGTTCTAACGCATTCGCAAAAGGTATGTTGATTTGTATTTTCTTGAAGATGTCAAGAAATTTTACAAATTGTGAATCCAACTTCTTCTTTTGGAATCGTTGCGGATAAGGCAAAGGTGTAGTTAGAATCGGCGGATTGTCTGGGAATGTAATTCTTCCTAGAATCACCTTTAGATCTCATTTCTTCTCTTCCACTTTCTCTTCTTCTCTTTTTTCTCATCCATCTTTTCTTCATTGTTCTCCGTATTTCTCTCATCAACTTCTTCCTCCACATTTCTCCTTGGTTCATTTTGGTCAGCATCATGGCTTACCCCTGGCTCTTCTTCCACCAGTTTTCTTGCTTCACCCTCTTTCCCGCTTCTTAATGTAATAGCCTTGCATTTTCTCGGGTTAGTTTTTGTGTTGCTAGGAAACTTTCCTTTGGTCTGCTCTTGGATCGCACTTGCCAGTTGCCCGATTTGAGTCTCCAATGATTTCACAATAGCATTTGTGTTTGTACATGTGGTATTAATAGAGTCAAGCCTCGTCTCATGCTTATTAAGCCTGTTGTGCGTCTCACGCAATATTGTTTGCATTTCCTTCATGAAAGATCCCATCATATCCTCCAAGTTGGGCTTTTGATTCAGAATTTGAGGTTGTTGCATTTGATGATTTTGTTGCATAGGATAACCTTGAGCTTGATTTCCATAACCGGGAGGTAGCCGCAACGTGTTCTGATTATTCACATATAAAAAGTTTTTATGATTGTGAAGTCCAAGATGATAGTGAGTCGGAATATTGGCAGCAAGCCTGAAAGTATAAGCCTGATTGTTAACGAAGTGACATTCTTCGAACTCACTATCCACTCCTGGTTGAGAACTGCTTGCGACGTTCTTCGCTTCACGACTTGACGAAGCATCTTTAGTTGAGAAGACGACCAATTGATATGAGAGTTTAGATACTTGGGCCGATAAGGTAGCAGTATGATCGGCTTCTTGACTTGAAACTACCTTTTTTCCCGTGTTCCTCTCGTTCGACCATTGGTAATTATTGGCCGCCATTTCCTCCAATAGCGCATTTGTTTCAGCAGGTGTTTTGGACAACAAAGATCCTCCCGAGGTAGCATCAACTATGGTCCTTGTTTGGCTATCCAACCCATTGTAAAAGAGTTGGGTTTAAAACCAATCTTGATACCCGTGTTGGTGACACCAACGCAATAGATCCTTAAATCTTTCCCACGCTTCGAACAATGGCTCATAGTCTAATAGTCCCTCTAGTGAAATTGCACTATTTCACCTCTGAGTTGAGAAGTCTTTGAAGGCGAAAAAAACTTAGTAAGGAATATTTGAGCAAGGTCCTCCTAAGTGTTGATACTTCCAGGATGATCGATTGTAACCAACCTCGTGCTCGGTTACGAAGTGAAAACGGAAATAACCTCAACTGTATTACATCTTCTACAACACCATTGATCTTTATCATATCACAAATCTCTAGAAAGGTGGTCAGATGGACATTTGGGTCCTCATGTAAATTGACGCCATATTGGTTCTGTTGTACCATATTGATCAGGGAGGGCTTTAACTCGAAATTGTTGGCCTGGATCGCCTGCCTCTGAATTCCAGAGTTGTTGTTGAACATAACAGGCCAATAGTAGTCCTTAAGGACCCGTTGTAGAACTTCCTGCTCTGGATGCGGCTGCGGTAGTGCCTGCGGAACCGACGATTGTTGAGTCATATGTGGCATCCTATCATCTCCACCATCAGCCATAGTGTAAGCTTGGCTTCTTCTCTCTCTTCTTATCCTTGTCAAAGTACGCTCGATCTCGAGATCAAGAGTAAAGAATTCCAAACTCCTACTACGTCCCATGCATTTCTCGATCACAATAAATGAAACAAATTAAAAAATAATAATAAATTGAAAAACAAATAAAACAAAAGAATTGTCTGGATTAATATTCAATCACTTGGTCACAATATCAACCAATTCAAAATATCACTCTCCGGCAACGGCGTCAAAAACTTGGACGCGATTCTGCTTTTTCATATCTTAATATACTCGTAAGTGCACGAGGTCAAGTTTTAATATAGTGGACCTTTCGATCGAATATAGTCCTCTGGAAAACATGTTTGATTAATTGAATACCGCAATTTGCATAGTCTTATATTATATCGACGGTTCAAGAAATGTTTGAGTTTGAATAATTAAAAACTAAGTTAAACTAAAAACTGTTGGGTTAATTCTAATTAAATGGATTACCTAGAGATTGATTTCATTCACTCAATACTTGTTTGACTTCTTTTTATTAACAATAACGGTGTTTATCCTATCCGACAATCTAGGTATCTCAAACTCCCTCATTACTTTTCGCGAGTGTAAAATGAGTGATTATATGACTTCGCGTTAACGCTGAAGTCCCCCTCTAGTGTTTTATATAACACATAACCACATGAGTCTCAACCCGACCTCATGGATTGCACACTTTCTAACGCCCTCCTTTGTTGATAGATTGTCGTGATGTGTTTAACCCTAGTCCAAATCCAGGATTACCTTTCCCGACTGTCAAATCCCGTATTCTCAAAGCCAACCCTAATACCTTAACAAGTATATTAAAATTGTAATCAAACGGTAAACATAATCGGATTTATACAAACAATCGGTAAAGTAACATATATTTACTCAAACATGTATTTACATGAGTTACATCAATCCCTAGATAATATTTATTTAGCCTACCATTATCTTAACCATACATATATTAAAACAAGAAGGATTCATCATCATTTGATATAAAAAGTTAAGTTACAAAGATAGAAACAAAGAAAGAACAATTAAATCTTTAAGTGGAGTGGTCCATTGTCGTCAAAGATCAGTCCTGAAATGATTCCTCTTCTCCAAATATTGAATCTCCTCTTTGAGCTCTCAAAACATAATTAAGATCATCTATCACAAGTGTGGAACATTCTTGGCAAATGGGGGAAGCAAGGGTTTAAATAGAAGGTTTCAAAATATCTAGAAAATAGATATTTTCTGCACAAAGAGACTGCCTCAATGGTGGTTCACCATTGCGGAGGTGAGTTAAGTCGGTTAGCTTTACCACTACGGCGGTGAACCAAAAATGAAACTCTGTGTAATTTTACCGCCTCGACAGTAAATGACTGCTACGGCGGTAAAACAAAACCTAAGCTCTCTGGACTTTTACCGCTGTGGCGGTGACACTGGCATAGCTCACTGGACTTTCACTGCCTCGATGGTGGCCTAACCGCTGGGGCGGTGACTTCTGCACAATTCTCCCTGCCTTTCCACCGCCTCGGCGGTGGATTTGTTATCCTGAAACCTTATTTCTTTCACTATTTTTCTACCGCTTGACTTGTTTGTCACTCGATTACGTCCCTACACCCGGTTTACTAAAAAACAAACAAAAACGCCATAAACTATTACTAAAACACTCGAAAACTACCAAATTCAGCTTAGAAGTAGGTAGGTATTTTCAACCTATCACTAAGAATTAAACCTATCTATCTTTTTACCAAGCTAAAGATTGAACTTAATTCTTTCGTCGCTAAGAATCAAACCTATCCATCGTTTTACCAGGCTAAAGACTAACCTAATCCATTAACAGACTAAGAATAAACCTAATCCTTTTACAGGCTAAGAATTAAACATATCTATCTTTTTACTAAGCTAAATACTGACCCTGATTAGACACCAAGCCAATATGTTTAATCATCTTATACTCACCAAATACAAAAAAAAAAAATTCTCACAGGAGCTTCTACCACTTCAATACAAGATATGCTTAATTAATGTCCCGATAAACTATGTGATAGAACAATAGAAGAATACAAATGTGATTTTACTCAATTAAAGCACAAAGATAATGTAAATCAGATTATCAAACAAAAATCTCGTTTCATAAGATTTTTAGGATATTCAAAGATATATGTAACATTTTTTTGTTAAATATATATATCACGTAGATTCATATAATATAGAGCACATAAAATAATTAGGAAGATATCACCATAGTTTCTTTGAAAATAATAGAGATAAGAATATAGCGCAAAAAACTGGCGACAAAAACGATGAATGTCTCGATCGAAAACTTTTTCAAATATCTCTCTCAAATATATATTTCAAGAAAATGATTGTATCTTTTAAAATTGGTTGATTTAAAACTCTTGTTCTTGATTCATTTTCCCAAAAACACATGTCAATATATATATACATTTCAAACACTACCTATATCTGCTATATTTTAAATGATAAGCCCACAAACGCCATATATAGACCCCTTATATTAAATCCCTTTAAATATGAAACGTTTAACCAAAACATATTCTTTTAAAACTCTCAATTTAATTCCAAAAAGATTTTAATTAAAACCCTTTAAAAATAAAAAAGTAGTTTTCCCAGTAAATCTCATAGAATCAAATGGTATATGGACTAGATAATAAGATCTTCAAAATATATTGTAAACTCAAGAAATATGATCAAAACCCCATAAAATCTGATTTTTTAATGTTCAAAGGCATAAGATTAAGGTTGAAGATCTCGAAAAATGTTTTGGTTAAACCTGTGATAAATACACACTCAGTCAAGCGACAATGCCATTGGTCAACCAATTGTATCTCAACGGTTCATTTTCCCGCCTTTGACAACCGGTCAATCGACGGGATGGTCAGCCGTTTTAGGCTTATAATCAATCGTTAAACCACTCCGTCGGCCATCAAGCATAAAACCCGAAAAAATACTCATCTTGAATTTGCCAGTCGACTGTCTCATTTGTCGGTTGACTGTTTTGGCCAAAAACCTCAAAATCACCTATCCTGAATCTACAAGTCGAGCATTTCAATAGGCAATTGACCGTTCAGACCAAAATATACTTTTTTAAAAAAAAAATATTTTCTTGATTGATACTTTAGGAAAAACATTTAGACGCTAGAATTTGTCACTTCTAACCATAATCCACATAATTCAACTTATTTTATAAGTATCGTGTGTGATCTTAATCAGGTTGCATTAAGAGTATAAAAAGGATTGAGTTGTTTTTACAAAAAATGAAAATCTGCTAAAAAAATTCTTTAATGTCTTCATTGCAACCATCTTGAACTTCCATCAAATGTCATATTGAAATTCCATGCTTTTTCTCATTTTCTTCAAATGGAACTTAATTTTGAAATCAATCAATAAAACCATTAGTTCCATAAAAACATCAATATTAATTTGTCCATCAAAACATCTAGGGTCAAAAGGGGAATCTAGAATTATAATCGTATACAGTGGCCATGTCACACCCTGCCCCGGACACCCGTCACACTGGGGTCGGCATGACGTCGACACCACTTCGCCTGGACACTAATCAACTCAAAAACGCCATTATGCATACATAACTATATAATCTCATATGCAGGTCATATATATACTCTCATATGGGGGACACACCCGCCCCTAACTATAAGAACAACAATAATATAATAAGTATGAACCTCTCACAGGTTTACCTCAAAACATGATTGTCTCAAAATATTCCCACCTGACTTCGTCGCATGACTCTACCTAGTGGCAGTAGGGGACCGACTCCTAGCTGCTATACCTGCGAGTATACTGCCTTCTTAATAAAAATATTTTAGATGGATCGAGTATAAAATATATAAACATCACATATCTAATAAAAATTACATAATATAAGTATCTCATCAGATAATAAAACTCCTATTTCCTGCCATCACAGAATCAACATACATATATATCTATATATATATATATATATAACACCCAACCACGCAGTGAAAATCAATTAAAATATCTGAAATCCATCCAAATTCATCCAGTATAAAATAATACCAATCACCATATATGACAAAACACTAAATATGACAAAACACCACACCTCAGACACCACACCACTCTCTAGCTAGCTATAGTGATTGTTTTAACCTCACGATTGGGAGTTGCAAAGGTACCGTACTACCTGTAGGATATGCCTTCCTAGTGAGATAAATAACCACCTGCCCGGACACCCATCGGAACATGTCATAATATCAATAACCGCCTGTCGGACGCCCATCGGCAGGACATAACAATGCTCTACCGTAGCAGATAATCAACGTTCTGCCGAAGCAGATAATCAATGCTTTGCCGAAACAAATAAATACTATGGCATTGTCTAAATCAACAACATCATCAAATCAACAACATCATCATCAAACTACAACTCAATAAATAATCAACGCTCTACTAAAGCAGATAAAATCAATAGCATTGTCAAATCAATAACAATATCGTCAAACTACAAATCAATAACATCAACCTCTATCTCCAAAACCGTTTTAGTCCAAATATCATTTTCCACCATCTTTTAAAACCAACAAGATTTAACAAATCATTTCTTTCCATTTTTTTTTAAAACCAACAAAATCCACATTTCCAAAACACCCAAATTTGCTTGATCCATATAAGTTATAAATTTGTCCAGTTTTTAAGTAAACACATTTTTCCATCATATATTTGAAAAATATATTTTTGCAAGAAGACAGTACACTTACGTGGCGATTCGTTCCAAAGAACCGACTATCCTTTACAGGTACTTCGGTGCCTGCGAACCTAATAGTGACAAACCCTAAATTAGTATTTTATGTAAAAATAACCTAATCATGCCATGCAACCCTACATCACATAATTTTCTATTTCCCACATTTTATTACGAAAAATTACTATTCCACTAATATTGCTCCGTTTAAAGTTTATTATATCGAATTTATTCATGTGAACGATCTCAATATTTATTATCATCATTTCGACATTTTTTATACTCGTAATTAAAGTTAACACTTCTAAAATATAACGAGAAACATTACATGTTCCGAAACGGTTGTCGATCTCCTTAAAAAAAAAATTCCTTTGTTTTCGTTCCTGCTCCCATCGCCTTGGCGCAAAATCCACCACCTCGGCGAATCTCCCTCCAATTCTTCAGTTATGACATACTGATCCTCCTCCGCCTAGGCGAGATTTTCTACCGCCTAGGCGAACACACCCTAGTTTCTTTCTACTTGGGTTCTGCTGCTCCTCCGCCGAGAGGAGAACCCCTTTGCCTAGGCGAACTTGCTCCTTCCTTCTGCTCTATTTTGAATACACACACACACACTGAAACTCATACCCACAACCGAACGCACACACATACACCGCCGAACAAGTAGAGCACACATGCTGGACGGCAACGACGATCACACACATACACATACACCACGATCACACCTACCCACATACATACAAATGATAAGAAACAAAGCACACACACTTTGAACAAAACACACAACCACTGTCTTACCGGAACGACCACAACGATCACCTCCACCGCCAACGCCGTCGATCACCCACTGACCAAACTCACCACACACACATACACAACAACACACACACGCACTCGACAGCGCACATAACTCACAAAACACACCCTCACACACCCACAACGATGGACGAAAAATAGAGCACCCCCACGGTCAATCAAATACACCCTTACCGAATAGCGGCGATGATTACGCACTATCGGACGAACTGCCCTCTCTTTTTCTTCTGTTTCTCACTGCCGAACGGCAACCCAATGTCGGCCACCTTCTTTCTCTGTTTCTCCTCTCTCCCTCTGTCTGTATGAATGTATGAATCTTTATATATATATATATATATATATATATATATATATATATATATATATATATTTTTGGCCAAACCTCACCGACCTACTATTCCCCCTTCTCCGTTCTCAATTTTTCTCGATCATTCTCTCTTTTTTCGGTCGTGCATGGATATGTATGAATGTATGTATGTGTATATATATAAATATATGTTGACAAATGGGGGCCGGCCAAGTGGCCCTCATTCCTGCCGCTTCTCTCTCTATAATTATAATATATATAATTTACACCAAGCCCCCCTTTATTTTAGGTTAAGTTATAAATTAACTCAATTTCTGATTTTAATGTTATATAAATTATAATTTGACCCCTAAACTTTTAAATCACACACTTACTAGCGCTATCCACCCCGTTATTTTCAAATGTGCTCCAATACGACTCAAATTGTGCGTATAAGAAAATTAGGGTCTTACAGGCCACACCCAGCTCAACATATTTAATCGCCCCCTTTGTTTCCTAACTACACTTTAATTTTGACTTTTTCTATCTGATAAATTCTTCCCAAACCTAATTTAGTATTATTTATTTAGATAGATTTGTATGCCATTAATAAATGTCAATCATATGGAGTTCGTCACATGGATACCATTATAGGTGGGATACTTGTATTGTTCTTTAGTGGGCCAAATCAAACCACTCCTTGGAATCAACTGTCGAAGAGGCTAAAACACATGGTTTAGGTAATGAATATATTCGATAGATTAGATTCTATTTATATTTGTTTTATTTATATTTGTTTTGTTATGTTATTACAAATTTATTTATGAACTAGGAAATACAAAATATTAGAACTTGTTGAAGTCTTTATTATTCGTTGCGCAAACCTAACTATATCAATTTTTGTCTCTTTCAATCGCAAGACAAGAACAATCAATATACTTAATAACGGAATTTTAGAAATGGGAAACTTAAAGAACAACATTTCATAATTAATTAAAAAAACAACACTTTCTAAAACCCTTCCAAGAATTTTTTACATGTAGCATTACTCTTGTGAAGGGTCCGACGACAAAGTGTCATTTTCAATTTATGTCTTTTTCGTTTCTTAATCTCTTTCAGTTGTCGCAAATATTCACAAACCCCACTTTCACCATTTTCTCCAACCTCTCCACTGATTGTCCTCATAGTTATGTCTCGAATTTTGAACCATTGTGAAAATAACTTCCTTTAATTCTTGCCACATCCTATCATTGACTTTTCGAGATCACTCTCTTCTAATTTTATATTCTTAAGCGTTTGTTCATCATCGTACACTTTGGACATGTATTTTTTTCTTCTTCAAGACAAACAACATGTTCAAAACTTCTAGTTAACAACATAAGAAAGGACAATATGAAGGCATTATCGATATCACTACCTGTTTTTTCCATTTGTTTTGAAATCAGGTAAAAGACCGAGAATCTCTCATCCATTATAAAGTCATATAATAATATACCATCGGTATATTTAACAGTATAGAGTTGACCTCCTCTTGGGATCAAATGATCCTTGACAAATTGATGTGGGACGCACAATATGATCTTAATTTGGTAAAAATCAAAATCAAATATCTAGGTTTTAATTCCATATACATATCTTGAGTGAGGTTATCAAGAGTACAATGTAAGTCTATTCTCAATCGTAATAATACTTGCATCCTTCATTAGGAATTCAAAGATGGCACTCAATACACATGCATTCAAACAAATATCCTTTCCCAAGACATATGATTTCAATGTGATTTCATGCTCTTTGATATTTTAATCAATTTTTAAATTACTATAGAATTTAAAAATTGATAGTTTTCAAAGGACTTTCTTTAAAATTAAGTCATGCTCAACCTTGAGGGTTCGGGACGTGAAGATCTCTAAGAACCACTGTCGGGATATAATATTCTTAAAGTATTTGTTGTCTTACACATATTGTGTTGGAGATAACCCTATATACAATCCTAGGAGGGCTTAATTCATGAAATAATCTCAAATAATAAAAAATTCAAAATGCAAAAAATTGGTATTTCATGCCAAACTGGTATTTTACATAGGGTAATTCTATATAGAGTTTTATATTGTTTAACCCTTATTTAAGAGTTAGTTTAACAAAAATTTATTTTAAACAGTTGTGTTGAAAATTAGTCTTTTTGAGAAGCATTGTTAATTTATAGTTCTTTGACCGTTGACAAAATTAATAAATGGACGGTTATACCTTTATATAAATATAGAATACCCTAGCTCTCATTGCAATCCCTCTCTCTTAAAAATTCAGTCGCCGTCCTCCCGTTCTCCACCTCTCTCTCTCTTTCTCTATCTCTCACAGTTCTAAAATTCCAGGGGACTTTCCATTGCATAACAAGAATCCCCAAACCACATGAGAGTCCATTTAAATTAACCCTATTCATTGAGATCTGAAAATTACATATTTGATGATGGCCAGATTGGACAAAAGATATGGAGGAAGCCGGACGAAGGCCATGGCCGGACAGGTTTGGACAAAGGCTATGGAGGAAATCGGAAGAAGGCCATGGCCGGACGAAGGCCAGATCGGACGCCGACATTTGGACGGGTTTCACATCTTTTTATTTTGTCTTATTTATTTATTTATTATTATTATTATTATTATTATTATTATTTGTGATTTTGCGAAGCTATTGTTATTTTCAAAGTCTTTGGGATAAAAACCTTTTTGTGTGGTGCTGAGATCCTCTCTCTCTAAAAACTCTTGAGAAGTTCTCTGTCTAAAAACCCTAGGCGATGGTGGTGGTGGATTTCTCTACTGCCGCTATCGCCTGCCTACTTTGAGCTCACAGTCCCCACCATCCGGCTCTACTCTACCTTACTCTCGGTGATTCTCTTCTCCATCTCTGGTTCTCAATCTCGCTCTCTCCCCAATCTCATAACGATGCTCCTCCAAAACTCCATGAAGTAGACATCCCTCGTCGTCGATATCTTCATCGATCTAGCCGCTTTTCTCTCCGGCCTCGATCTCGCTGCTTTCCTCTCTGTGGAGGACTGTATCTCACTTGAAATGAGCAGATCTGGTAGGATTTGAAGGCGGGGTTCCTCGGTGTCCGTCGACTTTGGGCTACGATGTCCGGCGGCGGTCAGATCTGGATGCTCTAGAGGTTTATTTTTGGTTTGTTTGTTTGATTTTTTTCTTCTCCCAAAATCGATCTAGCCGCCGACGGCCTTTCACTCTCCCTGACTCATTCTCTCACTCTCGCTCTCGGTCTTAAATTCGAGAGTTATTCTCAGATTCGTACCAGATCTAAGTAATCGTCACCTCTCACTCATCACCTTTCACCCTAATCTCGTTCCAGATCTGTGAAGTCATTCACATTGATTCATCGTTTGAGTTTGATTGTGAATGCTTTGTCTAGATCTGTGAACGGTTATGGATTATCTATTGAGTGTTTCAGCAGCGTTGTCCTACGCTCCCTCTCTCTCTCTATTTGCAGACCTGGACAATGGAGACAAATCCCATTATGTTGGTGAAGACAAACGGTGTCGCGGCGGTCTGTGGTAGAGACTAATGGTGTCGCCAGTTGCAAGCCTACCACTGTGAATACTGACCGTCTCGTCGTCTTTTGTCCTGCAAGCCCATCATCGCCATTTATTCTATTTTTTTTTCAGATCTGTTTTTTTTTGCGTGAATATTCAGATTATCGTCATGAATTAGTGAATGTTCATGTAAATTTTTTTGTTTATTATTGTGGAGTTTGTTTATTCACCGACGTGTTTTGATCTTTTATCAAATATTGAATGAATATTCACACATAATGTGTGAACTATCGTTGAGTGAATTGAATTTTTTTGTTCTAAAGTAATGAATGAGCATTCATACAAAATGTATGAACTATTGTTTGAGTGAAATTTGAGTGAACTGAAATATTTGTTCTAAAAATTTGAGTAAACATTCATACATAACGTGTAAACTATTGTTTGAGTGAAATTTAAGTGAATTGAAATATTTGTTTGACAAATTTTAATGAATATTCACACAAAATGTGTAAACCATTGTTTGAGCGAAATTTCAGTGAATTTAAATATTGTTCTAAAAATTTTAGTGAACATTCACACAAAACATGTAAACCATTATTTTGAGCGAAATTTGAGTGAACTAAAATATGTTTTTTTTCCTAAAAATGAGTGAACATTCACACAAAATGTATAAACTGTTGTTTGAGTGAAATTTAAGTGAACTTAAATATTGTTCTGAAAATTTGAATGAACTTAAATATTGTTTTGAAAATTTGAATGAACATTCATATAGAAGTTTCGATGGCACAGTTCGTAAATAAAAACAAAAAGGAAGGGTATTTGTAAAGGACCATTTCCTAAGCATTCTTTAAGCACCAAAAACATAAATCTATAAAAGATCAAATAATTAATTACTCTTCTATATACACCCTCTTTTGCTAATTATATAAATATGCTAAATGTACATCCCTAAAAATAATTAATTCGATTTGCTGCTAATTGTAAACATAGGACATTCCAATAATACCCCTTGTACAAAATAAAAAAAATGCCCAACTACTTTGTAAATGTACTCCCCCAATTTTCAATCAAAATCCAATTCCTTCACAACCCCTCCACTTTCAAGAGGTTAGTTTTTCTTTGAACTTCCTTCTCCCTTGGTATTAGATCTATGAATCTATAATTCTTTTTTGTAGTAATTTGGTTGTCAGGTTTATAAATATTAAGTTGTTTTTTGTTTTTTATCAACCTCCTCACCTTTAAACCATGAAATCAACCCCAAAATTTAATTCAAATCCATCACAGGTTTGCACAATTTCTAGATGCATAGACTTGTAAGTCCATAGCATTTAAGGATGCTCGGACCTATAGGTCTGAGCATCTTAGTAATTCACGGATATATAGGTCCACAGATAACTTGTTACAGTGGACCTATAGGTCCGATGTAACTGTTATATTTTATTTGTTTTTAATGTTATATTTTATTTGTTTTTAATGTTTTATTTGTTTATTATTAAAATAATAAAATATTTGAAACCATGTCCAGGGCTTCATTTAGGATTCTACACTAAATGAATATATTTTTGCTCAATTTTGTTCATGTTATAAATAATTAATTTTTAGTTGTAGTATGGATGTTGAAATATCTTGGACTCATCGTGTCCCTTCTACGGCTTCGAATCGGAGAAACAAATCATGACCTCAACCACAAAGTTAAGACATTATAGTTGGTGGTATGTTCGAGGCAAGTGAATCATTCTCTGTTGAGCAGGGCTTGATATCAACAAGTGATATTGGGCACATTAGTCACTGGATGATCTATATCAAGCCATGTAGATCAAATAACTGGGGAATCCAACTAGTAAGCCGTTGTCTTTGCTTAAGTTCGGTCGAGGTTGAGAGAGAGTTAACAACCACTAAGGCAAATTTAGTTAGCCTTTCTTGGTTGAGGGAACATTTTGGTATAGTCAACGCAGAAGATATTATGACACATATCATTTGTAGGGCTAGGGCGTACCTATTACACCTTCTTAGGTGTACTTTGTTTAAATATAAGAGCAGTATGAAGGTGTGTGTTTCTTTTTTGATGATGCTTGAAGAAGTGACACAAGTCGATCAGTATATATGGGGAGCTAGTGCACTTGCTTACTTGTATCGGCAACTGGGTGTTTCTAGCCTCTTTGAGGTAAAGCAGGTTTTTGGCTACTTTGCGTTGCTCGAGGGTTGGATATACAAGCATTTTAAGTTTACACATGATTGAAATTCTCCTATCAATCACCTATATCGAACAACTTCTTATAATTTTTGAGAATATTATTGGTAGTATGCCATTGACACATAATTGTTTTGTAGTCAGAAGCTATTGCATGCCTCTCTCTATCTCTGACTATTACATGAGGAGGTAAAATCCTCTTCCATCATTGCTGATAGAATTCCTAATGCCTATCTTAAGAAAAATGAAGGCAACTGAAAAACTCATTACAGTGTCAATTGTAAAACTCATTACAGTGGATGTCACAACAACAATCACGAGCAAAGGAAGGCAATATGGATTGGTCTTCTATATGAAATACACTATCAAAATTGTTGGATAATTATGCAATAACTCACACTACTAGGATTCATAAAAAAATCCATGGTTGTATCACAATTTGGATCGTGCTATACCCCTCTATGTAATTATGTTCATATATATTCTCTAATAGTTATTAAATTAATGACCTACTGACCTTCTCATTGACCTAATGTTTCAACCTCGTATTGTAGATAGTTTTCATTGTTGTCACATTTGTCGAATTCTTGTTCTTGAGGGTAATACAAGATCTCATTCGGGTAAACCAATCTCTTATACATGTTAATCAAGATGTCTGTTTCATCTGGTGTTAATGTACCATAAAAACATGGACCTCTAATTACTCTAGTGGACACAACATTTTGTCCCACTCATTTAAGTTTTCAAAAGTATCGGGTCTAAACTGTAAATTTGGATCATCATTAAACCTAGGTTTAAAGGGAACGAACATCCTCCTTAGACTACATTGATACTACAAAAGGACAAAAAACACAAAAAAAAAAAAAAAAACATAAAATTGTCAATTCGATCGAAATTCGGTATAACAAAAGTTTCGGGTTAATTTCGAAATTCCTAAATATTGATGGGGACTAAAATGACAATATTGAAAATATATTTTCCATGAATACCACTTTTAATATGTTTAAATTAGTTTCTATCCTTTAATTTAAGGAAATTTCACCAATTACATTTACTTCCCGTTTTGATCCCTAAAACGTTCGTTTTCACCAGTCTTGTCTAATTGACAACCAAAAATATTTGTTTAATTTATTATTTGAAGTATTAATCTCCGTAATCAAGCAAAAAAACCTTGATTAGGCCAATGGGTGCCCAAGACACCAAGATTACTAAAGATACACCCTCCTAAGCTTAGAAAAAGCATAAGATTCTTTCACTGGTGTGCCCTTAGCAAAGTTCGCATTAAATTCAAGTATTTAATAAATATCTTATGAAAACATATCATCCATAAGAATACCATTATTTTCTAGGGATGTTATGATGCCTACCCTAGTACAATTAGCATACAATTATTAAAGATCATTAATGACATTAAATGAAACATTAAATATCTTAAATGACAATAAATGAAGCAATCTTATGGATGATTTGGTGCATGAATGATGAGTGGTTTATTTACCAACAAATCAAGTATTTTTAGGTTCAAATATTTGTGTGTTTTCAAGCATTTTGGTTAGTTTAATATGTTTTTGTATTGTTTTATAGGTTTATAAATAAATGGGAAACAAGATACAAAATTGGTTCAGGTGCAGTGACGTTATGTCCATTTTTGAAAATGATTCAATCCTATGTTGGACAATCTCAAAACATAAAAGTTGTAGATCTTTGTCTTATATTTTCATACGTTTTTGAATCACTTTAATCGGAGTTCAGATGCGAAAGTTACGGCGACAATACCAATCAGGTGCTAGCCACTGTCCCTGTATTGCTGTAGCAATAATTTCCATCGCTGTAGCGATGGTTTGATCGCGCAACGCCATTCCGGTAGTCAGTTTTATTCCTTCCATCACTGCAGAGCCCGGACACCAGCTGACATTGATAATTTTTGATATTTTTGAGATATTTTGCATTTCTCTTGATTTCCACTCATTCCTACAAGACCAAAAAGATTTTTGGGAGTTTTTGGAGAGCTCAAGATCAAACCAAGAATAGGATAACACATTTGGAGAAGAGAAAACAAGAACGGAATGGATTTTACGGACGTGAAATCATCCATTCTTCAGATATCAGCTATTCTCCCTTATTTCTCTATTTATTTCTTAATTCTTGTTGGTTGTTTGATAATATATATATATATATATATATATATATATATATATATATTTTAGTTGAATATTTGGTTATGGCCATGAGCTAAACATTTATTATTTATGGATTGATGTAGTTCACGATTACGTTGTTTGAGTAAATCTTGGTTTTGTTAACGGTTGTTCATCCCTATTTGATTGTGTTTACCATTCTTTTACTTCCTTATATGATTGTTATGATATTTTGGTTGATTTGAGAATACGGGATTTGACACTCGGGAGAGGTAACCCTTCGGACTAGGGTTTAAACACATCGCAACGTTCTAATATTTCAGGAGATTATTAGAACTGGTGCAATCCTTGAGATTGGGGTGAGACTCATGTAATCGTTTAGACTCTATATAGAGATATCGGTGTCGACACGAATTGCACATTCATTCACTTTACACTCGGGAGAGGTAGTGAGTGAGTTTTAGACACCTAGATTGTCGAATGGATTAATGACCGTTAATGTAAACTATACTAAATCAAACACGTTTAAGTGAATGAAGTTAATACCTAAATAATCTATTCCCATCAACATTATTCTTAGTATTTTAGTTTAATTAATTTAGTTTAGTTTTATATTTCTATAACAAAAACTTAAATTGAATCGCCTAGATAAAATTAGGTTACGACAATTGCGGTACTTAACGACAATTTAAAGCAATCCCCGTGGATATGAAAACCCTATTCTTCCTATACTATTAAAACTTGACCTCGTGCACTTGCAAGTAATTTAAAGCGATTAAAATATCGCCAACAAGTTTTTGGTGCCGTTACCGGAGATTGGTTTTTAGATTGTTGTTGATATTGTGAAAAAGTAATTTGATTTTAATTTAGGGATTTATTTTATTTTTAAATTTTTGTTTTTAGTTTTGTTTATCTGGCGAAGTAGTTGAAGATGTCTCATCAATAAATCCTCTTGAGTTTTTCTCAACGGGATTCTGAGTCGTTCCATTGTGCTTGAGAACGATAACATGAGTTGCTATTTTGGTTCCCCAATCATAGTTTCCCGAGGGAGTGTTAACTACTAAACTTTCTCGATGGGTTACAAGCCGCAACAAGAACTTGGGTGGAAGAAGGAAATGGTACCACCTCATTCGACCAACTAACCGTGGATGAAGCCTATTGGTTGTTGGAAGACATGGTGGAGTTTGATTGTCAGAGTTGGAATTATTCAATAAGCTACCAAAGCTTGGGGGATAGTTCCACCATTTCGGCACTATAGATTGACACTTCAGACCAACATGTGGAGTCTTCTCCCACCCTGGAAGAGATGTTTGCTGAATTTGTGGGGAAGATTCAGGTTTTCTAGAGGGAAATGCATGACTGTCTCAATGAGCATAAGGATTGTCTTGACAATATTGAGATGACCTGCACTGAAATTGATATAACCGTAAAGTCCTTTGAGACACAAATCGGTCAGCTTATTTTCTTTATTGAGGCCGAGTCAGAAGTGGTGCCACTGAGACACACACAAGCCACATCCATCCATGAAAGCCACTATGAGGAATCGAATGCAAGTGGGAGGACTTTAGAGGTGCATTATAAAGATGATTCGAAAAAGAACGAGGCTCAAGTATTGTTCATTGATGACAAATTAGAAGATGATTTTGAGTCATCACCTCTTGAAATTCAATTGGTTTTGCCACCACTAATCCAAGATGATCACATCTATGAGGATCCGATGTGGCTCACTTGTTCTCTACCACTTCTAGCACCATTCATTCAAGCTTACCAGCACATGAGATGGAGAAAAATCAAGTTGAGAGCACGTGCCGATCAATGCTACATTTCACCAAGCTCAAGGGCATTGAGAATCAAGACCCGTATGTTGTGTTGTGTGACACATACTATGGGCAGAAGCCGCTCTTTAATGAGCCATTCTCCGTGTCAAGCTGAGGACATTAAACCAAGTGCTTCTTGGGAGGCAACCCAAGTTTTTAAATAAATCAATCCATCACCACCGATCACACTCGGAGGCGAGATTGTCTCACCTCCCAGGTATGTGTTCAAAATCCCCTTCGTCACTATGCTATATACCTATTGTTGAGATTGATGTTGGATCACTGTGGACACTGACTAGTCTAAGTTTGGGGAGGATGTTTATGTTATGTATGTTTTATTGTTTAATGTCTTTTTGTTAGTTATGTAGTTAAGTTTAACTAGTTGTTAAATGTTGTGTAGTTAAGTTAAATTGTTTTCATGCATGTTTGTTTAGAAAGTGTGTTTGTAGTAGTTGCTTTTGTGTGTTGAGTTTTGTGGTTCTTCTTGACCATTATCCGATGATGATTTTATCCCCTAATTGTTTGACAAGGTCAAGTGTAATACCCATTCATGTGTGTTTTGTGTACTTGACATCTTGTTTTGGTAAAAGTCATTGTGGATCCTAATTTGCACGAGCATGTAGACTCAATGTACTAGTTATCCAATTGATTTGACGTCGATTATCTAGTATTCAAGTTCATGATAATTCAAGGGATTCTAGAACCCGATTTGGGGAAAATTCGAGGCAAAATCCTAGGCGAGGTAGTTCAGGAGTTATGATTTAGGCATTCATTTTGATCGCTTGAGCCATTGAAGTTTTCCATGCAAAATGTTTTACCCTCGTTACCTTGTCGAAGCCTATTAGCCGTTTTAATTCTGAACACGTAACAAATACCCTGGCCAATTAAATTTTTTCCAAACCACTGTCAGTAAACCTAAAGACATGATTCGAGTTGTAATCAAGTTAGCATTTGTTTATGCTACTTGAAGTGAGCGGTTGGGTTTTGGTCGATCTTTTGATTGGTTTTGTATTCGAGAACTTGTCATTTTTCTATCGTAGTTCCACACCCATGAAATTGTACAAATCAAATAAGTTTGTGGGTGTGGTTGAAAAAAACATGTGTAAATATGGTTTTATTTTTGTTTGTTTAAACAAGTGAGTACTACGCTTTAAAAAGTAAGTTCGGGGTTGTTTCGGATTTGTCTTTGTGGGCATGAGTGTGATTGAAAGCCAAGTGTTGTGCCTTGGGTATCGTTGATCTGAAGACGTTATCCTAGTTTATATTCCCGTTTTACCCTTTGCCAAATGTTGAAAAACGGAACTAAGTCCTTTTGATCTTTTAGAATTGCTTAGCCTACATTAGTGGAGAGTGGAACCCAGTCTGGCTTATGGAAATCCTATACCTAATTGGTTTTAAGTCATGAACTTTGTTGGTGGATAATCCAATCCGGTCTTTGGATGGTTGTATAATTGAGTTTTCGCACACACACTTGGAAAGGATCTAGAATGGTGTTTACTGTTATTGAATGTTGAAATTCTAGAACACCACATAGTACGGTTTTATTCTTGAACTCGATATGGTTGGGGGCCGTTGAGGGAAAACTTTTTGGTTGATTAGTTAAAATTCAAAATTCACAGGTCGTTGTTTTTAGTTCATTAGTGTCTTTCATTTTTAGTAAGTTGTGTTCGCTATTTCGTTGTAGTAGTTTGTTTTCTTTAGTGTGGGTGTTTTTTCTTGAGGACAAGCAAACATTTGAGTTTGGAGGTATTTGATGAGTGATTTATTTACCAACAAATCAAGTATTTTTAGGTTCAAATATTTGTATGTTTTCAATCATTTTTGTTAGTTTAATATGTTTTTGTATTGTTTTGTTGGTTTATAAATAAATGGGAAACAAAATGTAAAATCGGTTCAGGTGTAGTAACTTTAAGGCCATTTTTGACAATGATTCAATCCGATTTTGGAAAAGCTCAAAACATGGAAGTCGTATATCTATGTCTTAGATTTCCACAGGGTTTTGAATCACTTTAATCGGAGTTTGGATGAGAAAGTTATGACAAGTATACAAATTAGGTGCCAGTCGTTATCCCTGTATCGCTACAGCGATAATTTCCATTGTTGCAGCGATGGTTTGATCGCTGCAGTGCCATTCCAGCAGTGAGTTTTCTCCCTTCCATCGCTGCAGTGCTCGAACACTAGCTGACATTGATATTTTTAGATATTTTTGAGATATTTTGCATTTCTCTTGATTCCCACTCATTCCCACAAGACCAAAAAGGTTTTCGGGAGTTTTTGGAGAGCTCAAGATGAGACCAAGAAGAGAAGAACATATTTGGAGAAGAGGAAACAAGATCGAAGTGGATTTTATGGAGGCAGAATCATCAATTCTTCTGATATCAACTATTTTCCTTTATTTCTCTCTTTATTTCTTAAATCTTGTTGGTTGTTTGATCATGTATATATTGTTTTTAGTTGAATATTTGGTTATGGCCATGAGCTAAACGTTTATTATTTAGGGATTGATATAGTTCACGAGTATGTTGTTTGAGTAAATCTTTGTTTTGTTAATGGTTGTTCATCCCTATTCGATTGTGTTTATTGTTCTTTTACTTCCATTATATGCTTGTTATGATATTTTGTTTAATTTGAGAATACGGGGTTTGAAATTCGGGAGAGGTAATCTCGAATTTGGACTAGGGTTTAAACACATCGTGGCGTTCTAATATTTCGAGAGATTACTAGAACGTGTGCAATTTGTAAGGTTAGGGTGAGACACATGTAATTGTTTAGACTTTAGATAGGGATATCAGTGTTGACTCGAATTGAATATTCATTCACTTTACATTAGGGAGAGATAGTGAGTGAGTTTTGGACACCTAGACTGTCGAATAGATTAATAACCATTAATGTAAACTAGATTAAATCAAATATGTTTAAGTGAACAAAGTTAATCCCTAGATAATCTATTCCCATAGATGTTATTCTTAGTATTTTAGTTTAATTAGTTTAGTTTAGTTTTATATTTCTGTAACAAAAATCTAAAATTGGATCGGCTAGTTAAAGTTAGATTACGACAATTGTGGTACTTAACTACAATTTAAAGCAATCCCTATGGATACGACAACCCTATTTTTCCTATACTATTAAAACTTGACCTCGTGCACTTGCGAGTAATTCAAAGTGATTAAAATACACCAACAATGAACCATCCCATGGTTATAAAATATCATAATTTTATAGGTAATTAATGCCTAAACCTATCTAAACTAGCCTTTATCATGACTAAGTATTTAAGGGCATTAAATGTCATTAAATAAAACAATAAATGCATGCATTAAATGGGCAATATCTTGACAATATTGTTGAGCAAAATCTCATTGTGAAACCTAATTACCTAGGGTAATTAGTGACTACGAACCTAACTAAACTTGCTTCCATTATGACATTAAATGCATTAAATCATGCATTAAATGGAATTAATTACGCATTAATTGGGGAATTTAATATCAAGATTTGGAAAGATTTTGTTCATCATGACAAAATCCTCATGATTACCTACACGTGCCTATGTGAATTTTATCATTGCCTAAGCATTCTAGCTTTAAACGGACATAAATGGCATTAAATAGCCAAGTGAAATAGGTTGTCTAAGCTTGCGCACTCCCCAATACACAAAAATACCTTTGCCTATTAAAGGCAACTTGTTTTCATTTGGAACCAACCTTTTTCGGAAGACGTCTCTCTCTAAGCTCAAATTTCTCTCATGGGTCCTTTGATTTCTTATGCTTTCTACCTCATAAACAAATAAATTCTTCCAAAAAAGGATCCTAAAAATTGTTCTTGACACTCTCTTAACAAGATTTCAAGAAGTTCTTTAAGAACAACCAAGCTAAAGGGAGAAGATATTAAAGAAGGAGAAGAAGAAAAAACACTTAGGAAAAGACTACTCCCCTAAGTTAGGTAAGTTTTTCTTAAACTCATCTTTAAGCTTTGTTTGTTTAATATCATTTGTTTGTTTGTACATATTGTCCTTTGGTTGTTCTTAGTATCTTAGGTTTGTACATAGTGTATATAACTTGTTTTGCGTCAAGAACAACAAGAACACTATAGCATATGCATAACATCTTTGGCCTTTGTCAATAACACATGAAACTGAACTCAATGAACTTAAAATAAACCACCAATGATGGACTACTAACTACTAACAACTAACATTTACTTTTTTCGCTTTGCGCCTTTCTATGTTATCCTAGATCATAGCCTGACCCTACATCTCAGACTTGTAGACTAGCACTCTTATATATATAAGCCTAGATCATGGACTGACCCTACGTCTCGAATTATGGACTGGCTCCCTTTATATATTGTTATGTCTAGACCTTTGTCTCTAAAAGTTGGAATAAAGGGAGGATCTCTATTCCTTCGGGGATAAGTGTGCACCTTCTTCAGAAACGTTTTCTTCCCCTTAGTTACAAGTAGGACTGCCACTTATATTCTATATTTTCTACTCTTTTGAATGAATAAACTAAACCTTAACATTAAACTGGCGTAAGAAAGTAAGTTCGGTTGGAGTGTTTTTGACAAAATCAAGTATGCATATCATTTACCCTAAGTATCATGTTTGTTCTTACCTTTTCTTAAAAAAAAAAAAAGAAAGGGTTTTTCACATAAAGGTTTTTTGAACATAAAAACACTTTGTGTTTACTCTAAAAAAATAAACTTTTGTTTTTAAAAAAAATATTTTCATAAATAAATGTTTTATATACTTCGTCTTAAATAAATATTTTTTATAAAACATTTTCGGTATATTTAAAACATGGTTTTCCACATTCCTATTAAAAATACGTTCTTAAAGGTTTTACTCGTTATTTTCTCTCTAAAAATAAATAAACTAGTTTTGTTAGGTTAAATTTTCAAATAAAATTTCTCCTTGAAGCTAAACTTATTGATTCTTCCATAATCAATAGATGGTTTAAAAGGGGGACATTTGTCATTTATTTTCAATCTGTTTTATCTGTTGTTTTTTTTCATAAATAAATTTCTCTTATTTTCTTACATAAAAAATGCAGAAAAAGACGAAAAATAAAAAAATAAAAAAATTGGAATTAGTGTGTTAACCAAAATAGAAGGAAATTACTTGGACTTGTTTGATCTTAAAGATCTATTTAAACTTAGGTACCGTATTCGGACATATGTCTTGAGATGCCTAACACCTTCCCCGAATATAATCGACCCCTGAACTTAAAAGAAAGTTCTGGTAAAGACCAACTATTTTTTGAGTCAAAAGTTGGGCCATTTCTAAAATAAAATAATTTTCTAAAACCTTGGTGACCTAGCATACCATTTAACTCAATACTAGGTGGCGACTACATTTTTCAAGTAAATCTCGACCCTTGAAATTTTTCAAAAACGGCGCCTAGAAAAGCCCCATAAACTCTGTTTTCTAGAAATGAACAAATTTTGAGGACTTTGAGTGGAAGGAAACCAAGTACAATTTTTCTCTTCTCTCGTCTTCTACTTCTTTTCCAAAATCTAGGGCGCATCAGCTGGTGACTTCACTGGGAACTTTTGAGGGTCAAGCCTAGTTGGGGTTTAAATTTATCTTTACCATTAAATAAAGTCCAAGAAAAATGTCTTCGATTTTTTAAGCATAAATAATTCCCTTTTATATAAAAAAAAATTATTTTATTAACTATTTATATGTTTCCTATTTATATAATACATTCATTTATTTATTATCTTTACTTTACTATATTTACTTTAATGTCTTCAAATTTCAGCATTTTACTTTCTGTGAGCTCTCTCGAAGGCACGGGCACCACTTTGCATTTGCATATCATGAGAAAAACCCAAATCCGTAAACCTCATTCAGAGGCCAACATCAGGAG
The DNA here is from genome assembly GCA_016647705.1 of Eucommia ulmoides. Classification (NCBI taxonomy): domain Eukaryota; kingdom Viridiplantae; phylum Streptophyta; class Magnoliopsida; order Garryales; family Eucommiaceae; genus Eucommia; species Eucommia ulmoides. The sequence continues at coordinate 22,159,085 of CM028341.1, forward strand.
CGGAAGTCATGTGATTTCATGACGCCAATCTAAGCCTCGATACTCAGTAGGAATTGGAAAAGAGGAGTCAGTAAAAACAAGACTATATGTATATCTGTTGGGATTTGGGTTTGAAACTGACCTCACTCGAATCGCCAACCAATGATGGATGTTCCCTCGGGAGGACGCCAGAGGTTTGAAGATCTGGGAATTGAACCTTTCTAAGATGCATTAATAGAAAAGCTGTGAACCACATATAGTGAGCCTAGGATAGAATGATACCCAAAACCCTTTTTATACTTAAGACACTATCTTGGAGATAGAAATTTTATCCTGCTTTAGATATATTTTTTGTCAGTATATATTTTGCGCTAAAACTATACAAAAAGAGATCTTTAGGACTAGCAAAGAACGGAATAGCCAGCTAGGGATTTCGATTCTCCCTCACTTCTATGAACTTGTTCACAGTCAAAATTCATTTCCAAATTTGACAGTTGAACAAGTCATAAGTGGGGTATGGGAATCCTTGTTTTGATTATACAATACTTTATTAGACTTGGAAACTTTATTTTTTCCAGATTCAGACTTTGATCTAGTTTGAGGTCGATAGTAGCAAAGAATTGAGATGAGATTTCCATTCGTCCAAATAAGAGTGTCAATCAAGTTTGTAAATTCAAGAAAGGGACACCCCGTCTGTGGGGTAGTCATGTCGAAATTCGATATGGTTGTAATCTTTAAAATTTGGAAGTAATGGGAATCTCATTTCAAACTGAGTCATGATTAAACCAAAACGCCATTGTAAACTATAGTAATGACACGCAGAAAAACTCTCGTCTCCCGTTCTAAGGTTCACACTTGTGCACAAGCGCGATAGCCTATCCAAATGGAAGATACAGAGGATCAGTCGAATGAACCTGTCAGGGTAACCCAAGTAAGAGAAGACATGGTCTTGCTGAAGCAATCCATTAGTTAGATGGCCGAGATTCTACAACAACTCCGGCAGTCTCAGCCAAACCCTGTAGTCTAAATTTAAACCCCGGATTTGATAGAGCCATTAGTTAACCATTAGCCTTCTAATTCTAGAGGCCTTAGCCCAGCTACTAGAGAATCAATCCCTATGGGACCTCAACTACAGGTTATTCTGACTGTGATCGACCCAGTCCAAGTACGACCTCCGCTAAACCAAATGCTAGCCTAGTCATACTAAAGACAACTGAATGAATTGAAAGAAGTAAAAGAGCAATCTGAAAAGACATCCCTACTAACCAAGAAGTTACAACAGATGGAAAAAGAACTCCATGAGTTAAAGAAGGGAGAATCAGGAATGATTGCGCGATATCTCGATCTATCCTTGGTACCTTAGTTGGAGTTCCCTAATAACTTTACCATGCTTATATTCACGAAGTACGTTGGGTCAGTGTTGAACCCGAGGTTTTGATGTACAATTAAGTGTTGATATTTTTAGTGGAACTAATAGTTTTATCTAGTGTTTCAAATTTAGAGTTCCATACATTTGATTAAGAAGAAGATTTAATGAATAAAATATAAAGGGTGTAAGATGAATGTAATGATGATGTGAAAAGTTTTGAAGACTTTGAAGAAAAATAGGTGAAAATAACTCTGTACTTATATACTCTTAATGGAACCCGAATTAGGATCACAAACGACACTTAAAATGAGTTAATTCTATGTGTGTCATGATAAGAAGTAAAAAGTTTAAGATCCTAAAATGAGATATTGTATGTGCTCCTTATGTGAAATGAATTTGATAATTGACCTAATTGAAAAATATGTTTTATAGTATAAAAAGTTGAGTTTTCGGGTTAATTCGTTAACCAAGAAAAGTAATTGGTCAACTGAATGAAACAATAAGTTTTGGAGTTAAAACGAAGTGCTACTGATCTAGTCGGTCAACCGGATGAAGAAGTTCGGTCAACCATTTGAAATAGTAGCTGAAATGGGTAAAAACGTAAGCACACTAATCTAATTGGTCAACCGACTTAAGAGGGTTAGTCAACCGTTTAAGTCAGTAGATGAAATGATGGAAAAGTGGAAGACACCGATCCAATCGATCATCTGATTGGGCGTGGTCGGTCAACCGACCAGTGTAGTGCCAACGGCTAATTAGAAGCTGGTACAGGTTAGTCAACCGATTGGTGTGGATTGGTCAACCAACTGATTCAGTTGGGGTTTCGGCTGATTTGGTCTCTTGGTAAAAAGGTATCCGTTTTTTATGATTCTAAGAGAGGAATTTGGGGGATTTGAATAGAATTGAAGTATTAACAACCTATTATGTGATCCATATTGATTGGTTCAAATATTTTGAGATTATTTTAATTTAACTTACTATGTCTATTATTTTAAATTGAGAATAGTTTTATAGACTAAAATGAGAGATTTGAAAGTTATTTTTAAGTGGAATATACCTAAAATAAAAGGTAATGATATATGGGGTCTTATAGCGTTATTTTATGGCATATATTTAAAAAACTAGCCATTGGAGGGCTAGTTATTGGTCTACTAATATAGATCTGTACGAATTGAGTTTAATACATTAAGAACAATCAGTTTGACATTTTATAAGAGTGAGATTTGTGTTGTGATTTTTACGATAGATTTGCTATAAGTTCTTGATCTAAAGTGCTTGTTGTTTGGCATCTCTATCCAAGAAACTTATATAGGTAGTGTTGGGATAGAATGATAGTTTGGGTAAAAAGGAAAAAGCCATTTACAAAGTTAGTAATAGTTTAATTGTATGAGGAAAAATACTCAGTACTAAAAAGAACATACTGTGCATTAGCCTGGAATGCTTAGAGATTGCGCCACTACCTGTTGTATTTTACTACCCACTTAATTGCTCAAATGGACCCATTAAAGTATATATTCGAGAAACCTGTACACACCAAAAGAATTTCCAAGTGACAAATGCTGCTCATCGAGTTTGACATTGTGCTCGTTACTCTAAAGGCAGTCAAAGAGTAGACAATTGTTGACCAACTTGCTGATAATCTAAAAGGCAACGAGAGGTCCATGGAGACTGAATTTCCTGATGAGCCTATCGCGTTGTTAACTGGCTATAAGGACGACTAAATTTGGCAAATGTATTTCGACGGAGCTAGTAACTCGAAAGGGGCCGGTATTAGTGCTGCCCTAATCTTTCCGCAAGGTCATCACTTTCCCGTCGCTGCTAAGTTAAAGTTCACCAACTCTAATAACATCGTCGAGTACGAAACTTGCATCATGGGCATAAAATTGGACATAAACTTAAAGGTAAAAGAGTTGGTAGTATACAAGTGACGCATCCTGTATTTTGATAACAGAAGAAGTAGAGATCGGGAAGAAGAGGAAACAAGTTTCTTTCATCCCTCTCGAAATCCTCCAAATTCATTCATTTTGAAAATGGATTTTCAAGGGTTTTTCTAGGCGTCGGCTTTGAAAAACTTCTTGAGGCGGGATTTCGAGTTAAAACGGAGTCGCTACCTAGCATGGATTAAATGGGGTGCTAGGAAACTGGAATATCAGAAATTCATATTTTGTTTTGAAATGACTTGTGTTTTGAATCGTAAAGGTCTTGTACCGGAGATTTCTTTAAGTTCGAGGGTCGGTTATGCTCGGAGAAGGTTTTACGTACCCCAAGACACCTGTTTGTGAACGGTATCTTAGTCTAAATGAATATTCACTTTTAAACAACATCCAAGTAGATTTCTTTGAAATGCTTTAACAAAATAATTCCTTTTTTTAATTTTTTTTTTTGTCTTTTTATGCATTTTTATTTGTAATGTAAAGCTGATAAAGGTTTAACTATTTATCAGGCAACTACAAATTAAGCAAATTAAAAATGAAAATATTTTTGTATTTTTTGATATAATAAAAGCAAGTAACTACACTAATCTAAGCAGCGCCAACCCAATAGCAGTATATAACAAACAAAATATTAATAACCGAACCTTATAAAAGTTTCCTACATATCCCTATTTTCATAGGGAATCAGGTCATCGTGTAGTTCCAACATGCAAGGTATATGAAATAAAATATTTTGTATTTTTTAAAGGCTGAACCTTATAAAAGTTGCCTACATATCTCGGTAAACACAGAGAATCAGGTCGACATGCAGTTCCAGCATGCAATATAAGATTAAATTATTTAGATATGTGACCAAACCCATATGTGGGTAGCCGACGTATCTCAGATTAATGAGAATCGGGTCATCAAGTAGTTCGTTTAAGTTTACTTTCATGTGTTCTTGATGTTCTCTGATGTTTTTGACATAATTTGATGATTTTGACATCTTTTTGACCTTTTTGTCTAGATTACTTGTTATAAATGCTACGTACATGAAATTTATGTATGAATACTACATGATCATGCTATATACAAACACAATACACACATTTAATCCAAGATCAAAGGGTGTTTCAAGAGGACATACCTACTTAGGGGAAGTATACTTCCCTAAGTGATTACCTTCATTTCTCCCTTAATTTTCTTGGGTTATCCTTGATCGATTGCCGTCTAATTCTTGAGTTCTTTCTTCAAGAATGTCAAGAAATTTCTTCAGGGAAAATTTTAGCACAATTTTGAGGCAGTATTGAATAGAAATTCTTGGAAACTCTAGAACCCGCGAGCTTTGCTCAAACCTAGAGAGAGAATGAGTGGTTTCCAAGTCTTGAAATTGTGAAAATAGACCCTTGTATATATAGGCCAGGGATCTTGCACATTCATCCATTTGTAGGCCAATCCTAGCTAATCCCTAGGGATTGTTTGCCTTAGGGGTCATATCCTCTTGTCTTGATCTTGAATAACTTTAGACAAATATTGAACATTATGTCAGATTCTCAAAGTTTTGGTAATGATTACCAAATCCTTGAAAGCTTCTTGCAATGATTGGCAATTATTATAATATCTTGAATATGATTGGTTGCACATGGGTGCTTTAATAGCATGAAGTGATACTTCCGGTTCGGTTTAGGGGCTAGGTACTGGTTAGATTCACTATTTCGGTTTGGTTGCCATTTTATGTTTCCAAGGTGCATTGAAGTTAGCCTTGATGAGTCATATGGCATTTAATGTTTGATGATGACTCATTATGTGATGGTCTTGAATTTGGTTGGATTTGAATCGAATTGCGTTAGTTTGCTTTGTTACCGATAGTTAGATTTCAAGGTTTTCAGTTAACCCTAAGATATTTTGGTGAAAATATATAGGTCATTTGAATCTACCCTATCCAAGTTATCCCAGGAAATAAATTCTTGATGGTATGGTCATTTAATAAATATTAAATTCCTTGGTTAGGTGGTGAATTGGATTGGTTTGGTTTTGATAACGCGTCGTCTTTCAAGGATTTCGGTTAAACCTAAGATAGTTTGATCAAAATATCTTGATTCCTTGAATGTGGTCTATTATTGTCATCCCAAGAATTTAATTCTTGATGTTATGGGCATTTAATGCACATTAAAATCCTTGCTTAGGTGGGGAACCAAATAAGTTTAGTTTCGATAACGGTTGGTTACCTCCTGTGTGATTTGGTCTTTTCCCTAGATATTTTGTGTAGGGAATATATTAGGGGACTATTTGTCATTTTAAAGTTCATTTGTGATTCATTTAATGAAGGGTTGACCCTTGATTCATTGGGCTCAGATGGTTTTGTCAAAACAACTTTGGTTTGTTCAATTTCAAACCAAGTCCAAATTCTTAATCACTTTGGTAATTTAGGATTTGTCATGACATTTCCATGCCTTGATCATGGTATTTTGGATTGTTTCATGGTTTTATTTGATTTAATATGAACAAATGAAACAAATGTTTTTGGTGTTAAACAGACGAAACCAGTGATAGTAAATGTTTTAGGATCAAAGTAGGTAACTGAGGTAAATTGGGGAAATATCCTATAATTGAAGGGTAGTGACTAATTTTTATTCATACTAAAGGTGATTTAATTAAAATCAACCTTTAATAATGTAATTTTAGACCCCCTTGATTTTTAGGATTTTCGAAGTTGACCCAAAACTTTTACTTGGCTAAATTCAGTCAAATTTAAAAGTTTTTGTGTTTTCTTATAGTTTTTGGTGTTTTTATGTATTAAATAGTGTAATCTAAAGTAAAAATTCATTCCCTTTAAACCTAAATTAAAAGTTTATCTGACTTTGTACTTGATTCGACACTGACTGGTCGGGATAAAATGCAATATCTACAACTTCCCCTCTTTGTTATGCGAGTTTACTATTAGTGAAAAAGAAGGAAACACAATTATTTTGTTCCACTAGACATGAAATATGAAGACATTTATTTTGATATTAACTAAGCAAAGTCAGGAGCATTTAACATTATTGTCTCTACCCTATGAGAGCTATAAAGGATTTCCTAAAGGACGACGACATACATAATACTCAAGGATTATGGTTCTCAAAGGCAACTGTGAATAGCCTTGTCTTTTTTTTCTCGAGGGCGACTAATTAAACCCTTGTCTTGCGAGTTTGGCTTTCTCAAAACAGGTTGAGTGATTGGTCCTTGAAGATCATCGTAGTTTTTTAGGAATATGATGACTTATTGCCTTCTCCTAGTTATGATTGTTCATAATGATAGGATTCTGACACAGTGATCAAAGGATAGCAAAGAGCACAGTGAAAGGTTCATGTTTTCTGGGATTCTAACACAGTGCTCTAAAGGTAGCGAAGGATACAGTGACAGTTTCTTTGGTTTTTTTTTCTTGGGATTCTGAGACATTATTCTAAAGATAGCAAAAAACACAGTGACATGTTCTTTTTTCTTGGGATTCTGACACAATGTTCTAAAGATAGCGAAGAACACAATGACAGACAGACACAGTATTCTATAGACAATAAAGAACACCGTGAAATATTCTTTGGTTTTTAACACAGTTTTCTAAAGATAGAAAAGAACACCGTGAAAGGTTTTTTTGGTTCTGACACAGTACTCTAAAGATATCAAAGATGTTGTCCTAGTAAGCTACCCAAGAAGGGGGTAAATTGGGTAAATAAAAATTAATTCAAATAAAATACATAAAAAAATCATAATTAATTTTTACCCTAAATTAATTATTAATATATATAGCAGTGGAAATTAAGTATCAACTAGGTGCACACCAAACAACACAAAAATAAATAAATAAAAGAATGCAGCACACCAGAAATTTATACTGGTTCACCAAGTTAATCTTGGCTAATCCAGTCCCCCGAGCTCCGCGAAGAGTCGCACCCACTAATCACTGTGATTCCTTTAACCAGGTAGGAACAAACCCTTACAAAATGATTCTTTTCGCAGGCTCAGAATCAACCGTTACAATTACTTTTCACAGGCTGAGGAATAATCCTATCTTTTTTACAGGCTAAAGATTAACCTAATTCTTTTCTACTTAGGCTAAGAATCAAACCTCACAAAGATGCTCCAAATATCCTTTTACCCGGTAAGGATTGAACTGTTACAAAATCACTCAAATTAATTATATCAAGGAAGAATTAATACCTAATCTTTTTATACTCTAGGCAAAGATCAAAATCTCAATCTCTTTACTGGAAGAGATTGAAACCAGCTACCCTTCATTAGACAGTCCCAATAGTATCTAATCCAACAATCACTCACCAATTACAAAATTGATAAGTGATTTTCCCACTCGAAACTTCTACCACCCCAGATAAATTTGAACTCAATTAATATCCCAAAACTAGTGATAGAACCACAGTAAGAATTTCAAAATCTGATTTTAAACAAAAAAATGGGTAGCAAACAATTTAACATGTAATCAGATTTTCTTAAGAAATTGTTTCAAAAATAATTTTCAATTTAAAAACAGGAAAACAATTTCAAAGATCAAATTCCAAGTAGAATATGATAATAGTAAACAATAAATTAATAGCAATCAACTTGGAACAATCTCACCAGGAATCCATCGATAAATATGATAAGCAATGAAACTTCAAGTCGGCAATCAGTAATAATCCACTTCAAAGTATCTCAAGAATGATTTTCAAGAAAATTCTCACAATACTCTTAGTATGATAACTCTTAGAATGCACAAGAATTGAATAGCTCTTCATAATTGAAAAATGAATGGGATTGTTGAAACCTAAAAAACGCAGGTTTATTTATAGGGGATTAGAACAAGCCCTCTAACAACTAATTCCCACATTTCATGACAAATAATTACTCCAATAGCCCCCTTATATCATTAAGACTCATTCTTGGTATAATTCACTTAATTATATCTTTTAAATTATTCAATTTAGTCCCTTAAACTTATACTCAGTCTCAATTAGATAAGATAGAAAGAATTTCATGAACCAAATTGAGAGATATCCAAAATACTTGAACCATATCTATAGGAATATTAAAATATTAACTAAATAGCTCAAAAACTATCAGATCCCAAAGATATCTCGCATATCTTAACCATAAAACGGTTAGTAACGGCTACTTTTTGGATCAAAACCATTAAAACCTCAAATAAAACTGGACATCGGTTAACCGACCAACACCCATCAGTCGACCGCCCAATTTAGAACGTAGCCCAAGTCAAAATTCCTTCGCCATATATCAACCGCTCATTTTGTATCTGTCGACCGAACGATTTAGAGAGTTTAATAAATCGACTTACCTGTCGATCTAACGATTCAGAGAGTTCACATTTTAACTATAAATCGACTTACCGGTCGACCGGAAGATTTAGAGAGTTTGTCTCATTTCCATAAGTCGACTAGCTGTTGACTGACCAATTCAGGGATTTAATCTTCTCCCCTGCTCCATTCCATCGGTTGATCAATCAATTTGTGTAGGTCGATCGATTGAGCTGGAACACCTATCCTTAATTAATTTTCTATTAAATTTCTTCGATGTTTTTACCCCTTTAACCGATTTATTTTCTTGGTTAACTTCACTAAATCCTTAAATTCAATTTTAATTAATTATCTTTCTTAAATAAATTATTTCTTCTTTAATTACACATAGCAGCAAATATGTCAGTTAATTAGGATCCTATAAAAAACAAACATAATTGTAAAAACATTTTGTGTCGTGAGTGATTCTAATCGGAATACATTAAGAGTAAAAATTTAACCTGAGTTGTTTTCCTGAGATTCTTTAAATTCTTTGATCTCTGAACATGCATCATCTTTTTCAATGTTTTTAGCATTTTTCTCAATATCTTCATGATAATTTCTTCACTGGAACTAATAAACTAAAACACTTAATAAAATTGTTAGTTCCACAAAAAATATCAACATTTAATTGTCCATCAAAAAATCTCTCCCTTTTTTATGATGACAATTAACTTTGATGTTTTTGTCAAAGTAATATGTAACTACACTCCCCCTAAATCTGAGGACGAGTTTTATAACTCATTAAAGCATAATAATGAAGATAATCATAAGATATTCAACAAAGCACAAATTTCAAAATATGATAAACTCCCCCTTAAGATATTCATCAAAATAATTCAAGCTCCCCCTTAAGATATTTAATAAAATATCAATAAATTCTCCCCCTTTGTCATCTAAAAAAGTAGGGAAAGGGAACTACAAATAAACACTACTTATCCACTTTAGGCAAATTAAACCTAAAATAGTTAAATCAAGATATATAATTATTTCAAAATAATAAACCAACTCATAAACTCAATATTTTTAAGAAACAAAACCCATTTTAACAAATCAATTTTAAGCACAAAACAAACACCATGTAGATCATCATTAGAAATAAAAATTGAACTAAGTAGATCTAGCTAATCCATCAAAATCCATACACTAAAAGTTAAGTTTCACCAAAAGCCTAAATTAGCTATTACAGACTAAAATACTAATTGTGGGGCTTGTCCAATTAACACATTCAAAGATAAAATCGAAGATAAAATCTAATGAGGACCCTGTCAAGTAAACTGATAATATAGTCCCATCAGATTGGTGGCGGGTTGTTAAGGATACTGAACCATAGGCTAAACACTTGATCCTGAAGTCATTTGTTGATGATATGGCATTGATGGTCCTGTTCCCGATGGTCCTGCTCTAGATTGCCCTGTAGTAGATGGTCCTCCAAATGATTGCTGTGCTTCAAACATAGGTTGACTTGTAAAGTGTGGCTGAGCACTATACTGCTGCTAGTATCCATGATGTGATGACTGCATAAACTAGAACATTTGTTCCAGATTTCCCATGATTTTCCCAAATCCAGCTTCTATATTCATATTCATTCGAACCATACCATTTTCTAGCCCAAGCATCCGATCGTCCATCATATCCACATGAATCCGTAGATCATCGACCTGATCTAGGAAAAAATCCATTTTCTGATCAATACTCATTTCTTCTTTATCATCTTCTTTTTCTTCCACAACTCGCATTCTTTGTCTTATCTCACTCCTCTTCTTCACCGATCTATTTCCTTTATACACATACCCTATTAGCATAACATTACTCACATTAATCCATCCTGGTGTGATTGTCATAATTTTTTCTTCATCAGGATCAGTCTCTACTCCAAAATGATCAAACAGCCTTTGAAGCGCATCAGCATAAGGCAATACTCCGAAGGGTTTCTGAAGGTGATACTTTATGTGGTGTATCATAATATTTTCCAAATCTAGCTTCCTACCTTCAACAATCTCATTCATAAAATAAAGATCAACGTCATTCACATTTGCATAACTTCCCGCTCTAGGCACAATCGTATAAGTTAACATCAAATGAAGGAACCGATGCTCAAGGGTTAATGATCTTGCTTTGTCACCCTCCAAATCAAATTTTTGTGCAATTTCCCTTTAATTAAAATTTATCAAAAGCCAGCGGGGGGTATTGAAAGGAAATACATCTCTTCTTTCTAATCCCAAAATAATACTCAAAACATCGCTATCAAATCTGATTTATTTTCTTTTAATAAAGGATATCATATAAACATTGTTATAAGTGAGATTACTATAGAACATCCTTATCCACACCGGCATCCATTCATTTCTTTGAGTGACAAAATTGATTCATCCCAAATTTCTAAAATAACCTTCAACATCAATATTTTTCTCTTTTAAACTAACAAAATCTATAGGTTTGCAACCTAGAACCTTTCGATTAACAAACTCCTCATTATACCTAATCTCTTCGTCTTCCTTTTGAAAAAATGCATTGTCATATTTAGCTCTTTGAGCACGCTTCTTGATTTTAGGTATTTTTCATACAAACTTGAAACAAATCAACCACGAAACCCAATAGACTTAGCCTAGACAAAGAAGCAGCCGAAACCCTAGAGAGTAGAGAGAGAACCAACCTTTTCGCGAAGTAAGGAGTTATCAAATCTCAGATCCAAGCCCTAGACCTTGAGATCTGACCCAAAGATCTTCAAATTCAAACCAAATCGAACTGATTTCGTGAAGTTTAGGAGTGAATAAACTTGGGAAATGAAGGATTTTTGGAAAGAAAGGGTTTTAGATTCGAATAAAATGAAATGAACTAGCAAAGGGTATTTAAATCCCATAATGACCAGTCAACTGCCCACTTAGATTCAGTCGATAAATAAATACAGTGCCTTTTTATCTTTTCTAGCCTGCTACTGTCGGTTGATCGATGACCCACTGTCAGTCGACTGAGCACTCTGATCTCTTTGACTTTTAGTGCATTTAAACCCTAATTTAATCAGCTTAGCTCAATTTTTACCTCTTATTTTGATCCACATATTTAAAAAAAAAAAAAAAAAACATTTTTAATTAGCACACATTTAAACACCCACACCCGCATATCACAAACGTCTTAATTTTAAAATGAACATATTCAGTCTCCCTAACAAAATTAATAAAACTTAAACTTTAAAAAGTTTGACATATCTGGATCATTCTTGTGAGCAATTGGTTTGTGTACCTTTGGTGGATTACTGATTTCTGACTTGAAATGCTTTGATTCCATCAATTTTTCTTTTGCTTGATTTGTCACCTTAATTTTTTCCTTCTTAGCAGTGGCAATTTTCTGAATTGATTCGGTAAGATTTTTTTTGCCTTTGTTTGGTTCTTTAGGCTGCTTTTCCTCATTTTGCTTTGCCACAACTTTGTAAATAAACTTTTTCTTGTACTGGTATCTTACAGTTTGTTGTGGATAAGCTTTGTCAGCTCTCACATATTGAGCTTGTTGCTTCTGTACTCTTCTATTTAGCACGTGCTGATTCTTCTTCTTAGATACATTGAACCTTGGTTCCCTCGTCGGCAAGGCATATTCATTGTAACTTTGTGTCTGTTCAAATCTTTTTGTCGGCACGTAATATTCATTGTACCTTTGAAATTGTCTGAATCTCCGATTGGTACCTCTATCAAAATTCTCTTTTTGGTATCCAGTTGTTTCTGGATTCGACAGGGTAACCATGCAATAAATAACAAGATTTTTCATAATGACCAAACTTTCCACAATAAAAACACTTAATACTATTAGTATGTCTCTTCGGATAGTCATTGTTTCGTACGGGAGCACAATATTGTTGGCAACTTTGAGAAGCAACTTTAATTACTATTGGTTTTTCAACAGGTTTAGTACTTTCAACATCCTTGAATTTATCCATTGTTTCTTCAAGCTCCTTTAGCATCTTCTCAAGTAACCGCTCATTGGTGCTAGTTTACATGTAGAATAAAATTCTTTTTATGCATAAATTTAAGATCATTCTTAAGAATTTGACACTCATTTTTAACATAATGGATTTTCACACGAGCTCTATCAAGCTCACACCTTGCATTATCCAACTCAATGCTCAAGGCCACATTCAAAGTTTCAAGATTTTTCCTATTAAATTCATTCTGTTGAAGATCATAAAAATCATTTTTCAAAACCTCAGTCTTATCTTCAAGAGATTACATTTTCTTATACAGCGTACTAATTTCAAATAAAACATTTCTAAACTCAACAGTTTCAAAATATTTGTCCATTTTTTTTTTCTTGAGAGATTTGACAGTACTAAATTTCTTATTTTCAAGAGTTGCAATTTTTTGCTCTAGTTTAAAATTCTCTTTTATAAAAACGTACATAAGAGCAATAACCATTTCAATAGCCTTATCTGCATTCTCATCATTGCAAATTATAGCAGTCTCATGAGCAGAATAATGACTATCAGAAAAAGTAGAATCAATTGTAGTACACATAATTTCATAATCAAGACATTCCATGTGATTGTGTTTAGCTATACTGTGAAGCATATCGAGCTAAAACCAGCTCAAATGCCAATTGTTGGCCCAGTGAGATACCCAAGAGAGGGGTGAATTGGGTAGATAAAAATTAATTCAAATAAAATACTTTAAAAAATCAAATAATTAATTTTTACCCTAAATTAATTATTATCTATATAACAGCAGAAATTAAGTATCAATTAGGTGCACACCAAATAACACAAAAATAAATAAATAAAAGAATGCAGCACACCAAAAATTTATACTGGTTCACCAAACTATTCTTGGCTAATCAAATCCCCTGAGTCTCGCGGAGAGTCGCTCCCACTAATCACTGTGATCCCTTTAACCAAGTAGGAACCAAACCCTTACAAAACGATTCTTTTTGCAGGCTCAGAATCAATCTTTACAATCCCTTTTCACAGGCTCAAGAATAACCCTATTTTTTTCACAAGCTAAAGATTAACCTAATTCTTTTATACACAGGCTAATAATCAAACCTCACAAAAGCACTCCAAATATCCTTTTACCTGGTAAGGATTGAACCGTTACAAAATCACTCAAATTAATTCTATCAAGGAACTATTCTTTTTATACTTTAAGAAAAGATTAAAATCTTAATCTATTTATCGAAAGAGATTGAAACCAGCTACCATTGATTAAATACTCCCAATAGTATTTTCTTAAGAAATTGTTTCAAAAATAATTTTCAATTTAAAAATAGGAAAACAATTTCAAAGATCAAATTCCAAAAAGAATATGATAATAGTAAACAATCAATTAATAGTAATCAACTTGGAACAATCTTACCAGGAATCCACCGATAAATATGATAAGTAATGAAACCTCAAGTCGGCAATCAACAATAACCCACTTCAAAATATCTCAAGATTGATTCTCAAGAAGATTCTCACAATACTCTCAGTATGATCACTCTTAGAAAGCACAAGAACTAATAGCTCTTCAGAAATGAAAAATGAATGGGATTGTTGAAACCTAAAAAATGTAGGTTTATTTATAGGGGATTAGAACAAGCCTCTAACAGCTAGTTCTCACATTTTATGATAAATAATTACTCCAATAGCCCCCTTATATTATTAAGACTCATTCCTTGTATAATTCACTTAATTATATCTTTTAAATTATTCAATTTAGTCTCTTAAACTTATACTCAGTCTCAATTAGGTAAGATAGAAAGAATATCATGAACCAAATTGAGAGATATCCAAAATACTTGAACCATATCTATAGGAATATTAAAATATTAACTAAATAGCTCAAAAACTATCGGATCCCAAAGATATCTCGCATATCTTAACCATAAAACGGCTAGTAACGACTACTTTTTGGATCAAAACCATTAAAATCTCAAATCCTAAAACTGGACATCGGTTAACCGACCAACACCCATCGGTCAACCGCCTAATTTAGAACGTAGCCTAAGCCAAAATTCCTTCGCCATAAGTCGACCGCTCATTTTGTATTTGTCGACCAAATAATTTAGAAAGTTTAATAAGTTGACTTACCTGTCGACCTAACGATTCAGAGAGTTCACATTTTAACCATAAGTCGACTTACCTGTCGACCGGAAGATTCAGGGAGTTTGTCTTATTTCTGTAAGTCGACCTAGTTGTCGACTGACCAATTCAGGGACTGAATATTCTTCCCTGCTCCATTCCATCGGTTAACCGATCAATTTGTTTAGGTCGACCGATTGAACTGAAACACCTCTCCTTAATTAATTTTTTACTAAATTTCTTCGATGTTTTTACTCCTTTAACCAATTTCTTTTCTCGGTTAACTCCACTAAATCCTTAAATTCAATTTTAATTAATTATCTTTCTTAAATCAATTGTTTCTTCTTCAATTACACATAGGAGAAAATATGTTAGCTAATTAGGATCCTATAAAAAACACACATAATTGTAAAAATATTTTGTGTTTTGTGAGATACTAATCGAGATACATTAAGAGTAAAAATTTAACCTAAGTTTTTTTCCCTAGATTCTTCAAATTTGATCTCTTAACATGCATTATATTTGTCAATGTCTTTAGCATCCATTTTGCATTTTTTTCAATATCTTCACTGGAACTAATAAACTGAAACACTCAATAAAATTGTTAGTTCCACAAAAAAAATCAACATTTAATCTTCCATCTAAATCTTAGGATCAATAGAAGAATACGATGAAAGGTTTTTCAGTTTCGATGTAGTGTTCTAAAGATAGCGAAGAACATCATGGAAGGTAATTTTTGGTTCTGACACTGTGTTTTAAAGATAGCAAAGAACACGGTCAAAGATTTTTTGGATTCTGACACAATGTTCTAAGGATAGAAAATAACACGACGAAAGATTTTTTTGGATCCTGACACAATGATCTAAGGATAGTAAAGAACACAGTGAAAGATTAGATTTTTTTGGATCCTGACACAGTGATCTAAGGATAGTAAAGAACATAATGAAAGATTGATTGATGGATTTGATTAATTGATTTAATTGAGCTATCTTGACCGAACCTCATTTGGGTGCCTACATATTTCAGACTTAACTGAGAATCAGGTTAAGTGTAGTTCAGGATTTTGATTTTATGTTGATCGAAATTTGGTGGAAAAGGTTTTTTGTTCAAGAAATTGATTCCTGGGTCATCCTATCGATACATGATTGAAAATGACTAAGAGAATTCTTTTGGAGAAAATTCTGGAGGAAACTCAACACTTAGTGGAGTTTCATGGCTACATCCCACATGGGACTACTTGACGAGGACTAAAAAACTTTCTATGGAAAATTTAACCGTGAATAAAATGTGAACCAGACGTAGACTGGGGCTCTATGACGCTTATTTTTTTTTCAAGGAATATGGATTTTAGCTCTTGAATTTTTGAATTTTAAATTATGTCCCGGCTCTAGCTGAAGTGAGTCTTATCAAGAAATCTTGACAAAGAGATCTGACATAATATGCCCCATCTGTAGCTGGGGCGAATCCTATCATAGTATCTCAACATAGAAATCAGATATAATGTACCCTAGCTCTAGCTGGGGTGCAGGATTATTTCCTTAACGTTCGGAGAATGCGATAGAGCCCACATGGGTTGCCTATATATCTTGCACTGAGCATGTAACTTTTAATGTTCATTTGAGACTAGGGACCTCATTAGGTCATTTATGTATTTTGATTTAGAATTTATCGTTTAGTCGTTTATTTTAGACAATGATCATTAGATAACCAAAACCCACATGGGTTATCTACACATACTGATTTCCTAGGTCTAGAATCAAGTCAAAATGTAGTTCGACCTTCCTTGTACTGATTTTTAGATTATCTACCATACCCACAAGGGTTTCCTACGTACCTTGGTTAATTACCGAGGATCAGGTCGAAGCGTAGTTTTTGCTCAAGTATTCATTTGTCGGAGATGTGCCTTGTTACAGGGTTGAGAGAATATTGTAAGGTTGACACATCTCTGACTTCGACTAGAACCGCTTGGGTTTGTTACGTATCTTGGTGATCTACCAAGGACATGTCAAAGCATAGTCCACTAGAGATGAAGGAATTTCATTTTAAGTGACAACCGAACCTATAAAAGTTTCATATGTCCTTGTATTTACCAGGACTCAAGTTGACACCTAGCTCATCCTTAATTAGGGATTGATTTTAAAGTTGATGTAATTCAATCCTAATTGATGGGGAATTTTTAAGTTGACTTAGTTCAAATATTAGTTGATAGAGATTTTTTTTTATTTAATGTTGACCAAACCCGTATATGGGTTGCCTATGTATCATGGTATTCACCAAGAATTAGGTCGGCAAATAGTTCATTCTGAGGTGATTGATTTTTCTTTAGGTTGTTGATCGAACCCACTAGGATTGCCAACGTATCCCGGACTTTGCTGAGAATCAAGTCAAAACATGGTTCAACTGAGATGAATTTAATTGAGTTCATTATGATTTAGGCATTTTATTTTATGTCATGAGGCAAAATGAACGCTACTTCTATCAGAAAAAATGAATAGGATGAAATGTACCCTAGCCTCTGACTAGGGTAGTGATTGGATAAGTTCCATTAGGGAATCTAATCTAATACTTCCTATTATGTGATTTGTAATTATTGATAGTGTAAAATATGCCCTAGCCTGCGGGCTGGGTAGGAGACTGATTAGGTATTGGATTGAGAAGCTAAGTCAGTTCGTCTCGCTAGAGTTTTTTGTCTAAGCATTAGCTAGGTAAAATTGATCATTATCTTGATTGGCAATCTATTTAAGTCTTTGAATTATACTGTTTTGTTTTGGTTTACTGGAGGCTTGGTATAATTCTAGGACTTGCTTAATTCTAGGAAGATTATGTTAGATCCTGGTGAGTCCAATTTTCTAATGGCACTTTACTACACACTAACGCTTCTTAGGAATGAGTAAGGTCTATTATCAAGACAAAACTTATGCGAGGTCAATTCCTTATCTAACCCTAATTTGGTTGAAAACAATATCAGAGACGAGAGATGGTACGGTGACATGGTGAGGTTACTTGACAATATTACATGTCCGAGGATTGCTTGCTAGCTTACTAGAGCTTCTAAATAGGGTGTATGGGTGCAAGTGTCATGTCGATGATGGCCTATTGATGCAACATGATAAGCTGGATGCCACAAGCTCTCGTTGAAGTACAATGGCTATTTTTTCTCATGCGTATGCAAGTTATGTATGCCTAAGTAAATCATGATGCATGGTGTTTGTGTAGTATCTCGATACTGACTTTATGTATTGTATGATTTTATGACACCCAATTCTAAAATATTTTCCTATGGAATGCATTATCCACTTAGAGATGGCAGTCTTTTCCTAGAATGTTTTCACTAGGTACATTTCACTATTATCCATCCCTCCTGGTCATTTCTATGTCGTTCCTGATACGAAAAGCTGACTGGTGCTTAGAGGCTTCCTGCTCCTTTGCTCTTTCTTGCGTTGCAATTGGAATTCCGATCGGGATTTTTCTTCGAACAGTCTCTATTTTTCTTTGATCAGTCTCAAGGTTTTGGTTGCAATATGGAAAGGTTTAGACAAAAATAGTTGAGGGTTATTTCGGGTCTTGCTTGGGTGAGATCGGGATTTCCCAGAATATGAATATCTGGCCCGGAATAGGGATCATTGTCGATTTGGCTTGGACTTTGAATGACTTTTGGAAGAGTTTTTTTTTTTTATAAGAGAATGGCTTATTTGTCAAGACTTATTCTCTTCCTTTCCCCCACTTTCCTAAGTTTATTTCCAATATTTTAGGCATTATACCTATATATGGCATGTATATCTTCCTTTTCACTTTTATGGAAGATTATTTTGACTAGAGTGTATACTCATGTAATCATATTCAAACATTCAATCATCTTTAAGATTGTTGTGATTTTTTTGCATCGGATTAATCTAAATTAGGATGAAGATAAGTTCAATAGTAATTTAGACCAAATATCCACAATTCTTAGTTAAAGAGGTTGTCTAGTTTCAATTTCATCAAGTTTTGATATTGACATTTCCTAATATTGTTATCGAGATTACCTCGGCCTTGTATGTTACCCGAGGTTTCTTTGACGGCTCTGCTTCATTTCTTCTATCTTGAATGGAGGGCAAACGGAATGAGCCTTCCCAAGATGACTCAGAGGAGGGAGAAAAGAAATGATAGAGAGACAAGTGTTAGTTAATGATGACTAACAAATGTTGACTTATCCGGGAATTATTTTTATTCTGTTTTTTTCCCCTACTTTAGTAAGTAAGGACTCATACTTCCTATATAATCCATGTAGTAAGCTTTGGGTAGTGATCTCGATCCAATTGGCCCAAGTCACTAGGTGTTGAGACACCCCTACGACTTAATACTTGGATTGTATAGAGATCATGATTCACCTAATTGCTTTCCTGTGACCACTCAGTGCTTAAAAACTTTCTGAGACTGGTCTTGATTTTATTATTTTCTCTTAACACATTTTTCCAAGATTTTGTTTTTACGTTTTTAGAGAATTCTGGTATTTTCGAGTTAGTCTCGAGGTCTTCGTTGATTTTATCCTTATTCTAGCTATTTCCATTATCAGATACTATCTTGGTGAAGTCTTGTTGTCTTCTCCCATTCTTGATTGTTTTTAATCTTATACGGTTTATCCTACTTTTTATTCTAAGTAGGTTTCCACATGCTTTCGGATTAGTTATTGCTGGGGTAAAATCCTAGTCTATATTAGATTATCTTCTTTCCTTAATCTGTCTGACCTTTTAAGAAATTTTCTTTTGTAGGGTCAAGTTCCCGGACTTTATCCATTCATCCTTCACATCATGAATCTTCTGTATGTTTCCTCCTTTTATTTTGGTTGAGGAGGTCTTCTATAGTCTTATGTGGTTACTCAGATACTCCCGGGTCGAAACATATGTAATGATTCCACATCAGGGTTATTAGGTTTTCTAACGTTCTTAGAATTTTTGGTAATATCTCACCATTGTTTGGTTTAATCAAAATATTTCTTTTAAAATTTTCCTTTGTATAATGGTCTAATTTAGTATTGAAATTATGTTATCATTATTTTGATTATTTGCGGTGTGTGAATTATGACAAGCAAATTGATTTATGAAAGTTAGAGTATAAAGACCTGAGTCGACTTTAGATAAAATAAGCCCGCATTTAGTGATACATAGATCTAGTACATACGCGTACAAGATAATACTTAATTCATTAGAAGGGACTTAAGAAGTTAAGGGAAAGGTAGAGATATATATGGTATTTTTTTTTTCTTTTCTCGGAATAGTGAAACTAGGTTTGTCTGGCTTAGCATTTGTTTCAGGGAGGTAATGTTTTCTTGCATCGTCAAACTCTTAGAGTCGTTTTGAGTACTTCCAACATAAGGAGGGATTGGGTCTATTTTACGATCTTTGCAAGCGGTTCTCAGATGGCTTTTAGCAAAAGTTACCTAAAGCTGATTTCCTAGGTTTTTTAAGTGATTTACAAACTAGACCTCTACTAATGAACTTTTAAGGATGCATATTGTCCTATCTTTAATCATGGTTGTATTCTTGACTATGATTGAGTATGTCTACCTAGATGATTATGTTCGTGCTGCATGTATGCAATCTTAGGGAGATGTAGCTCTAGTAGGCAATCCTCATATATGTTCAAGACAGACCACGACTTGGATTTGGTTTCACATGATGAGGGTATCTTGGAATTTTTGTATTGTTCGTAATTTGGAAGTTATGGTTATCCTAAGATTATGACACGATTGACCTTTTATTCTCAAAATATGGATAATTCTTCCTAGGATTCTAAGGCAAAAATTGTCATTTTTCTTCCTTAAGACATAAATCATGGCTCCTAGAACTTAATGAAATAATTATTCCCCATTTTGTTTTCTTTTCAAAGTTGGAATTGTTTCTCCTAGAACTAAATAACAGACTTGTCCTTTTCTTCTTAGAAAAATAGATCATTGTTGTTAGGAACTAATGACAGAATTATCCTATATTTTGCCCTCAAAACATGGATCATTGTCCCTAGAACCTAATGGCAAAACTATCTTTTTTCTTTCTCAAAAGATGGATTATCACTTATAGGACTTGAGGAAGGGTCTAAGACACCTTTAATTTCATGATATCTATTAAGGGTGAATTTGACAATTTGACCGGTGAACCTTAACTAGCTTCCTATCGAAAATGGTTTTGACCTGCTTTAAGCGTTTTTAACCTAGACTAAATGTCTTCCCTATTATTCCTAATTCCTATGGTATAGGCTTTATGAGAAATGACACTACGCTTAGGACGTGACATGTATCTCCTAGGGAAATGTGACTTAGGGTATGTTTACTATTGGATCGCACAGTGTTGTTTTGATTGTGTGATGACGTTTCTTTTATGTTTTGGTAAGATTTGAGTGATTTCGCACGATCGAAGTAGATTCTTTCATGTTGTCTTGTATGACGAACTTTAGACAACTTTGTTTAACAAAGGTTATTTGTTTTTGTTTATTCGAGGTGAGATTTTTATTTAAAGGCGAATATATTTATGATTTTTATTAGAGTAAATTTTAAGTGCATTATCATGGTTGAAATGGGCATTAATGATTTGATGTTTGTATTTGAGGGTTTAATATATTAGGTAAAGTAAGGATTCTTGTTCTTTCCCGTTACTTGCTCTTTATTTTGATTTTAAAAATGCTTCTTGAAGTTAAGCAAGCTAGCAATGCGTAGGATAGAACAAGAATTCTTACACCGATAATTATGCCCCTACTTGTCCTAGAAATTTTATTATATCTAACTAGTATAACAATTATTTAAATAACTATGCACAAGATGAAACAAAATCTCTCTCCAAGATAGTATCCTAAGTAGAACAGGGTTTTGGATAACCTTTACCCTATGCTTACTATATGTGGTTCATGGATTTTCTACAAATACATCATAGAAAGCTCGGTTCCTAGACCTTCAAACCATCGGCGTCCTTCCTGGGGGAACATCCATCTTTGGTTGGTGGTTTGAGCAAGGCGAGTTTCATAGCCAAATCCCGCAGGAGAAACTGACCCGGCCTTGCTTCTACTAACTCTTCTTTCTATCCTAAGGATTTCGGAGCTTGGGTTTTTTTATCATGATATGCAATGCAAAGTGAGTGCTCATGCATTGGAGAGAGCATGCATAAATATAAAGACAATAATTTAAATGAAGTATTTAAAGACAGAAATGTAAATGACAGTAAATAAAGATAGTAAATGTATGCATACTAAAATAAACACGATATGTAAAAATAATTTTAATTTCATTTTTATTTATTATTATTATTATTTATTCATTATTATATTTTTATTACTATTATTATTTTATTATTATTATTTATTTATTTATTTTTATTACTATTTTTTATTTATTTATTTATTTATTTTTTTATTATTATTATTATTATTATTATTATTATTTATTACTACTTATTCTTTTTGGAAGAGAATTATATATGTTTAAAAATGAAAGAAATATTTCTCGTGTTTTATTTAACTGTGAATATTA
Organism: Eucommia ulmoides; assembly: GCA_016647705.1. NCBI lineage: Eukaryota > Viridiplantae > Streptophyta > Magnoliopsida > Garryales > Eucommiaceae > Eucommia > Eucommia ulmoides. The sequence goes on from CM028341.1 coordinate 22,181,214, forward strand.
ATTTAGGCTCTAAGTAGGCTTGACCCTCTAAAGTCCCCAACGGAGTCGCCAACTGACGCACACCAAATTTTGATAACAAAGGACGTAGAGATCGGGAAGAAGAGGAAAGAAGTTTCTTTTGAAAATGGCTTTTCTAAGCGTTGACTTTGAAAAACATCTTGGGCTAGAATTTTGAGTTAAAAATAGAGTCGCCACCTAACATGGCTTAAATGGTGTCCTAGGTCACCAGGATTTTGAAAATTCATTTTTTGTTTTGAAATGGCCTGTGCTTTGACTCGTAAAGGTCTTGTACTAGAGATTTCTTTAAGTTCGAAGGTCGGTTATGCTCGGGAAATATTTTGCGCACCCCAAGACACCCGTCCATGAATAGTACCTTAGTCTAAATGAATATTCACTTTTAAACAACACCCAAGTAATTTTCTTTGATTTGCTTTAACAAAATAATTCCCCCCATTTTTTAAGTTTTTATCTTTTTATGCATTTTTATATGTAATGTAAAGCTAATAAAGGTTTAACTATCTATCATGCAACTACAAATTAAACATATTGAAAATGAAAATATTTTTGTATTTTTTATATAATGAAAGCAAGTAGCTACACTAGTTTAAGCAGCGACAACCCAATAGCAGTACATAATAAATAGAAATATTAACGACCAAACCTTATAAAGGTTTCCTACATATCCCTGTTTTCACATGGAATCAGGTTGACATATAGTTCCAACATACAAGCTATATAAAAAAAATATTTTTTTATTTTTTAAATACTGAACCTTATAAAGGTTACCTATATATCTTGGTAAATACGGGGAATCAGGTCAACATGTTGTTCCAACATGCAATATAAGACTAAATTATTTAGATATGTGACTGAACCCGTACGTGGGTTGCCTACGTATCTCAGATTATTGAGAATCAGGTCATCACATAGTTCATTTAAGTTTGGCTTCATGTGTTTTTCATGTTTTTGATGTGCTCTTGATGTTCTTGGATGTTTTTGACATAGTTTGATGATTTTGACACATTTTCGACGTTTTTGTCTTGATTACTTGTTATACATGCTATGTACATGAAATTTATGTATGAATAATACATGGTTATTCTATATAGCCAAGACTAAAGGGTGATTCAAGAGGACATACCTACTTAGGGGAAGTGGTCTTCCCTAAGTGATGACCTTCCTTTCTTCCTTGATCTTTTTCGATTGTCCTCGATCGTTTGCTGTCAAATCCTTGAGTTCTTCCTTTAAGAATCTCATTCACTTCCTCTGGGGTAGAATTTAAGCAAAATTTTGAGGTTTCATTGAAGAGAAATTCTTTGAAAGCCTAGAACCCGAGAGTTTTGCTCGAACCTAGAGAGAGAATGAGTGGTTTCCAAGTCTTGAAATTGTGAAAACAGACCAATCCAGGTTGATCCCTAGGGTTTGTTTAACTTAGGGGTCATGTCCTCTTATCTTGATCTTAAATAGCTTTGGACGAATATTGAAGATTGTGTAGGATTCTTAAAGATTTGGTAATGATTGGTAAATATTTGGAAGATTTTTGTAATGATTGGAAATCATTACACTATCTTGAATATGATTGGTTTCACATGGGTGCATTAATGGCATGAAGTGACACTTCTGGTTCGGTTTAGGGCCTAAGTACCGGTTAGTTTCTCTATTTCAGTTTGGTTGCCATTAATGTTTCCAAGGTGCATTGAACTTAGTTTTGATGACTCATATTGAATTTAATGTTTGCTGATGACTCATGATGTGATGGGATTGAATTTGGTTGGATTTGAATTGAATTGGGTTAGTTTTACTTGTAATCGATAGTTAGATTTCAAGGTTTCTAGTTAAACCTAAGATATTTTGGTGAAAATATCTAGGTTCTTTGAATCCAACCAATCCATGTCATCCCAAGAAATAAATTATTTATGGGATGGATATTTAATGACTATTAAATACCTTGGTTAGGTGGTGAACCAGATTGGTTTTGTTTTTATAACAGGTAGTCACATTTCAAGGATTTCAGTTAAACCTAAGATATTTTGATGAAAATATCTTAATTACTTGAATGTGGCCTATCCTTTTTATCCCAATAATTTAATTCTTGATGGGATGGGAATTTAATTCACATTAAATGCCTTGCTTAGGTGGCGAACCGGATCGATTTAGTTTCGACAATGGTCGATTACCTCCTAAGTGATTTGGTCTCTTCCTTCCTAGATATTTTGTGCAGAGAATATATTAGGGTCTTCTTGATCATTTCAATGCTTATTTCTAAGTAATTTAATGATGGGTTGGGCCCTTGATTCATTGGGCTCAGATGGTTTTGTCAAAACAACTTTGGTTTGTTTAATTTCAAACCAAGTCCAAATTCTTAATCACTTTGGTAATTTAGGATTTGCCATGACATTTTCATACCTTGATCATGGTATTTTGGATTGTTTCCTTGTATTATTTGATGTAATATAAACAAATGAAGCAAATATATTTGGTGTTAAACAGACGAAATTAGTGATAGTAAACGTTTCAAGGTTAAAGTAGGTAACCGAGATCAATTGGTAAAATATCCTATGATTGAAGGGTAGTGATTAATTTTTACTCATACTAAAGGTATGAAAATAAACCTTTAATAGTGTCATTTTATACCCTCTTAAAACGTACAATTTTCAAGGTTACCCCCTTAAATTGTACGATTTTCGAGGTTGACCCGAAACTTTTACTTTGCTGAATTCTGTTCAATTTAATAGTTTTTGTGTTTTCTTATATTTTTTGGTGTTTTATGTATTAAATAGTGTGATCCAAAGTAGAGATTTATTTCCTTTAAACCTAACTTTAATGTATATCTGAACTCGTACTTGATTCGACACTAATTGGGCAAGACAAAATACGGCGTTTACAACAGGGATTAAGAGATGATCATAAACCAAATTACCAACAAATACGCGAAAAAAGATGCCAAGTTGGTTCGGTACAACAATAACCTACTCGATCTTTGTGAAACCTTTTCAAAGATCGAATTTAAACATGTACCACGGTTTAAGAATGATTTCGCCGATGCTCTTACAACTTTGGCATCCGTGATATCTTTGATCATGGAGGAAAAAGATGAGGAAATTTCCATAACAATCAAGGTATACCATTAGCCAACTCACTGTAATCATATCAAAGTTGATCAAGAAAAAGAACCTGGGTATGTGGACATCCAAAGGTTTTTTGAAAGACCGAGAGTATCTTGAAGGAGCCAATAGCCTAAGCCAAAGAACTTTGCAAAGGCTAGTAAGAATTTTGTTTTCTCAGTAGTAGTACACTATATAAGAGATCACCTGATTTAGGTCTCTTAAGATGTGTAGGTGCCCAATAAGCGATACAATTGTTGAAAGAGGTTCATAGTGGAGTCTACAACCCACACATGAGTGGACTCATGCTGGCCAAGAAGATCCTACGAACCGACCACTTTTGGTTAACCATGAAAGTGATTGCATAGACTTCATACAAAGATGTCTGAAATGCCAAATGCATGGTGACTAGATCCACCTTTCTTCGATAATATTTGTACTACTTAACGGCCCCGTGGCCTTTTTCGATATAGGGAATGGATGTCATTGGTCCGATTATGCCAACGGCAACGAGCGAATATCAATTCATTCTAGTAGCTATAGACTACTTCACTAAGTGGGTGGAGGCAATTTCATTCACTCATGTCACCCAAAAGACCGTAACTCGATTCTTCAAGGAGAATATCCTATCGCGCTATGGAGTACCCCAAGTCTTAATCACGGACAATGCCTAGAATCTCAAAGGAAGTGTGATGAAAGCTATATATGCTCAATTGAAAGTGGAGCACAAGAATTCTACACCCTACTATCCTAAGATGAATGGAACAGTGGGGGCTGCTAATAAGAACATTAAGAAGATCCTAAGAAAGATGGTAGATAATCACAAGGAATAAGACAAGATGCTCCCATTTGCCATGATAACTTATCGAACATAGTCTGAACTTCGACCAAAGCCACTATATATTCACCGGTGTATGGAACGGAGGCCGTAATCATAGCAGATATAGAAATTCCCTCTCTTAGGATTTTGGTGGAAACGGATTTGGATAAAGTCGAATTTGTACAACAAAGACTCAATTGGTTATGTCTAATAGATGAGAAAAGACTCACTACTGTTTTCCACGGGTAATGTTATCGACAGAAGATGGCTAAAGCTCACAATAAGAAGGTTCGTCCATGAATCTACATCATGGGTGAGTTGGTACTAAAGAATATCTTACCGTTCCAAGGCGAAGCTAAGGGAAAGTTCACACTCAATTGGGAAGGACCATTCGTCGTCAAGAAAGTTTTAGGGTATGGGGCCTTAATACTTCAAGAGATGGATGGAGAAGAGTTCTCAAAGCCTATCAATTCTGATGCAGTTAAGAAGTTTACCCCCAACAAAAATATAAACCCAAACTTACGAGAGTGAGGACAAAATAGGGTAAAAAAATTGTGCGACTTGAGGACGTGGTGAAAACCCAAAAGGGCACTGCGGATAAAAAGTAGGGATCGTAGCAAGATATAAAACCATCGACCCACTAAAAACCCAAAAGAGCACTAAGGTGCAAAAATACGGTAGCCGTTCTTAGTGAAAACATGAAAGGGCACAAGGGACATCAGATTTAGGCCATTTTGTTGTTTATCCATGGAGTTTGGGTTCGTCTAAAGTCCGTCATGCTATGTTTGGATCAAGAAATTAAAGAATTCGACTGGTGATTCTAGCTACTTCGGGTTTTGAAGGAAGAAAGGTCAAAAGTTTTTAAAAATTTTGAAACCTCTAATAAGTTACCAAGTCTAAGATTGTACTCCTAAGGAAGAAAGTGTTTCTAAAAAATAGAAATATAACTTGATTATGCAAGATTTGTTTATTAACTATAACCTCTGATTGTTTATATGTTATTTTTTATTCATGACTAATATTTCAATACATATGAGTATAAAGGACAAATGACATAACAACAAAGGGAAGAAGAAATAGAAAACCTAGAACGTTACCCTTTAAGCATTTTGTTCAAAGACGTCCGACGTCACAACTAAATCAACGGTAACTAACACATCAAAGGCCAATGATATCACCACCCAAACATGAAAACATCAAATCCCAACACCTTATTCAAGTCCTGTTCCCCAATCCAGTAACCAAGCCTCACTAAAAAGCCATAGACCCAAAAACCATCGTTCACCATAGAAGACTTGATCTTTGATACAAAGAGTCAATTAAGAGAATTTTGGTACACAACGAAGATGGACTTCAGGGTGGAGCTTTCAATCAAAAGAAGTGTTTTTCTTCTAATATTAATTTGACTATTAAAATACTGGAAAACATACATAGGTTGTTTAAATATTGGCATGCAAAGTACAAAATACTTAAAGTAATGACCAAATGGGAAGAAGAAGGTTCACCATCCAATTCTAAGCATTAATCTATGAGCCTTGGCACCATAGGTAAATCATTTCACCGATTCTATCGATAGCTTAATAATAAATTAAATAGTCCGAGTGTTGCACTTACGAGTGAATTTTGGGATCGATTTTCCATTTTGGGAATTCTTCGCCATCACCACCCGATAATACACTAGCGAGCATAGTTAGGGATTCACAACACTCATATCGAATTCATTTTTCATCACTTCCAATAAAAGTGAGATGAACTAACTTAGTTTCTCTTATAGTGGCTAATCTGTCTCCTCCCCAGTCCGCAGGCTAGGGCATATTTTACACTAGTTACGATCTTGGTCTTACGATAGGAAGTGTTGAATTAGATTCCTCATGGAACTTATCCAATCACTGTCCTAGTTGGAGACTGGGGTGCAGTTCACTACGTTTAGGATTTCTTTATAAGAGCTCATGTTTGTTTCTGTCCTAAATTGTAGATTGGGATACCTTGACAAGTAAAGTTGTCATATAAAACAGGAGTGAACTACAGTATGACCTGATTCTTAGAAAACACAAGGATACATAGGCAACCCCATACGAGTTCGGACGTCAAGATAAAAATAGAATTGTCACCCCGAACTATGTATTGAACCGATTTCTATTAAAGACCAAGATACATAGATAACCGAGGTGGGTTTCGATCGCCTAATCAAGCGAAACGGTCATTGTCCAAAATAGTGACTTAACACAATTTCTAAATTAAAATAAATAAGCAAACAATGTGGTTTCAAGTCTCAGTCAAACATTAAAAACCACACACTAGGTTTGAGATACGTTGGCAGCCTATTCGAGTTCTGTTGCATTTCCCGAGACACCATGGAATTATTAATTCTCCCTAGCTTGGATTGGGCACATTATATCAAGTTTATTTGTCAATATTCCTTGATTAGGATTCGCCCCAACTTGGGATGGGGAAAATTTAAGGATTGTGATTCATATCCCTAAGAAGTAAGTACTATCGAGTGCCAGTCTCTAATTGGGGCATATGTTATCCAAGGTGACTTCTTATGGGAAGTTTTCTAGTCCTTGTGGTTAGTCTCAAGTTGGATATGTCCGTGAAAATTCACTGAGTGTCGAGTTTCTTCCAGCATTTATCCGCTGAGAATCCTCTTAGTCACCTTCAATCTTGGATTGAGATGACAACCCCAGAATCGGTTTCTCTAACCAAGAACCTTTTCCACTTGACTTACTTTAATTGTTAGAACTACATTTGACCTAATTCTTACCTATCCTAAGATATGTAGGAAAATCCTTAGGGGTTCGTTCAAAACCATCCCAAACTATATTTTGACTTGATTCTTAGCTATCTTAAGATATGTAGGCACCCCAATTGGGTTCAATTAATTAATGCTTTAATAAATAAAATGCCTAATTTTCTGTTTATATAAATAAATAAATAGATCTTTGTAAAAACTTTAGTGAGAACCATTGTTTGTCAGCTTCAGTCTTAGACTAAGAAGACACCTCAAAATCAATTTCTCTAACCCAGAACCTTTCCACCCAATCTTGATTAACTTTAATTGTTAGAACTACATTTGACCTAATTCTTAGCTATCCTAAGATATATAGAAAAACTCCGGTTGGGTTTGGTCAAAATCATTATCGAGCTATATTTTCCCTCATTGTTAGGTATCCTAAGATATGTAGGAAACTCCTAGGTAGGATAGAAAAAAAATCGGAGATATTGATGATCAATATTCTCTACCCCTTCGTACAACATTCCAGGCTATCCAGGAATGTCGTTATGTACCATAATTATCTAGAACATTTACTTTCTTTGATTACTAAGCTAACCTCAAAAAACCATTGTTAGAACTACATGTGACTTGAATCTTAGCTATCCTAAGATATGTAGGAAAATCGCTGGTTGGGTTCGGTCATAATCAGGAGATAGAGATAACTTGGCATTATTCTAATGCTACGACGTGTCCATTCTATGACTGGTTGATTGACCCTCCTTAGGACTCGTTAGAACTATATTTGACTTGTTTCTTATCCATTCTAAGATATGTAGGAAAGCCCCTAGATGGGTATGGTTATAATTAGAAGATAGTGATTAGTCAACATTCTCCAAATGTTGCAGCGTACTCCTCTAGGACTGGTTAATGAACCCTCATTTGAGAAGATTCCTTATCTATTGTAGCAATTTAGTATTCCTAGTGAAGAGGCAGTAATTCTCAAAAACTTTCAAACATTCCTGACCTTTGCTTTCTTAGGAATTTCATTTTTTGATGTAGTGATTCCCAGGAATGTTCAAACGTTCCTAGCCTTCGCTTTCCAATTGTAGTATTCCTATTGTAGAGGCAACGATTCCCAAGAACATTTAAATGTTCTTGGCCTTTGCTTTCCTAGGAATTTTATTTTTTGTAGTGTGGATGCAATGATTCCCAGGAACGTTCGAACGTTCCTAACCTTCGATTTCCAGTTGTAGTATTCCTAGTGTAGAGGTAGTGATTCCCAAAAAATTTCAACGTTTTTGGCCTTCTCTTTCCTAGGAATTTACTTTTTTTTTTTTTTTTTTTAGTATAGATGTAGCGATTCCCAGGAACGTTCGAACTATCCTAGCCTTGGCTTTAATGCTTTCCTAGTTTAGATACAACGATGTTTAGGAATGTTCCAGAATTTGCTAATTTGGTTCAAATTTCCTATTTTAGCATTAGATTCCTTTACATTCCATGTCTCGTGGAACAAAATATTTGTGTTTCCTATCTTTGTCATTATGAGTAAACTCGCAGAACAAAGAGGGACAGTTGTATACACCGTATTTTGTCCCACTCATTTAAGTTTTCAAAAGTATTGAGTCTAAATTATAAATTCAGATAAATTTTAAACTAAGATTTAAGGGGAATGAATTTCTATCTTAGACTATATTGATACTACAAAAGGACAAAAAACACAAAAAAACAAACAAACATAAAATCATCAATTTGATTGAATTTCGGTATAAACAAAAGTTTCGGGTCAATTTCAAAATTCTTAAAAGTTAATGGGGCCTAAGATGAATATCACTTTTAATATTTTTAAATTAGTTTCTACCCTTTAATTTAAGGAAATTTCACCAATAACCTTTACTTCCCTTTATGACCCCTGAAACTTTCGTTTTCCCGGTTTTGTCTAATTGACAACAAAAACTATTTGCTTAATTTATTGTTTGAAGAATTAATCTCCTAAATCAAACAATAAATCCTTTATTACGTCAACAAGTTCCCAAGACACCAAGATTACGACATACCCTCCGAAGCTTAGAAAAAGCATAGGACTCTTTCACCGGTATGCCCTTAGAAAAGTTGGCATTAAATTCAAGAATTTAATGAGTATCTTATAGATAGATCTCATCCATAAGAATACCATCATTTTCTAGGGATGTCATGATTCCTACACAAGTAGAATTAGCATGCCATTATTAATGATCATTAATGACATTAAATGAAGCATTAAATAAAACATTAAATGTAGCATTAAATTAAGTCTTAAATGACGTTAAATAAAGCAATCTTATGGACGATTTGGTGCATGAACCATCCAATCATGATAAAATATCATCATTCCATAGGTAATTAGTGCCTAAACCTTGTCTAAACTAGCCTTCATCATGGCTAAGGATTTAAGGGCATTAAATGTCATTGAATGAAACAATAAATGCATGCATTAAATGATGCATTAAATATGCAATATCTTGGCAATGTTTTTGAGAAAAATCTAATGATGAGACCTAATTACCTAGGGTAATTAGTGCCTGCAAACCTAACTAAACTAGCTTCCATCATGATAAAGCATTAAATGCCCATTAAATTATGCATTAAATAGAATTATTTAGATATTATCGAATATAAAGATTTGGAAATATTTTTTTCATCATGACAAAATCCTCATGATTATCTACATGTGCCTATGTGAATCTTGATCATTGCCTAAGCATTCTGGCCATAAATGGCATTAAATTGACATAAATGACATTCAATAGCCAAATGTAATAGGCTGGCTATGTCTGTGCATTCCCTAATGCGCAGGAATGCCTTTACCTTTAAAAGGCAACCTGTTTTCATTTGGAACCAACTTTTTCCAAAAGACTTCTCTCTGTAGGATCGAATTTCTCTCTTGGGTCCTTTGATTTCTTACGCTTTCTACCTCATAAACACACATAAATTCTTCCAAAAAAAAAAAAAAACTCATAAAATGTGTTCTTGATACTCTTCTAATAAGAGTTCAAGAAGTTCTTCAAGAACCAAGCTAAAGGGAGAAGATATTAAAGAAGGAGAAGAAGACAAAAAACACTCAGAGAAAGACTACTCCCCTAAGTTAGGTAAGTGTTTCTTAAACTCCTCTTTAAGCTTTGTTTGTTTAGTACCATTTGTTTGTTTGTACATATTTTCCTTTGGTTGTTCTTATTATCTTAGGTCTTGTCCGTAGTATATATAACTTGTTTTGTATCAAGAACAACAAGAACACTATGGTATATGAATAATATCTTTGGCCATTGTCAATAGCACATGAAACTGAACTGAATGAACTTAAAATAAACCATCGATGAAGGACTACTAACTATGGACCACTAACTACTAACAACTAACATTTAGTTTTCTCGCTCTGTGCCTTTCTGCGCTAGCCTAGATCACAACCTAGTCATACGTTTCAGACTTGTGGACTGGTATGCTTATATATATAAGCCTAGAGTATGTACTGACCCTACGTCTTAGATCACGGACTAGCACTATTTATATATTATTATGTCTAGACCATTGTGGCTAAAAGTTGGAATAAAGGGAGGACCTTTATTCCTTCGGGGATAAATGTGCACCTTCTTCAGAAACGTTTTCTTCTTGTTAGTTACAAGTAGGACTACCACTTATATCGATATTTTATTCTCTTGTAGGTGAAAAAAGTAAATCTTAACTTTAAACTTGACTAAGAAAGTAAGTTCGCTTGGAGTGTTCTTGACAAAATCAAGTGTGTATATCATTTACCATAAGTACCTTGTTTGTTCTTACCTTTTCTTAATTAAAAAATAAAAATAAAAATAAATAAATAAGTGTTTTTCACATAAAAGTTTTTTAACATAAAGACATGTTGTGTTTACTCTAAAAAAACAAACATTTATCCTAAAAAAATATTTTCATAAATAAATGTTTTATATATTTCATCTTAAATAAATGTTTTTTATAAAACATTTTTGCTATATTAAAACATAGTTTTCCACATTCCTATTAAAAATGTGTTCTTAAATGTTTTACTCTTTTTCTTCTCTTTAAAAATAAATAAATTAGTTTTGTTAGGTTAAATTTCCAAATAAAAATTCCCCCCGGGTTAAAGTTGTCGATTCTTTCATAATAAATAGGTGGTCTAAAAAGGGGACATTTGTTATTTATTTTCAATCTGCTTTATCTGTTGCAGCCTTTTATAAATAAATTTTTCATATCTTTCCATAGATTTTTGAATTACCTCAATCGAAGTTTGGACGAGAAAGTTATAGCCAACATACCAATGGGTGTCACCGCCGCAGTGGTGACACCACCTCTGCGACGGTCAAATAGCAGAGAGTTGCTAAACTCTCTGCATTTCCACCGTTGCGGCGGTCCGACTACAAATATTTTAGATATTTTGGAATATTTTCTTAATATTTTGGATCCCAATATATATCCCTCTTGTCCCCAAACACTTAGAACGTCTTTGGAAGGTTTGAGAGCTCCAAACTAACATCCAACCAAGGGAAGATCACAAGGCCAAGAAGGAGGAAGCATTCTCAGAGCGATTTTAGAGTCACATCTTCGGATAAATGGCTAGTCTCCTTATTTCTCTCTTTACTCTTAGATTTGGTTGGTTGTTTGAATATGTTTAACTTGTATTTCATTGTATATAGGGCTATGGTTATGTGTAGCTAAACATATATTGTTTAGGGGTTTATTGAACTCATGGAAACGTTATTTGTATAAAATTGATATTTTGTTAATGGTTGTTCTTATTTATCTAATTGTGTTTACCGTTTTCCACGTTTATATGCTTGTTTAGATATATTGAGAATACGGGGTTTGACACTCGGGAGAGGTAACCCCAGATTCGAATTAGGGTTTAAACATAACGCGACGATCTTATAACCTGGGAGAGAGTTAGAAAGTGTGTAATCCGTGAGGTTGGGGTGAGACTCATGTGAGCTAGTGTCGTATAGACATTGAGAGGGATTTCTTCGTTAACGCGAAGTCACATATTCATTCACTTTACACTCAGGAGATGTAGTGTTTGAGATTTCGAAATCAAGATTGTTGGATAGCTTGAATGCCCTTCATGTAAACTAGATTGAATTAAATGCGTTTTGGTGAATGAAGTTAATCCCTAAACAATAATTCTCATTAACATCATATATTAGTATTAGTATAATTAGATTAACTTAGTTTATTATATAATTATTATAAACTTCATTTTTATCAGTTAGATAAAGTTAGGTTATGACAATCACGGTACTTAACGACATCGTCTAATCCAATCCCTGTTGGTACGACAACCCTTACTCTTTCGAACCTATACTAAAACTTGACCTGTACACTTGCGGTGAAAGTAGTGATATGAAATTCTGCTACCAGTGGACCTATGGGTGCAATGTAGTACTATACCTATAGGTCTATGCAATGGAAATTTTTATGGACCTGTAAGTCCAAGGTTAAAGAAAAGTGAAAAAAATACCAAAAAAAGGCTTAAAATATACCATCAATGTGCGGAGTTGTTCGTCACTCGTGATATCTTTAAATTTTTCTTAAAATCTTGTCTGAAATAATGGAAATAGGAGTTTTGTAGGTTTTTGTAGTTGAGGCATGGGTGTGAAAGAGAGAAGAAAGAGAAAATACATTTTGAAAAGGAAGAAGATGGAGTGCAGGGAATGTGTTGCTATATAAAGGGATGTATATTTAGTAAATGGATTTTTGTAAATTTTAATTAATGACACCCTTAATGGTAATTTAACATAAGGATATAACTGTAATAAATATTTTATTAAAACTGTGTGCATAACTAGTGAATTTAGGTGTACATTTAGAAGCACCGTTTTACATGTGACCATGTATTATATAACTGTCAAGATTTTATGGATATTCAGTTGAAATGTCTTAATTTTTTAATGAGATTAAAGAGTTGTGAGATTGTAGACGTTTGGTAATTAAATATCCCAAATTGTTCCAGTCGTAGATTTATTAATTGATACTTAATAATCCAAACAGATTGGATTATGGAGTGTTTTTTCAATTGAGAATGGTGAATCTCATATACATTGGAATGAGATACCAGAACAATCACAATAGGACTTATTAAGTGTTGACAAGTGATTATAGACATCACATTTTGTCCTGCCACTTATAAAAGTTTTTTCATGGAATCATAATATTAAAAAAAAAAAAAAAAAATTGTTTTGAACTTTTTCTTAATTGAGAAATCTTCAAGGGATCTTTTAGGAGATTGTTTTCATTGAAGAATTGTGTTTTTGAGAAGTTAATTTTGATTTTGAATAGAAGATAAATAGATAATTTCAAACAACCTTTTCAAATTTAAAATTAGACTTTCTTGAGTTAATTGGTTTCTGGAATGATTAAATTAAATCTAATATTAAAAATCAATTAAGTTTTAATGGTCCATTTATTCATATAAAAAATTAGTTGACCTATTGGGGTTCAATTAAAAATTCAAGGGGGGAAATTGGAATTTATAATTTAATTTGATTTAAATATTAGACTTAATTGATTTTCTTAAAAGTAATTGAACTTGGGGTGAATTAACAAAAGGATGGGGTTCTAGTATAATTATTTTACATTACCCATAACATTACTAGGACATTACCCCCTTTCACTTTGAAATGATTTTCTTGACATTATAAAGGATTTAAATAAGTTTTTAGAGAAAATGGCAAACCATCCCGTGTTATTACTAATCTGAAGACATAAATAGATCATTACAAAAGGTGACACTGTAGGGACTAGTCCCTGAGTGCCATGTGGCACCAGTAGTGTAGCCTAAGTTAGGATCGGTCCTAAAAGTACCCTCTTTCCATGTTTGGAGAGGGGGAAAATGTTTTTGGGTAGAGAAAATACTCATGTGAGTTTTGAGTGATCATTCTTCACTATCGGAGATTCCAAGCAATTTCAAGGAGAAGTTCAAGATCAAGGAGAGACAATTATCTTGGAAGAGTTCAAAATTAGAGTAGAATCATCATCTAGTTTTTTTTTTTACCCCTATCCATCTTGAGTTTTATGTTTTAGTTTATATGTAAGAATGTTCATTAGGGGACTCAATAATATGCTAGGAAAGGGGTACACACTCTATTTCACCCCTGGAGCATTAGAGGAGGATGTTTCACATTCGATTTATTTGTTTAAATATCATTATAATATAAATATTATAAAAATACATTGTTGTCACAAAATAATAAAATTGAATTGAATAATCAATTGTATTATTTTTCTAATTGTACAATGAGACTACGTGTAGGAGTAATTATGAATAAAATAAGGAAACTAACTAATAACTAATAATAACTTTCCTAATCTATATATTTGACTTTCCCTATATACAAATAATAATAATATCAATAATATCAAATATTCCAACACTCCCCCTCAAGCTGGTATGAAGATATCTTCTAATGTTAGCTTGTATACTGGATAATCAAATCTCTTATTTGGTAATTCTTTTGTTAGAATGTCTGCGATATGTTCGGTAGTCGGTACATATGGCATACATATTTGTCCACTCTCGATATTTTCCTTGATGAAATGTTTGTCTACTTCCACATGTTTTGTCTGATCATGTAGCACCAGATTGTGAGCAATTGCAATGGCTGATTTGTTATCACAGTAGACTTTCATAGGTGCTGAATCGGACATCTTCAACTCTTCTAGTAATCTGTTAATCCATAATAATTCATAGATGTCTTAAGCCACTGATCTGTACTCCGCTTTTGCGCTACTTCTGCGCTACTTCTAGCTATAACATTTCGTTTTTTGCTCCGCCATATGACGAGGTTCCTACCAACAAAGGTGTAGTAACTGGAGGTTGATCTCCTGTCCGTAACGCTCTCAGCCCAGACTGCATCGGTATATATCTTTTCCAATTGGTGGCCATATTTCTTATACAAAATTCCCTTTCCAGGTGTACCATTCAAGTAACTTAGGATTCTATAAACAACTTCAAAGTGTTCTTGTCCTGGTGAGTGCATAAATTAGCTTACCATGCTTACATCAAAAGCTATATCCAGATGGGTATGTGATAAGTAGATTAACCATCCCATTAGTCTTTGATATTGTTCTCGGTTTATCACAGCTTTAGGTTTGGCCGGTTGTAACTTCTCATTCGGTTCGCTTGGAGTTTCTGCGGCTTTGCACCCGAGTAGCCCGATTGCATTTAGTAGGTCAAGTACATATTTCCTTTGACTCACAAATATGCCTCCCTTTGATCTAGCGAATTCTATTCCAAGAAAATACTTCAACTAACCTAAGTCTTTGATTTCAAAGTCATTCACAAGTTTTCCTTTAAGTCTTCCCAACTCGTCAATATCACTTCCTGTTAAGATGATATCATCTACATAGACAATTAAAATGGAGATCTTACCATTGGTTGAGTGTCTATAGAACATAGTATGATATGCTTGACTTTGTTGATAACTATGACCTTTTGCAGTGGTTCTGAAGCGTTCAAACCACGCTCTATGAGATTGTTTTAGGTCGTATAGTGACTTATTTAGCCTACACACCTTTTCTTGTCGTTTCTTTTTTTCAAAGTCTGGGGGTAAACTCATGAACACTTCCTCCTCCAAGTCTCCATTTAGAAATGCATTTTTCACGTCTAATTGGTGTAGGGGCCAATCAAAATTCACTACTAGGGATAATAGAACCCGAATTGAGTTTATCTTAGCAACTGGAGCAAACGTTTTTTGGTAGTCTATCCTATATGTCTGTGTGAATACTTTAGCCACAAGTCTTGATTTGTGTCGTTCTATGCTTCCATTTGTCTTATACATGACGGTGAATACCCACTTGCACCCGACTATCTTTGTATCATTTAGTGAATCAATTATTTCCCACGTACCACTAATGTTTAGAGCATTCATCTCTTCCAAAACTGCTAGCTTCCAACCTAGATCACCTAGTAATTCCTTAATGTTCCTTGGAATAAATAGATTAGTAACTTTAGAAGTAAATGCTCTATATGGTTTGAAAAGTTTGGTGTAGGATACATATTTAGATATGGGGTGATTGGTGCATGTTCTGACTTTTTTCCTAATAGCTATAGGAATATTGAGATATGAAGGAATACTGGAATGAGCAGGTTCATTAGGAGGTGGTAGAGAGATAAGATTACCTGGGTAAAAGGGTTCATTAGGAGATGGTAGGGAGATAGGATTACCTAGATCATTGCTTGGGGACTATGATTGATCTTGTGCTAGAATGGTAGACTGGTCTGTATTCTTTTTTGTACCTTTCCGAGTATAAGTATAAACCTGTAACTCAGTACATGATTGGTAGCGGAATATTACGTCGCAACTTTCATCCCAAGTGTACGGGTTAAGTTTTATAGAATAATGAATGAGAAGGGTTGTCGTATCCACAAGGATTGGATTAAATTGTCGTCAAGTACCGCAATTGTCATAACTTAATTTTATCTAGGCGACTCAATTTATAGTTTTTTTTATAGAAATAATAAACTAAGTTAATTAAACTAATTATACTAATATGACGTTTAAGGGAGTATATTGTCTAGGGATTAATTTCGTTTACTTAAACATGTTCGTTTCAATCTAGTTTACATTAACGACATTCAAATCTATCCGACAATCTAGGTATCAAAAACTCAATCACTACCTCTCCCGAGTGTAAAGTGAATGAATATGCAACTTTGCATCAATGCCAAAGTCCCCCTCTAGCGTCTATACGACACTTGGCCACATGAATCTCTCCCCAACCTCACGGATTGCATACTTTCTAATGCCCTCCCGGGTCATTAGATCGTCACGTTGTGTTTAAACCCTAGTCCAAATTCGAGGTTACCTTTCCCGAGTGTCAAACCCCGTATTCTCAAACCAACCACATTACTAATACAAGCATACTATAGAAGTAATAAAACAATAAACACAATCGGATAAACATGAACAACCATTAACGAAACATTGATTTATTCAAACAACGTTTTCATACACGAATCGCTCCCTAGACAATATCTGTTTAGTTTCTCATGATCATAACCACATATACAACAATATACGAGCTAAACATATACAAAACTATACACCAAAACTAAGAAATAAAGAGAGAAACAAGGAGACTAGCTGTTATCCAAAGAACCGACGCTAAAACCGCTCCGAGATCATTTTCTCTTCTTGGATTTGTGATCTTCTCTTGGTTGATAGGGTTTGGAGCTCCAAAAGTAGTCCAAAAAATGTGCTTGGTATGTTGGTAGAAGAGGGAAGATGTAAGGGATCCAAAATATCCCAAAATATAATTACAACCTGGTGTTGGACCGCGGCAGTGGCAGTGGGAAGTCAATAGGGTTTCTGCTGGATGACCGCTGCAGCAGTGGGAATCACCGCTATAGCAATGGAAGGGCAGAAGGTTTCTGTTTTATTGATCATTGCAGTGGTGGTTTCACCCTTGTAGCGATGGGCCTGCAGTCGTGAACTTGCCTTTTTTGCTCTTTTTCCACCGTTCTTCCACCGACATTCCACCGATTTACTCGATTATGAACCTTTTTTGTCCATTTTCATCCCAAACACCTGATTCATAACAAAATCAAATAAAAACGTATTAAAACATTTTAAAACACTATAATAATACTTGAAAACTACCAAAACCGGTTTGGAAATAAATAGATAAATTCCACTTATCAAATGCCACCAAACTTAGAATTTTGCTAGTCCTTGAGCAAAACACTCACACTAAAATAAAAAACACAACAAAATTAACTAACACAAATTTTAAACAACGAATAAAAACACAAACTACCTAAACACAAACACCCTAAACAAACGATATGCGAGTTTTGAATTCAAGTATTGACCAAAATATTTTTTTCCTCAACAGCCCCCAAAATCATATTAAGTTCAGGAGTAAAACGCACCATGTGGTGTTCTAGAATTTCAACGTTCGATAATGGTAAACGTCATTCTAGATCATGCTCAAGTGTGTGTGCGAAAACTCAATTATATAACTATTCAAAGACCAGATTAGATTATCCATCAACGAAGCTCACGACTTATACCGTAAAGGATTAGGATATTCATATGCTTGACTGAGTTTCGCTCTCCTCTAATGTAGGCTTGGAAGTTCAAAAAGATCAATAAGACTTGGTTCGGTTTGAAACATTTTGCCAATGGTATATCGGGAATATAAAACAGGTTAATGTTATTAACGTAACGATACCCAAAGCACAACGCTTGGCACACAATCACTCTCGAACCCCCACAGATTAATTTGAAACAACTCTGAACATACATTTAAGAACTTCGTACTCACTTGTCAAAAGAAATGGAAATAGAATGATGTTTGTATTTGTTTTTGTTTTTTGTCTTTTGTTTTGTGTTTTTTTTAATAACATGAACCATACCCCCAAACTTATTCGATTTTTACAATTTCATGGGTATGAGAAAAACGAAAGAAAAATAACAAGTGAGTACTCGAATACCAAACCAATAAAAAGTTCGCCCAAAACCCAATCACTCACTTCAAGTAGCATAAACGAATGCTAACTTGATTTCACTCAAATTGTGCCTTCGGTTTAGTGACTTAAGTTTGGAAAAAGTTTTATCGGCCAGGGTATTTGTTACGTGTTCAGAATTGAAACGGCTTATAGGCTTCGACAGAGTAACGAGGAATAAAATATATTGCATGGTATCTTCAAACGCTCAAGCGAATCAAAATGAAGGCCTAATCATATCTCCTGAACTACCTCGCTTAGGATTTCGCCTCAAGTTTCCTCCAATCAGGTTCTAGAATCCCTTAAATTGTCATGAATTTGGATAATGGATAATTGGCCTCAAATAAATTGAATAGCTATACATTGAGTCTATGTGCTCGTACAAATTTGGATCCACAATAACTTTTACCAAAACGAAAATGTCAAGCACACAGAACACACATGAATGGACATTACCTTTAACCTCAATAAACAACTAGAGGATAATATCATAATCGGGTAATGGCCCAGATGAACTCAAAAACTCAACACATGCACAACAACTACAACAAACACAAACATACTATACAAACCAACAAACATGCAAACAATTTAACTAAAACTACACAACTAACAACAATTAAAACATACTAGCATACTATACATCACCCCCCAAACTTAAAATAGGTAGTATCCATAGTGATGCAATCATCATTCTCAACAACTGAAGTATAGCATGCCGATGAAGGGGGTTTAGAATACATACTTGGGAGACGAGACAATCTTGCCTCTAAGTGAAGTCAACGATGATAGATCTAATTTATTTGAGACTTGGGTTACCTCCCAAGAAGCGCTTGGTTTATTGTCCTCAGCCTAACACAAAGAAGGGCTCGTCAAAGAGCAGCTTCCGCCCGTAGTATGTGTCATACAACACCATATATGGGTCTTGATTCAGAACGCCCTCAAGACTGGCGAGATGTGGCAATGTATGGATCGAGCTCTTAACTTGATTCAGCCCCTTCTCATGTGTTTGGTTGCCCTGAATAAACGTTGCAAAAGGCGGTGGAGGACAAGTGAGCCACATCGGATCCTCGTAGATGTGATCATCTTGAATCAGTGGTGGCATTACAATGTGGATATCAAATGATGAAGAATAACAATCGTCGATCCACGCTTGGGTTCCCGTCTTATTAGAATCATCAACATCGCATGAACTCAAGTTCCTCCTATTTGTATTCGATTTCTCACGGTGGCTTTCACATTCAGATGGGACTTGTGTGTCTCTCAGTGCCACCGTTTCTACCTCAGCCTCAATGTAGCAAATAAGTTAACCAATTTGCGTCCCAAGAGACTTTATGGTCATGTCGATTTTAGTGCAGATCGTCTCAATATTATCAAGTCGATCTTCATGCTCATTGAAATGGTTTTGCATTTCCCTCAAGAAAATTTGAGTTTCCCCTATAACAATAGCGAACATTTCTTCCAGGGTGGGGGAAGACTCCACAGGTTGGTTTGATGTGTCAACCTATGGTGCCGAAATACTGGAATTATCCTCCAAGTTTTGGTGACTTGTTGAAAAATACCAAATCTGATAGTCCAACTCGACCATGTCTTCCAACGACAAATAGGCTTTGTCCACGGGTAGGTCGTAGAAAGAAGTAGTACCATTTCCTCCTTCCACCCATGTTCTTGTTGCGGCTTGTAACCCGTCGAGGAAATTCAGTAATTGACACTCCTTTGGGAAACGATGATTGGGAAACCAGAACAACAACTCTTCGTATCTATCCCAAGCACAATAAAATGACTAGGAATCTTGTTGAAAGAAATGCAATAGCACTTGTTGATATAACATTTTCAAGTACCTTGCAAGAAAAACAAAACTACAAACACAACTTATAAACAAAATAAATGCCTAAATTAAAATTGAATTACTTATTTACAATATCAACAACAATCTAAAAATTAATCCCCGACAAAGGCACCAAAAACTTGGTAGAGGAATATTACGTCGCTACTTTCACCGCAAGTGTACGTGTTAAGTTTTATAGAATAGTGAATAAGAAGGGTTGTCGTATCCATAGATATTGGATTAAATTGTCATAACCTAATTTTATCTAGGCGACTCAATTTATAGTTTTTTATAGAAATAATAAACTAAGTTAATTAAACTTTTTATACTAATATTATGTTTAAGGGAGTATATTATCTAGGGATTGACTTCGTTCACTTAAATATGTTTGTTTCAATCTAGTTTACATTAACGACATTCAAATCTATTTGATAATCTAGGTATCGAAAACTCAATCACTACCTCTCCCGAGTGTAAAGTGAATGAATATGGGACTTCGCGTCAATGCCGAAGTCCCCCTCTAGCATCTATACGACACTTGGTCACATGAATCTTGCCCCAATCTCACGTATTGCACATTTTCTAACCCCCTTCTGGGTCATTAGATCGTCACGTTGTATTTAAAACCTACTCCAAATCCGGGGTTACCTCTCCTGAGTGTTAAACCCCGTATTCTCAAACCAAACACAATACCAACACAAGCATACTATGGAAGTAATGAAATGGTAAACACAATCGGATAAACATGAACAACCATTAACAAAACATTGATTTATTCAAACAACGTTTTCATACACGAATCGCTCCCTAGACAATATATATTTAGTTTTTCATGGTCATAACCATATATACAACAATATACAAGCTAAACATATACAAAACTATCCACCAAAACTAAGAAATATAGAGAGAAGCAAGGAGACTAGCCGTTATCCGAAGAACCAATGCTAAAACTGCTCCGAGGTCGTTTTCTCTTCTTGGCTTTGTGGTCTTCTCTTGGTTGATAGGGTTTGGAGCTCCAAAATTAGTCCCAAAAATGTGCTTGGTATGTTGGGAGAAGAGGGAAGATATAAGGGATCCAAAATATCTCAAAAGTATCCCAAAATATCATTACAACCTGGTGTCAGACCACTGCGCGGTGGGAAGTCAGTAGGCTTTTTGCTGGATGACCGCTGCAACGGTAGGAATCACCACTGTAGCAGTGAAGTTCACCACTGTAGTGGTGGAAGGGCAAAAGGTTTCTGTTTTATTGATCGCTGCAGCGGTGGGCCTACAGTCCTAAATTTGCCTTCTTTCTTCTTTTTCCACCGACACTCCACCGATTTACTCGATTATGAACCGTTTTCGTCCATTTTCATCCCAAACACCTGATTTATAACAAAAAAAAATAAAAACATTTTAAAACATATTAAAACAACATAATAATACTCGAAAACTGTCAAAACCGATTTGGGAATAAATAGATAAATTTCACCTTTCGTTAATCGTGGTATTTTTTCATCTATTCGTGAGGGAATTATGCTCGTTACTAGTGTACTACTAGAGATCACTTTTTGTTTTTCAATATTTTCATCACTTATTTTTGACTGATTTGGAGTAAAAGTTTCTAAAATTATACTAGGGAGAGGATCATCAATGACTAAAAAATTTAAACTCCATTAGATTCTCCACCTGAAGGGGATTTTTGTCAAAAAAAATAAACATTTTCCAAAATAGGTGACATCCATACTAACATGATTTTTTTTTGTTTGTGGATTGTAGCACTTATACCCTTTTTGATTTGGTACATAATCTATGAAAATACATGTTTTTTTTTTTTATCTAGGATCAAGTTTAGACTGAAATTGGCTGGGAATATGAACGTAGGAGGTGCATCCAAATACTTTAAGAGGCAGGTCAGCTGAAATCCTAGAAGCTAGAAAATGTGTTTTGAAATTATCAAATAGTGTGGTGCATTTTAGAATACGTGTACGCATACGATTGATTAAATATGCAGTTGTTAAAAGAGCACCGTCCCACAAGTATTTTGGAATATGCATCGAAAACATGAGTGCATGTGTGACTTCGAGTAAGTGTTTATTTTTTCGTTAAGCGATGCCATTTTATTGTGGCATCAATTGTATTATTTTTAAAATTACACAATACCAAATTGAATTGAATAATCAATTGTATTATTTTTTTAATTGTACAATGAGACTATATTATGAATAAAATAAGGAAACTAACTAATTACTAATAATAACTTTCCTAATCTACATATTTGACTTTCCCTATATACAAATAATAATAATATCAATAATATCAAATATTCCAATAAATAATAATAATAATAATAATAATAATAATAATAATAATAATAATAATAATAATAATAATAATTTTTAACTTTTGTAGGCCTTGTGGCAAATTCAATGATATAACACGTTGAAAGAGAAATATCTTTACCACCAGTTTGATTCCCCAAATATGAGTGGAGTTTTGAAGTGATTGGTTTAGGAGATCACTTCCATTGACATATATTTTGGTTGAAGTCAACATAAGTTTATGAGAGATAACTTCAACGTAACTTCTATCCTTTAAAGGACAAACCATAGCAGATCAATTAGCTAGTTGTACAGTCAAGGAAGATTATCAATCATAGCAGACATATTTCCAGGATGAGTCAATTCATACAATATTGGAAGAATAAGAGGAAAAAACTATCTAGAAGATGTACTTAAACGAAATAGTAAATTCTCAAGGAGTTGGGATTGGAGCCATCATTATTTGTCCAGTAAAGCAACATTACCTAGTAGCTTCTAAGCTGAAATTACAAATACCAAAAAATGAGCTGAGTATGAAATGTGCACTCTAGGGGTCCATTTTGCCATTGATTTGAAGATCAAAGTGTTGTAGGTGCATGGGGATTCTAAGATGTTAATAAACCAAGTGACAAACAAATATACAACGAGAGATAAAATAACTGGGGCTTATTTTCATTTTTTGAGCACTTGGAAACCTTTCATTCTCTCTATAGGTTCGAGCAAAGCTATCAGGTTCTAGGGTTTTCAAGAATTTCTCTTCAATAACACCTCAAAATTTTGTTGAAATTTTGTCCTAGACAAAGTTCTTGAGGTTCTTGAAGGAAGAAAATAAGGATATGTAGGCAACCTTTTTAAGGTTCGATCATTAAAAAATACAAAAAAAACAGTCATTTCATATCATTTTACATATTGGAACTACATGTCGACCTATTTCCCAGTGAAAACAGGGATATGTAAAAAACCTTTATAAGGTTAGGTCATGAATATTGTTGTTTATTATATACTGCTATTGGGTTGTCGCTGCTTAGATTAGTGTAGTATTTACTTCTTACATCATGTAAAAAATGCGTGAAAAAAGGTAAAAATTCCAAAAGAGAGAATTGTTTTGTTAAAGCAAATCAAAGAAAACTACTTGGGTGTTGTCTAAAAGTGAATATTCATTTAGACTACGATACCATTTACAGACGGGTGTCTTGTGGTTCGTAAAATCTTCCCCGAGTATAATCGACCCCTGAACTAAAATAAATCTCTGGTACAAGACCTTACGAGTCAAAACACGAGCCATTTCAAAATAAAAATGAATTTCTAAAACTCTCGGTAACCTAGCACACCATTTAACCCAAGCTAGGTGGTGATTCCTTTTCAAACATAAAATTTCGGCCCTAGAATTTTTTCAAAATCGATGCCTAGAAAAATCCTTGAAAAACTATTTTCGAAATGAATGGATTTGGAGGATTTCGAGAGGAAAGAATAAAATGTATTGCCTCTTCTTCCCAATCTCTACTTCATCTGCTATCAAAATCTGGGGCGAGTGATACATATCCTAGTTTTCACGGGGAATTAGGTTGAAACTTAGTTCATCACAAGATGGTTTTATTTTAAACGGACGATCGAACACGTATGAGGGTTGCCTACGTATCTCTAATTATTGAGAATCAGGTCGAAACGTAGTTCATCTTGACAAGATTATTTTTTATTTCTTTTAAGATAAGATAAGAACATAAATGACACTAATGATAAATGGATATACACTTTTGATTTTGTCAAGAACATTCCAACCAAATTTACTTGCTTAGAAAAGATTAATGTTAAGGTTTATGGTATTAGTCCCAAAGGAAAGAAAATATATCATATAGGTGCTAGTCCTACTCGTAACTAAGAAGACAAAAATATTTCTGAAGAAGGTGCACACTTATCCTGAAGGAATAAAGGTCCTCCATTTATTCTGACTTTTAGCCACAAGAGTCTAGATGGAGTAATATATATATATATATATAATGGTGTCAGTCCACAAGCCTAAGACATGGGCCAGACTATGATCTAGGCTAGTGTAGAAAAATAAATGTAAGTTTTTAGTAGTCAGTAGTTAGTAGTCCTCTATCGAAAAATTATTTTGAGTTCATTGAAGTTCGATTTCATGTGTTCTTGACTGAACCAAAGATTCTATGCACAAATCATAGCGTTCTTGATGTTCTTGATATGTTCTTGATATGAACTATGATATTTACACTATATACATGATCTAAACTTCTATGAACTACCCAAATATACTATATACAAGTAATATAAAAGTATTAAAATAAAATAAAAAATAGGATCAAGAGGACTTACCTAATTTAGGGGAGTGGTCTTTCCCTAAGTGTTTTCCTTCTTCTCATTCTTTGATCTTCTTGGTTGTTCTTAGTTGTTCATCAACAACTTCTTGAGATCTTGTTCTAAGAATCTCAAGAACACCTCGTTGGATCATTTTTGGTAAGATTTGAGAGTATTTATGGAGTGAAATTCTTAGGATATCCCTAGACCCGAGAGAAAATTTCGAGACTAGAGAGGAGAGGGAAATGCCTAAGCATGTTTTGGAATGAAAACAGGTTGGTGTTTATATGCTTGGGGTACCCTGCGCATTGGGGAATGCACAGGCTTCTCCAGCCTACTCCTCATGATCTATTTAGGTTAGTTAGGACCCTTTGATGTCTTTCAATGGTAGGGTTAGAGCCACACAATAAAGATTTACTTAAATTTTCTAGGTAATCATTAGATTTGGTAATGATTACCAAATCTTGTAAATATATAAGCCATAATTACTCATTTTTATGGCTTGAACATGGGCTAATTAAATGCTCATTTAATGCCCGATTTGATGTTTTCCAGTTCGGTTTGCTTGGTAAGTACTAGTTACTCATAGTAATCTAGTTACTTGCCTTTAAAATATCTTCCTACATTAATGCCATTTAATGTGTACAATGAACATAGGAATTTAATGTCATTCAAGCATTAATTCAATGACTTGACATCGATTTGATGGGTTATTTAATGCATCAATGTGATGGGAATTGGTTCGGTTAGCCTTTGTAACCACTCGTTACTTTTAAGTAACTAAGTTAACTTTAAGATATTTTGGTAAAAATATCTTCTTCATTAAATGCATACATTTCATGGATTTCTTAATGGATATTTCAAGCATTAAATTCTTGATATGACATTGAATTGATGGGTCTTTAAATGCTTGATGTGATGGAAATTGGTTAGGTTAGTTTTGTAATCGTTAGTTACTTTCAAGTAACTAAGTTTCCATCAAGATATTTTTCTAAGACAATTTTCATAAGAACTCTTCATTAAATTCTCATTAATAATGCATTTAATTCTTGATTAGACCATGATTTGATAAGTCTTGAATGCTTGTCATGATGATATTCGGTTTGGTTGGTTTTGAACCATGTCTTTAGGCATTAGTTACTTTAAGTAACTAGATTGTCATGGTGGATTTTTGGATTTAATCCAAGCTTTGAATTAATTTATTGGAGATTATTACTTTAAACAATAAATTTAAACAAATATTTTTGGTGTCAAGTAGATGAAACCGGTTATAGTAAAAGTTTCAGGGGTCAAAATGGGAAACAAAAGTAATTGGTGAAATTTCCTTAAATTTAAAGGGTAGTAACTAATTTTTATTCATATTAAAAGTGATTTCATGAAAAATAAACCTTTAATATTTTCATTTTAGTCTCCCTTAACTTTAAGAATTTCGAGGTTGACACGAAACTTTTACTTATACCGAATTCAATCAAATTGACATTTTTTTGTTTTCTTATGCTTTTTGGTTTTTGTAATATCCAATGTAATCTAAGGCAGAAATTCGTTCCCTTTTATCTGAACTTGCACTTTAGATCCAATAATTAAATGGATGAGACAAAATGCGGTGTCTATAGGAACCCAGGGTGACAGTCATTGAGGAAACTAATGATCTCATTAAATATACTATTAAAGAACTCATTGGCAATCTAATGGCTTACGATTCATCTATTCGAGAATAGGAGGAGGAAGCAAGCACTAGTAAATGGGGGTCCTTGGCACTTAAAGCTTAGAAAGTCCATGATGATGATGATGATGATGGCAATAACATGAGCCTCAACGATGATCATGAACATGACGTAGCTCTAATTACAAATTGTTTTAGGAAAATGACTTGACATACTTTCCGTGGAAGAAGGAACTTCAATGAGAACAATATTAAATGTTTCAATTGTCACAAAATGGGACATTTCCAATTAGATTGTCTTGATCTGAAAGAAGAGAAAACACAATGAAAAAATAAAATCAAAGAAGGGTAAGAAGAAATTTATGAAAGCGACATGGGATGATTCGGATTCAAACAACTCTAAAACATCAAGCAATAGTAAAGAATCCATAATGCTAGCCCCATTGGCTATTGGGGATGAGGTATCTAAATGTTCTAATTCTTATCCTTTAAATTATGATAAATTATTTGATGTTTATCAGTAATTATGAAATGATTATAAAACTCAATGCTAAAAAATTAGTGCACTACAAAGTTTAGTTATTTCTTTTAAAAAACCAGATTGAAAAATATGAAGCGGAAAACACTTCTGCCAAAATTCAAGTTTAAAAATATCTCATCAGATTTGGAAAACGAAAACAAGGAGTTGAAATACAAAGTTAAGCATTTGAATTCTATTGTTCTCAACTTTACAAATAGTGAGAATAAATTAAAATTATTTTGGGAAGCTTGAGAGGTGTTTCTCACAAAGTTGGACTTGGTTTTCAAAAAAACATTAAGAAAAAGTGTTTTCAAAAATTCTTTTTTGAAATCAAGAAACTTGTTAAATATTTTAACTGTGACATCATGGGGGCATAATATAAGAAATTGTTTTAAACCAAAATCTAAAGACAATTAGGTATGGGTTCCTAAGGAATAAAGAGTGCTCCAACTAACAAGATTGGACCCACGTAGTTTGGGTATCAATTTAGAACTATTTGAGGTGCTCCTTGTAGGTTAATCTTAAGGCGTCTATAAGCAAGGATACATAGTTCTCAGATAGTGGCTATTCTCGGCATATGATAGGGGATAAAACAAAATTTGCGTCTTTGACACCTAAAGACTGAGGTCGTGTGACTTTTGGAGATAATGTCATGGGTAAGATTGTCAGTAACGGTAATATCACAAATTCTTCTAGTATTAGTGAATAAATTCTTTTAGTTGATGGTCCTAAAAACAATTTGCTTAGCATAAGTCAACTATGTAATAAGGGTTATAATGTCATATTCGATAGCAGTGAGTGCATTATTTAGATTGAAAATGATGATAGCATATTAGTTTTAGAGTATGCTTATTACGTTTTAATACGTTTTTATGTGTTTTTGTATAAATCAGGTGTTTGAGGTGAAAATGCATGAAAACGGATCAATAACGATCAAATCGGATCAAAACGGTTGAAGAACGGTGGGAAAACAAGCAAGGAAGCAATATTCTGAAAAGAAAAATATGCAGAGATGGGCCTAAATTGACTGGAAGCTCATTGCCAAGATGGTGAAACTGCAGAGAGGTTCTTGATTCCACCTTTGCGACGAAGACACTTCCGTCATACCCACCGCCGCGGCGGTCACTCTACACCATATTTAGATATTTATTTAGATATTTTTTGCTCCCAATTTCTTCTCCTATCTTCTTCTCCGGCCAAAAGAGACCCATTAGTCTTAGGATATTTTAGATAGAGGTTTTGGGAGTGTTCAACCAATTCCGAAGGTTAAGAATACGTTGCGAAGAAGGAGAAGCGAACCCGAAGCGTTTTTAGCGGCAAATCTTCGAACTACGACTAAGTTTCTTTCATTTCTTATTTATTTTCTTAACTTCGGTAGTTAGTTGATCATATTTAACTCCTTTTTCATTGTATAAACGGTTATGGCCATGAGCTAAACGGATTTTCTCTAGAGGTTAATAATATTTATGAAATTGTTGTTTATTTGAGTTTGTGTTTCGTTAATGGTTGTTCTTCACTATTTTGATTGTGTTTAATGTTATTCTTTGATATTATGTTTGTTTATATAATTAGAGAATACGGGATTTGACACTCGGGAGAGGTAACCCTGAATTCAGACTAGGGTAAACACAATGCGACGATCTAATAACCCGGGAGAGAGTTAGAAAGTGTGCAATCAATGACGTTGGGGCGAGACTC
Organism: Eucommia ulmoides; assembly: GCA_016647705.1. Taxonomy (NCBI): domain Eukaryota; kingdom Viridiplantae; phylum Streptophyta; class Magnoliopsida; order Garryales; family Eucommiaceae; genus Eucommia; species Eucommia ulmoides. The sequence continues at coordinate 22,209,664 of CM028341.1, forward strand.
ATGTGACATAGTGTTGTTAAGACATTGAGGGGGACTTCTTCGTTGACGCGAAGTTGCATATTCACTCGTCTTACTCTCGGGAGAGGTGGCGATTGAGTTTACAAACCGAGATTGTCGGATAGGTCGAATGCCATTAACGTAAACTAAAACGAGACCAAACACGTTTTTGTAAACAAAGTTAATCCCTAGGAAATCATTTCCCTAAACATCTCATATTAGTATTAGTATAGTTTAATTAGTATTTTAGTATTAGCTTTTATTAATTATAAATTATAATTTTTATCGTCTTGATAAAATTAGGTTATGACAATTACGGTACTTAAAATTAGGTTATGATAATTACGGTACTTGATAATAATCTCAACCAATCTATGTGGACACGATACCCTTACTCTCCCGATCTATACTAAAACTTGACTCCTACACTTGCGGTGAAAGTGGCGTGCGTTAATTACGCACCACCACACATTTTTAAATTAGGTAAAGCTCTATATTGTCTCAAACAAGCTCCTAGACCCTAGTATGAGAGACTAAATAGATATTTAATTGAAAAAGATTTTCGATGTGGACTTAGCGATATTGCATTATTTAAACAAATTAGTACAAACTTTTGATTAGTACTAATTTATGAGGATGATATAACATTTGGATCCACTAACGAAGATCTTTGCCTAGAGTTTGCCAAGATAATGCAAGTTGAGTTTGAAATGAATATGATGACAGAATTGACATTTTTTCTTGGATTTCAAATTAAGCAAAAAAAGAATGGGATCTTTGTCAATCAAGCCAAGTATGTCAAAGAGCTTCTTAAAAGGTTTGGCTTGAAAAGTTCTAAAGGATACAAAACTTCTATAGCAACAACAATTTTTTTTTTTTTGCAAGGGTGACAAAGGTAAAAGAGTGAATAAAAAGACGTACCAAGGTATGATTAGTAGTATTTTGTATCTTATTGCTAGTATACCTATGTTTAGTGTATGTTAGTGTGCAAGAGTTCAATCTTACCCAAAAGAGTCTCATTGCATTGATGTAAAAGAATCTGTGATGTAGGATTATGGAATCCTGGGGGAGTAATTTTATATTAATGAATTACTGAGATGATGATTTTGTCAGTTGGAAAGTTTAGCGTAAAAGCACTAGCAGATCGTGTCATTGTTTAGGACATGCACTTGTTTCTTGGTCTAGCAAGAAACATAACTCTATAGCCTTATCCACTACTAAGGCTGAGTATATGGTAGTAGGCAGCTATTGTGAATAATTTTGTTTTTTTTTATATATAAAATAATAGTTGCATGATTTCGGTGTTTGCATGGAAGAAGATACAATTTACTACGATAACAAAAGTACTATATGTCTTATAAAAAATCCTAAACAACACGCAAGCCCTAAGCACATTGAGATTCATCATCTTTACATTCGAGATCATATCCAAAGAGATGGTATTTCTCTTGATTATGTTGACACACAAGATCAATTGGCCAACATATTTGTAAAACCTTTGGCGGAATAACAATTTTCAAAAGTCATTCGGGGTTTGGGAATGCTTCGGCACAATAAAGTTTAGAATAAATAACATAATTTCAAAATTGCATCTTGAAAATTGTTTTGTAATCACGCATAAATTCTTCATTGTTCAAAAAATTGCATATATGTGGGCATATTTTTAAAATCAAATGTTCTTAAGAGTATGTTGAAATTATTCTATTTACTCAGCCAAAAGGTTTTCATATTAGAGGATTATTGGTACCTTGATAAATTTTTAACATGAATTTTGTCATATCAAATAATCCAATATTCCGATGTTTTGATTCACTAACCTCTGTACTTTTCGAGATGACAAAAGATGAGAAATTTGAGTGATATTTTCCTTGAGTAATGTTTTCTTTCACAAAAGAGGATAATTTTTATTTTTTTATTTTGTCATGCATTGTTTCTCTTGAAAATCGTTATTCTGATTAAAAAAAGTTTTCTCATTCTGGTCTTTAAATTTAAAAACAAAATGAGTCTTTATATTCCGGGGGAGTATGGTTACTAATATTATTTTTGAAAAAACATCAAGTTAATTATCATCATCAAAAAGAGAGAAATTGTTAACCCTAGATGTTTTGATAAAAACAATTAATTTAATGCTTTAAGGGACTAATGGCTTTATTGAGAAATGCTTTCAGATTTTAGTTTCTATATTTAAATGAGAAGAAATTATTTGAATAAGAAGAGATGATGATGATCAAGCTGGTTTCAATGGAAGATATTGAATATTTTTGGAAATAATATTTTTTAAATTACTAGGTAAAAACAACTTAATTATTTCTAAACTTTTAATGCAACCCGATTAGAATCATGCACGACTTATGAAAATATTTATATGAATTTTTAAAAATGGTTAGAAGTGATAAATTTATATTAACAAATATATATTCTAAGTAATTGGTCAAGAAATTCTTGGAAAATCCTAAAAATTTGGAAAAAACCTAATTGGTTGACTTATAGTTTTTTCGGTCAACTGAAAGATTCAGGTTACTAGAGTTTTGGATTTTAGCCATTTTAGTCGACTGATAGACTGAATAATAGATACAGATAGTAAATTAATCAACTGTTCGATTGAACGAATTGTATTTAAGTGACAAAAAATTAAAAGTTGAGCCAAAACAGTTAACTGACCAAGATTTCAGTCGACCAATCTATTATGAAAATTTTAGTTCACCAGCACATTTTTTCAAAGATCTTCTAGCCATATGTTTAGCATTTGAATATTATAAATTATTTTTAATTTTATGAAAATGGTTCTTCAAAGATATCTTATATATTTTGAAGATCTAATTATTTAGCCCATATATTTTCTAATTTTGTGATTTCTCCCCAAACATTTCTTTCTATTTTTTTGGGAGTTTTATTCAATTATATTTCAGACTAAATTGAACAATTTAAAAGTATTATTTTGGTCAAATATAGCCGTTAGAAATGAGATTTTTATAAGGGGTCCATATGTGCTATTTTTGGGGGATATATTTTGAAAATTGTATTATTGGCTATCTTCAAAAACACTATATATAGATCTATGTTTTTCAAATTTAAATCATCAATAATTACAAAAGTTTTTAGATTTTTTAATGAGGAAAAATATTTTTTAAGAAAAGATTTTGAAGGCTATATTTCTAGAGCATTCTTGATCAGAAATGGTGTTTTTACAAAACCGAAGTTACTGCGAAGCTATTTCTTTTATCAAATCTTTCTTCAAGAAATCTCGATGAGATTTCTCTAATTTTATTGTTGTACTCCAAATTGTTGCACATGAATTGATATATATTTTTATTTTTTCAGTCATTTAAATCAGTGATAAAAAAATCATTCTTGCTTAAATGAATTGAAAGTTATTTAATTTTTTTTTTTTGAAATCTGGTTTAATTGTTTTTTGCTTAAATTGCTGAATTCGAGATTTAGTTTCTCGTACTTAGAAAATACACTTCTTCAGCTAGTTTCGGGACTTTAATAGAGTTTATTTCGAATTAAGTTTGTAGAAGGTCATGTGAGATCAAACATTTGATATTTTTTTTTAATCTTGTGTGTCACCCCCCACCCCGAACACCCGTTACCTATGGGGCCGGCGTGACATCGACACGACATCCTCTGAGGGACAAACCAACTAGAAAGCGACAGTAGACAATCATAATTATACAATCACCAAAATCAGGCTATAAACATTTTCTCTAACTAGGGACACACCCGTCCCTGAATTTTTAATAACAAAAAAATAAAATAAAAACAACAATGAACCTCTCCTAGATTCGCCTCAGGCATCACCTCCCAAAATACTCCCTCGCTATACTATTACCGGACTCTACCCAGTGTCAGTAGGAGACTGACTCCTAGCTATTTCACCTGCGAGTATACTGCCTTCTTAATAAAAATATTTTTATATAATAATACATTCTAAATAATACATCATTTAAATATTGATCAAGCATAAGTATATAGATGTCACATAGCTTGTAAAAGTCTTCATAATATATGTAGTGAAAATAAAGCAATATATATAAGTTCCATTTCAAAACCATCTAGTATAAATATCATACCGATCACCACAATAAATAATAAATCACCCAGTATAAATAAACATCACATCTCAAACCACCACTCCACCACAATACACACTGGCTAGCCATAGTGATCGTTTTAACCTCATGATCGGGAGTTACAACGGTACCATAACATTCGTAGGAATGCCTTCCTACGAAATATCCGCACCCCTTTTGGGGAGAAATATAATCCACACCCCTTACGGGGAGAAATATAATCCACTCATATCTAACGAAAATTATTTTTAAGCCTTCTTTTAAAAACCAACACAATTCCAAAAACCTGTTTGATCTATATTATTTATGAAATCGTACAGTGTAAGCAAACACATATGTCATCATATATATATATACAGAAAATAGTTTGGCAAGAAGATAGTACACTCACCTCGCTTCTTGTGCTATAATAACAGCACCGTCCAAAGCCTACCGGGATGTTGGCGTTTGCGAACCTAGTAATGATAGGGCCTAAATTAATATTTTATGCAAACTAATCAAATCATGCAATGTAGACCCTAAGTTCCAAAATTTTTCATTTCCCACATTTTACTTATGAAAATTACTATTTTGGGTAATTTTTATTTCATTAAAAATAATTGCATAAAATTTAGTAATACACACGGTCCCAATTTATTATTCCGATTCCAAAATTTTGATGTTAGAATTCAATTCAATAAATTGAAATAAACTTAACAGAAAACGTTACTCATTCCGAATCGTTCACGGGTCGCGAAATGGGTTTTTAATTCTTATCAGGGTGGTTTGTGCAAATTCTTCTTCTTCTTCTTTTCTTTCCCTTCTTCTTCCTTCTTTTTTTTTTCCTGTTTCTGTTTTCTGTTTGTGTTCCGCCCGCCGACACTACCACCGGCCGACCAGCCCCCCTGTCGGCGACGCACCGACTACCCATAACAGTTTTCAGCAACACACCCATGCACACACATACACACACTGATCAACACATTACACACATACATATACTGTCCTACACACCCGTCGCCGGTCGAACTGGGTAAAACACACACACAGGCATAATACTGAACCAGAACGCCCACACACACGATCGCCGAGGGTCGACGGACAACGATCCCAACAACACTCCCATATACCCACATTCTACCGTATTGAACCGAAACAGAGGACGCCCATAAGCATGCACCGCCGTAGCGGTGACACACACCGTCAGCCACGCTGTGGTGACGATCACTCACGCATGCAGTCGAAGAAACACACACATACACACACTGAACGAAACAAGAATCAGAACACATACACTCTGTCAAAACGCCACCGACGGGCGAAATCGAAACCCACCGACGATCCTATCGCCGATCACATACACATGTATGCACACACCTACTAGAATGATCAATTAAATATGTATAAGTACTCACCAGATCGAAAATCATCGATAAGCTGAACAACCGAACCCAATGTTCGCTCACCGGCAATGCTAAGAATGCACTCGTCACGCCGTCGACGAACCATCCCACCTACCGAACCACTTTCGCTCTCCCCTGAAACTAAAAAAGACACCTCCATGATCATGAATACGAGCAATAGCCACGACCACCCTGCCGGAGGAACACCGACTCAAGGAAGTTTGATCACCCCTCCCGTGTTCCGGTCATCTTTTTCTCTAGAATTTTTTTCTAATTTCAAACTTGATGGAGGTTGTTTGATCAATGCACATGCACAAGTATGTATATATTGCATGGATTAAGTGGTGGAAAACATTCCTAGCCTGCCACGTTGCCTCTCCGTTCTTTTTCCTTCCGGCAGTCTCACACGCACGGCGTATGCGTGTGTAAATTACTCTTTCCCCCTCTAATTCCTTAAAGTCTTCTTTTTGAGTTCAATTCAACATTTATAAGTTTCTAAAATTGTAATTTTATCCCTAACATTTTTAATTTTTGATTTTTAATTGGCAATTCGCATCCCAAGTTGAGAGTAATGTTTTTAAATTTACAAATTTGACCCCCAAGTTTTGATCTGAGTTCTTAATCAATAAAATTTTTACCTAAAATTTTCTAATGCTCTAAAATATAACTATTTATGACGTACGTTTTACGATTTAGGTTTTACATTGTGAGTTGTAGCTTAGATCTAAATGTAACTGTCTAAGTGAGAGTGTTAATTGGACATAAAGGGATTTTTCCTAATCAGAGTGTAAATGTTTAATCCTTACTTGGGAAAATGATTATTGTAAGGGTTTGATTCTTACGAAGGAAAAGAATCAGGTGTGTCAGTGGATTATGAATTTCCTGCGGGAGCTCAGGAGAATGGACGTAGGCAAGAGTAGCTTGCCTGGACACTATAAATTTGTGTGTCACTGTCTCTATATCTCAACTCTTGTTTGTGAATTTAGTAATTCACATTTCCACATATCAACAAGACAAAATCGATTCGGGAATTTAAATTTCTTGTTAATTTTTAAACTACCCAATGCACTCCTTTCTTGGATAGATCTTTGGGCCAACAATTAGCATCAAAGTCAGATTAGATGAATAGGCTTCATATCCAAGCTAACACAATCACATGGAGCACCACATGAGTAATACACTAGCTGAGGGCAATCTATAGACCACCCTATACTTGTTACATGCGATAATTATTTTTTCTGGAAGGCCAAAATGACCGAATTCTTACAAGCAACAAATTATGATGTATGGTTAGTCATTAAAAATGGTTCTTATATTCCTTCTGCTCATGGTGTTCCTAAAATAAGATAAGTACGATGAGGATGATTTAAAAAAAAATATCTATAAATTCCGAAAGTATTAATCTTTTTTGCTGTGAATTAGATGTAAATGAATACAACAGGATATCAAGTTTTATCTCAGAAAATAAAATTTGAGAATCCTACAGGTTACACATGAAGGGACGAATTAGGTGAAGAGTAAAAAATAATTGCCTTGGCCCACCAATTTGAGGTTTTCAAAATGGGCAAAACAAAAACAATTCAAGATATGTACACTAGGTTCACCAACATTTGTAACAGTCGTAGCGTACTTGGAAAGACATATTTAATGCTGGAGAGATCAGACTGAAAAATTTTGAGGTCCTTGACCAAAGTATGGGAACCCAATGTAACAGTTATTGAGAAAGTCAAGGATCTCAATAAATACACTATTAATGAACTCATTGGCAACTTAATGACTCTCGTGTCATCTATCTTAGGATATGAAGTGGAAGCAAGCACTAGCAAACGAAGGTCCTTGGCACCTAAAACTAAGAAAGTTGTTGATGATGATGATGATGATAGTGATGACATAAGACTCGACAGTGATCGGGAGTAAAACGTAGCTCTTATTACAAAAAGTTTAGGAGAATGACTCAACGTACTTTTCGTGATGAAGGAACTTCAATGTGAACAGTATTGAATGTTTCAATTGTCACAAAATGGGGTATTTCCAATTAGATTGTCCTGATATGAAAATGGAGAGAAAACGCAATGACAAATGGAAATCAAAGAATGGTAAGAAGAAATCTATAGAATCAACATCGGATACCTCAAATTAAAGCTACTTAGAAACATCAAGCAATAATGAAAAATCACGATGCTTTCCCTAATGTCTATTAAGGATGATGTACCCAAATATTCTATTTCTTGTGCTTTAAATTTCATGAATTATTTGATGCTTCTCAGTAATTATGAAATAATTATAAAACTCAGTGTTCAAAAATTAGTACCCTACAAAATTGAAAAATATGAAGCGTTCAAAAATTAGTACCCTACAAAATTAAAAAATATGAAGCCAAAAACACTTCTCCCAACTTAATGCAATTATTTCTTTAAATAATAAATTAAAAAATATGAGGCCAAAAACACTTCTCTTAAAAATCAAGTCTTCAAAAAATATCTCATCGAAATTGAAAAAAAAATAGAGTTGAAATCCAAAGTTAAGGATTTGAATTTTATTGTTCTCAAGTTTAAAAATGTCGAGAATAATTTAAAATTCTTTTGGGAAGCTCGAGAGGTGTTCTTGAAAAAGCTGAACTTGGTTTTCAGAAAAACATTATGCAAAAGAGATTTCAAAAATTATTTTCTGAAATTAAGAAACTTGTTAAATATTTTAACTGTAACATTGTGGGGGCAATACTATGAGAAATTAATTTCGATCAAAATGTAAAGACAATAAGGTATGGGTTCCTAAAGGAACAAAGAGTGCTCTAACTAACAACATTGGACCCATGTAGATTTGGTACCACTTAGTGACTATTTGAGGTGCTCTTTACAAGTCAATCTTAAAGCATAAACGGTTCCTAGATAGTAGTTGTTCTCGAAACATGATAGTTGATAAAACTAAATTTGTATCTTTGACAGCTAAAGACTGAGATCATGTGACTTTCCGAGATAATGCCAAGGGTAAGATTTTCGGTATAGGTAATATAGATAATTCTTCTACTGTTATTGAATATGGTCTTGTTGAACCTAATATTTTGATGGTCAATTGAATGTTGATATTTTACGGAACTAATGAGTTTATTGAGTGATTTCAGATTAAAAATTCCATGTGTTTAAATGAGAAAAAGAATGAATCAAAAAAGATGAATCATTGAATATTTGCAAGACAAAGATTTTATGAAGTAATTCAAAACAGGTGCAAATTGAAGACATTGAAGAGTTTTGGAGCATTGAAGATTTTTTGCATTTCTAGGTAAAAATAACTTATTACTCTTATGCTAACCTGAATTAAGATCACACACAACACTTTAAAGTGAGTAATCTAATGTGTGGTATCAATAGAAGTGACAAATTTAAGATCCTAATAGATTTTATAAAGTGTTAAAATCATAAAATATTTTTTACAAAGTGTTTAAGTGAGAAAATATTTTTAACACAAAAAATGATAAAGTTTCTGATCAATTTGGTCAACCAACGAAAGAGGTCGGATGACTAATAAAAATAACAGTTTAAGAGAGTTAAAATAGGAGTCTACTGACCAATTCTATCAACCTACAAAGTAGGTCATTCGACTAATAAAAACAATAGGTTAAATGAAGAAAAAGGGAAAGCTTACTGACCGAATCGGTCAATAGACCATGGTGGCTAGCCAATCGATGAAATTTGGAGCAATGGTCAGAAAGTTGATTGTTGTAGGGGTCGATTGACCGATGAAGGGCCAGTCGACCAATGGGCGCAGAACAGTCAACTTTGACTGTTTCGGTTTCGCGTGATCTTTTAGCCCCAAATCTTATGGTTTTGAATGTCGAAAAATGAGATTTTTTGGGGATTTGAGTATATTACTATTATATATCATATATCACTTAGATCCTATTAATTTTTTCCATATATTAATTAATTCTTTGAAATGAATTAGTAAAACTACTTCTTATCTTTAAGTGTTTTGAATCTAAAATATTTTGAGGACTAAATCAAGATTTCCTTAGAGTATTTTTAAATCAAATATACCTATTTTGATTGTATATGATATATGGGGTCTTAAAGTGATATTTTAAGTCATATATTTTGAACATTAGTCGTTATGTGCCTATTTAGAATTCTATTTATAGAGACCTGCGTTTTCAACTTTAATTAATCAAGAAAAATCAGTCTTTGCTTAAAAAAAAAAAGAGTGATTTGTGCAGAGATATTTATAAGAGAGTTATTTTGAAAGAGTTATTGAACGGAGCATGCAAAAGTTTTCATCACCGCTTTTATTCTTTACTAAGCTATCTTATCTATTTTCGAGAAATCCCGGTCATAACTTTTCAAGTTATTTTAAATGTTTTTCTGAGATTATCAAATTGATTACTCGGAATATTTGTTTCAGAAAAATCATTTTCTTATTTGAAAATCTTGTATATCTTAAGAAACTATTTTTGTTTGAAAAATCTGATTACATATTATTTGTACTTTAAATTGAATTAAATCAGATTTATTTCTCCCGTAGTTCTATGACATAATTTTTGGGATATTATTTAAGAATAATTGTTTTGAGGTGGTAGAAGATTTTTGTGGGAAGAAACTCATGAATTTTTTATATTTGTGAGTGTGAGTGGATTAGTGGATTGCAAAATCTATGTAGAGCTTAAGGGACTAGATGTAGGTAAGAATAACTTACCAAACCAAGATAAATATTTGTGTGCTACTTTTTATATTTCTGTTGTTTAAGTGTGCACTTAGTTAAATACATTTCAACTATTATACAAGATAATAATCAATTTGGGAAATTACTAACTTGTGTGTTTGAGAATTTAATTATTTAAATTTTTATAACTACCCAATTCAACCCCCCTCTTGAGTAGATCTTTGGGCCAATAATTCTTTTAGTTTATGGTCTTAAAAATAATTTGCTTAGCATAAATCAACTATGTGATAAAGGTTATATTGTCATCTTTGTTAATCATAACTGCATTAGTAAGAGTGAAAATGATGATAGCATATTACTTTTTGCATCACAATTTCAAAATGTCTGTACTTGTTCCTTTGATGATTTTACATCTCAAAATTTATCATGTTTAAATGCATTATCTGAAAACAATTGATTGGCATAGATGCCATGGGCATGCTGGTATGAAATTACTTTCTAATCTATTTAAAGAAATATTGTTCGTGGTCTTCCTATTATTAAGTTTGTTAAAGATAAGATTTTGTAATGCATGTTAGTTAGGTAAACAAAGTCATCTTTTAAGAAAAAAAAATTGTGTACATCTACATCTAAGTCTCTTGAATTGTTTCATTTATATGTATTTGGTCCCAATCCCATTGCTAGTCTCGGAGGAAATTTTTATATGTTTGTCATAACCGAAATTTTTCTAGATATACAGGGATACTCTTCATGACCAAGAAACGTTATGTGGCATCTGCATTCATAAAGTTTTGTACACATTTTCAAAACAAAAAACAGTCTTGCATTATTAACAAATCCATAATGATAGAAGTAGAGAATTCATACATGAGAAAAATTATAGTTATTGTGATGAACATGGATTCTCTCTTAATTTTTTGCTCCTAGAACTCCACAACAAAATAGAGTTGTTGTGTCACAACCCGTCCCGGACACCCGTCATCCCAGGGCCGGCGTGACAACAACATGACATCACTTATTACATATACTACTTCTTATACATCAATAAGTGCATACATTACTATACAATTCAATTTACAAGACATACATAGTCTTTTACTTTCATATGGTTCACCTTTAAACAGCTCAACTCAAATTATTCCCAGATGACTTTACCTAATGCCAGTAGGGGACCGTCTCCTATAATATTCACCTGCGAGTGTACTGCCTTCTTAGTAAAAACCATTTTTATCATAACAACAATATATTTTAAATAATACAACATTTAAATGGATCAAGCGTAAATAAATATCCACCATACAGTTGATAAAATCTCCAGTATCAAATAAGCAATGAAAGTAAAGCAGTATAATTCAGTCTCCAAACACCAAAATCAATAATAAGTCACCCAATATATGTATAAAACACCCCAACTCAAACACACATCTCAATCCCATACCCACCGACTAAGCCATAGTGATCATTTTAACCTCACGATCGGGAGTTGCAATGGTACCGTAACCATCCGTAGGATATACCTTCTTAGCGGACCTAACTGCGCAGATCACTGTCAACTGGACGTCTCCGGAGGCTAATAATATAAATCACCACATAATAAGTATCCATCTGCCGGATCACCCTCCGGACAGACCATAATATAAGTCACCACCTGCCGGACCATCCTCCGGACAGGACATCATAAACTATGGCATAGTCAATTCAATACTATCATCACCAAATCACAAATAATTATCCGTCTGCCGGACCACCCTCCAGACATACTATAATATAAATCATCACCTCATCAATATTGTCAAAATCACCATTGTCCACCTCTTTTTAACAAAACCCACTTTTAATTTAAAAAATCATGTTTTTCCTACCTTTTATTAAAACCACCAAATCCAACAGATTATTTATAAAATCTTTCTTTTTAAAACCCAAACATTTCAATGGAAATCCATTTTACCAACTCACCCATAATTGGCTTAATCCATATCATTTATAAAAGCAAACACATATTTCATCATATGTGTATATAAAAATAGTTTGGCAAGAAAATAGTACACTCACCTGATATCCGCTTTCGTAAACTTTAACCGACTATCCCCTATTCGAACTCCAGTGCCTGCGAACCTAACGGTGACAGGGCCTAAATTAATATTTTTGTATAAAACAGACTAATCACACCATGAAATCCTAATTTCCTTAATTTCCTATTTCCCATCTTTTATTAGGAAATATAACTATTCAACTAGTATCGCTTCGTTACGGTTTACTATTTATAAACTTTGTTCTTATAAACAAATCTCAAGATTTATTATTTTTCATTTTATTATTCTAAGGTTAGAAAACTAAATTTAGAATTCACAAAATAAATTAGAAGGGTTACCCATTCCGAACCGATCGTGGATTTTTCTAAAATTCCCTGTATTTCTTATTCTGTTCCCTATCGCCTAAGCGACGACCCACCGCCCAGGCGAACGAGTTCCTCCTCTGCTCTAAATCGTGTACTGACGCTTCACCGCCTAGGCCATCGATCTTCCGCCTAGGCGAACTTTCTCTCATTCTGCACACTGATCTACCACCGCCTAGGCGAACTTACCACCGCCTAAGCGGACGCTCCTCCTCCCTTCTGCTCTGTTCTGTTAATTTTCTAGCCGACCACTCTCTCTCTCTTCACTAACTCTGGCAGTCACCACCACCAATTGCAACGATCAGCCACACATACACACAAAAACACACATACAAATACAGCAGCTCACGCATACACCAAGAACAACTGATTCGGAACACACACATTCGATCAAATACACACACACACACACACACACATTGTCGCACATACAGACGAACAGACACACGCACACAGTCGCACAATACACACATCCACACTGTCAACGAGCAACAACGAGCACGCCTACATACCGTCACACGCCCAGCCGGCCGACGCTCTCTCTCACTAACTCTCACCGCCGGCCACCCTGCACCGGTCACAAACACCCACAACTGACTGACGATGATGAAAGAAGACAGAACACCCGTACACACAGCCCCTCATCAGATCGACTGGACACCCATGCACACACAGTCGGCAACAACAAAACAAAACATAGCACACACCTAACACTCACACATGCCGTTGGACGACGGACAACCAAAACCCACACTCCGGACGAACAACACCGCCTACACTGACGACGCTGAACCGCACGCTCCGATCACTCCCCCACACCCTCTGTTTGAACCCGCTCCGCCAGCGACGAGACACCTACGCCGGAGAGCTCACAACGAATGGAACCCACTACTTTGATCCTCTTTCTCTTTCATTTTCTGTTTTCTTCCTTTCTCTCTCTTCCTTTTCGGACCCTCCTTCCCGTTTTTCTTGGTGTGTATATATATATATCTATACACGTGTGCTCATCCGGATGGGCAAAGCCATACCTCCACCCATCATCATTTTCACCCACTCCATTTCTCTCTCTCTATATATATATAAGATATTTTTGTAATATTACACAAACCTCCCCTTTTATTATGTTGTGGTAGCAATTAAACCCAAATCTATGTTTTAATGTTTATAAAAATTTCAATACGGCCCCTTAAAATTTTAATTCACAAAATTAATATCGTAGTCCCCCCGATATTTTCAAAATATTTTTAAAACGCGACTTAAATTATTTGTATATAACAAATCGGGGTCTTACATGTTGAAAGGAAGAACATGAAGCTTCAGGAAATGGCCATGACTATGCCCAACGAAAATAGTCTTCCTAAATATATATGGGTTGAAGCTGTAAATACCGCATGCCATGTCATTAATTGTGGCAAACCCCCAAATATATCTTATTTCAAAGTTTTCGGTTGTAAATTCTTTATGCTAAATGATAAAGATAATTTTGAAAAGTTTGATGCCAAATCAGATAAAGATATATTTCTTAGATATGCTTCAAATAGTAAAGCATAGAGAGTTTATAATAAAAAATCATTAGTTGTTGATGAATCTATGCATGTTGTTTTTGAAGAGACTAATCCATTTGTGTCGAAAAATGATTTGGATGAAGATGAGACATGTCTAGTGACTAAACAGAAGAATTAAGCAATTGAGTCTAGAAAGGAATCATCAGATCCTCCTGAAAAGTAGCCACCGGATGAGAAATTAAAAACTCACAGGTTTATAAAGAACGTTACAAGTCATTCAGTAGAACAAATCATTGGCAACTTTGAAAAAGATGTAAGTTCTTGGTCTTCCCTTAGAGATGTTGTTAATCTGCGTTTCTCTCTCAAATCGAACCTAAAAATATTGATGAAGATATAACTGATGAATCATGGATTTTAGCCATGCAAGATGAATTTGTTCAGTTTGAGAGAAATGGATTAAGGTCTCTACTTCCTAGACCTAATTTTCATCTTGTTATTAATACCAAATAAGATTATCAAAATAAAGAGCATGAAACATGAATAGTAATTATAAATAAAGCAATATTAGCAGTACAAAGATATAATTAGGAATAGGGCTTAGATTATGATGAATTCTATGCAACTGTTGGGAGCTTAAAAGCTATGAGAATTTTGTTAGCTTTTGCTTGTTCACGTCAATTTAAGTTGTTTCAAATGGATGTCAAAAATACTTTTCTAATGGCTTTATTGTTGAAGAGGTTTACGTCGAACAATCACTAGGTTTTGAAAATGATAAACTTCCTAATCATGTTTTTAAATTACATAAAGCTATGTATGGTCGCAAATAAGCTCCTAGAGCATGGTATGAGAGACTAATCAGATATTTAATTGAGAATAGTTTTGGACGTGGACTTAGTGATATTACATTATTCAAACAAACTGGTACAAACATCATATTAGTACAAATTTATGAGGATGATATAATATTTGGATCCACTAATGAAAATCTTTGTGAAGAGGATTTTAAGATAATGCAGGTTGAGTTTGAAATGAGCATGATAAGAGAATTGATATTGTTTCTTAGACTTCAAATTAAGCAAAAAATGATGGGATCTTGATAGGTGTGATCTACCTACGTATTTCCAAACCGAATTAAGTTAGTTTTTGAGCATTTATATAGTATTTTATTATGTTTTAATTAATTTTCATACTTTTTGTATAAATCAGGTGTTTGTGGCAAAAAGATAGGAAACTGAAGCAAAAACGATGAGATCGAACCAAAAGCGGTCGAAGAACGATGGAAAAACAAGCTCGGAGGTAAAATTGTGAAGCAGGCTCACCGCTTAGGCGTCCAGACCACCGCCTTGGTAGTGAAAAAGCTGAGAAAGACAAATGGCTACTGGCAGCCCATCGCCTAGGCGAAAATCCAACAGAAACTTTTCCATGTCCACCGCTGTCTTCATCGCCAAGGCAGTCACAAAACCAACCTAGTCTCCGCCTAGGCGATGAGCCTCTACACAGCCTAAGATATTTATTAGATATTTGGCTTATAAATACCCACTCCTCTCCCCTCCTCTTGTCCCTCCCCGGCCATTTGGGCACTTTAAGCTATATTTAGGCTAGGGTTTAGGAGTTTTAGAGGTGGAGCTCACATCCCAAAGTAGAGAAGATGGCGAATCGATCATTGAGCGTTCTTAGTGGTTTATCTTCAGACGAGGCTAAGTTCTTCGATTGTTTTTTCTTATTTCTTTAACTTAAGATCATGTGAGCATGTTTAGCTAGATTTCATTGTTTATACGGTTATGACCATGAGTTACACATGGATTGTAGTAGGGATTAATGTATAAATTTATGAATATGTGTTTGGATGATTTCAGTATTTCGTTTGTGATTGTTCTTCGTAGTTTGATTGTATTTATTGTATTATTTGTTTATCATGCTTAGTTAGATAAATGGAGAATACGGGGTTTTGACAAACCTCGGATTCAGATTTGGGTAAACAAACGCCACGATTCTATAACCCGGTCGGGGTTTGAATTGTAGACAATCAATAATGTTGGGGTAAGACTCATGCGACCTAGGGTTGTTAAAACGTTGAGGGAGACTTCTTCGTTGACACGAAGTTACGTTATATCCCTCGTCTTACACTCAGGAGAGGTGGCGATGTAGTTTTAGAACGGATATTGTCGATAGGGTAAATACAACGCATGATCCAATGACCCGGTTGGAAGTTGGATTATGTGCAATCAATGACGCTGGGCGAGACTCACGTGACCTAGGGTCGTTAAGACGTTGAGGGATACTTCTTTGTTGACTCGAAGTCATGTATTCTCCCGTCTTACACTTGGTAAAGGTGGCGGTGGAGTTTACGTACTGAGATTGTCAAATAGGTCGAACACCGTAAACGTGAGTAAATCGAGATTGAACACATATTTGTAAACACGTTAATCCCTAGGAAATTCTTTACCCTAAAACATATTAATATATTAGTGTAGTTAATTTAGAATAATTAGTATTAATTTAATTAATTAAATACATTTGTTTTTCGCCTAGAAAGTTAGGTTACGACAAACGCAGTATTCGATAGTAACGACACCAATCCCTGTGGATACGATAACCCGATCTTAACGATCACACTATACTAAAACTTTAACCTCATATACTTGTAAGTGTAAGTAGCGGCATATTTTACGCCCTACCAGATCTTTGCCAATCAAGTCAAATATGTCAAAGAGCTTCTTAAAAAGTATGGCTTGAAAATTTCTAAAGAATACAAAACTTCTATGGAAACAACAACAAATTTGACAAGGATGACAAAGGTAGAAACGTGAATGAAAATATGTACCAAGGCATGATTGATAGTCTTTTGTATCTTACTACTTATATACCTGATATTATTTTTAGTGTGTGTTTAGGTGCATGATTTCAATCTTACCCAAAAGAGTCTCATATGATTGTTGTCAAATGCATTTTTTTTTTATATCTAAAGGAACCTGTGATCAAAATTATGGAATCCTAGGGAGGTGAATTTAACATTAATGAATTACTTTGAGGTTAATTTTGCTGGTTTCAAAGTTTAGCGTAACAGCACTAGCAAATCGTGTCATTTTTTAGGACATGCATTTGTTTCTTAGCCTAGCAAGAAACATAAATCTATATAACCTTCTCCACCACTGAGGCTGATTATATTGCAACTAGTAATTGTTGTGCACAAGTTTTTTTTTTTTTTTTTTACATAAAACAACAGTTGCATGATTTCAGTATTTGCATGGAAGAAGTTCCAATTTACTATGATAACACAAGTGCTATATGTCTCAATAAAAATCCTTTATAGCACTTATGCACTAAGCACATTGAGATTCATCATCATTTTATTTAAGATCGTATTCAAAGAGGTGACATTTCTCTTGAATATGTTCATAAACAAGATCAATTGGCTGACATATTTACAAAACCTTTGGCAGAAGAACAATTTCAAAAATTATTCAGGGTTTGGAAATGGTTAGGCATAACGAAGTTTATAATAAATAACATATTTCCAAAATTACATCATGAAAATTGTTTTATAAACATAATTAAAAATTTTATTATTGAAAAAATTGCATATAAGTGAGCATATTTTTAAAATCAAAGGCCCTTAAGAGTATTTAGAAATTATTCTATTTACTTAGCCAAAAGTTTTTCATATTAAAGGATTATTGATACTTTGGTAGATTCTTAACATGAATTTTATCATATCAAATAATCCAATATTCTGATGTTTTGACTTACTACCTCCTCACTTTTTGAGATGACAAAGGAGGAGAGATTTGAGTGATGTTTTCTTTGAGTAATGTTTTCTTTTACAAAGGGGGAGAATTTTTACTTTTACTTTTTAGAATGTCATGCATTTCTTATCTTGAAAATCATTATTCTGAGTAAGAAAATGTTTCCTCATTCTTGTCATTAAATTGAACAAAATGAGTCCTCATATTCAGGGGGAGCGTGGTTATTAATATTATTTTTGACAAAACATTAAGTTAATTGTCATCGTAAAAAAGGGATAGATTATTTACCCTAGATGTTTAGATAAAACAATGAACTTATACATTTTAAGGGACTAATGGTTTTATTGAGACATGACTTCAGATTTAGTTCCTGTAATTGAATGAGAAGAGATGATAAAGATCAAGATGGTTGCAACGGAAGATATTGAAGATTTTTGGAAAAAATATTTTTTGTATTACTAGATAAAAACAACTTAATTCTTTTTAAACTCTTTTTTCGACTTGATTAGAATCACGCTCGACACATGAAAATATTTATATAAATTTTTAAAAATGGTTAGAAGTGATAAATTTATACTAACAAATAGTTTTTCTAATTAATCGATCATGAAATTTCTGAAAAGTCATAAAAATTGAGAAACAAAAAACCTAATTGGTCGACTGGTAGGTTTTTCGGTCAACTGACAAATTCAGGTTACCAGAGATTTGGATTTTAGCCATTTTAGTTGACTGATAGACTGAAAAGATGATACAGAGAGAAAATAGGTCGAATGAATTGTATTGAAACACCTAGAAGATTGAATGTTGAGCCTAAATGGTTGACCAACCAAGATTTGGGTCGACCAATCTGTTTTGAAATTTTTATTTGACCAACACATTTTTCAAAGATCGTTTTGCAATATTTTTAGCATTTGAATGTTACAAAATCATTTTTAATTAGATGAAAATAGTTTTTCAAAGATATCTTATATATTTTGAAGATATAATTATTTAGTTCATATATTTTTTAATTTTATGATTTCTCTCGAAAAAAATTCTTTCTATTCTTTTGGAGAGTTTGATAAAATTATTTTTAGACGAAATTGAACGTTCTAAAAGTATTATTTTGGTCAAATATGGCCATTAGAAATCATATTTTTATAATGGGTCTATATGTGCTATTTTTGAGGATATTTTCTAAATCCTAGTCATTATAGGTTATCTTTGAAAGCATTATATATAGATCTGTGTTTTTTAAATTTAAATCATCAAGAATTACAAAAAAAAAAAATCAGATTTTTTTAAAGAGGGGAAGAATATATTTTTAAGTCTATAGTTTTTAGAGTCTTGATCAGAAAAGGTGTTTTTGCAAAACTGAGGTTAGTATCAAGCTGTTTCTTTTGTTAAATATTTCTTAAGGAATTCTCTGTGAGATCTCTCTAATTTTATTATTTTTCTCAAACTTTTTGTGCTTAAATTGATATGCAACACTATTTTTTGAACCATTAAAATCAACGGTAAAAAAATAGTTCTTGCTAAAATTAATTGAAAATCATTTAAACATTTTTGCTCTTGAAATCTGGCTTAAAAAGTTTTTGTGTTATTCATACTTTGAAAATGTACCTCTATCACTAGTTTCAGGACATTAATCGAGTTTACTTTGAATTAAATTAGTAGAAGCTCTTGAGAAACAAACAATTTATTTTTGTATGTTGTGAATTGTAACTTAGATAAAAAGTAGCTGGTCTAAGTGAGAGTGTTGATTGGGAATAAAGAGATATTGCCTAAAGTTTCCAAATATGACTAATTTAGGAATATATTTCAATTGATATTGTAATTGGTCATCTCAATTGTCGAGTTACATAATCAAATTGTGAAATTATCTATACATTTTAAATTAAAGTTGTTATTTAAAAATTAGTCTCCAATTTCTAAAACAACCTCTAATTAGTAGAGGTAGTCTATTTAATCATCGAAATGAACAAATTGGTCATCCAATATTATCCCAACATAGTTCTTTATAATTCCTAATTTTTGTACATATATTCTAGTTAAGCTTACAATTGAACACTCCATTTTCTAAGTTACACAATTGAGTTGTGATATTATCGCAATGTAGTTCTTGCATTTTCAATTGAAGATATTCTTCATGACATTTTAGGGCCTCACTTTCCACATATTTTCGATTTTGTAGAGATTTTCTTACTAATCTTCCAACTAGCCATATTTACTCATAATCTACGTAAACAAATTACAAAATTATCACAAATGCACTAAATTTAGTCCCAATTAAAGATAAGTCAGCTCCTAATGTTTTCATATATGTCTTAATTTACGGAGATATTCTAATTCAAATGGTAATCGGTTGTATCAATTGATAACTTAGGCAATCGAATTGTGACGTTATCATCACACACATCGGGTAATGTTAAATGAATAAGTTTTTATTACCAATCACAATATGTAACTCCTTCGCACTGTAACTAAGAGTTCTAATCCACTATCACTTTATCTATCTTCACAAGCATAGGTCAAAGTCTTTCCACTCAATGATTCACTTTCAGGCATAAATCGACCCAACTAAGATTCACTCTCTCAGTTCCACTAATCTTACTTACCTGGTGGAGATTAAACCATTCCACATCTTGAGAGGCATTTCTCAAGACTTCCACGTGATCTTTTTGCTGGCAATATTGAATCTCGCTTCACTCAACCAAAGAATACCTCCATTGGTTTCTTCAACTTCTTCTTGATTTGAATCTGCGTTGGTGGTCTCTTGAGGATTTATGTCCTGCATATTTTCGATAATGAACATTTCTCAAGAAAACTTACATATTTTGGGTAAACTATCTAACCCAAGCTCACTAATGGCTATGCATTCTAAAAATAAAAACCCGAACTGGGAACTACTAAAAATCACTCAAAAAATCACCTAAGAAATAATAAATGCACTTTGAAATGCAAGAGCGATGGCAAAAACACAACAATAACAAAATCTAGCAAGTATCTCATAGCGAAAGTACAACTTCAATTTTTTTTTTCCCTCGATTATCTATTTTCTTGCATATATTTAAGGATGTATATACAGATTTTAAGATATAAAATTTATTTCCATAGAGCTAAGAGACCGTTGGAATAAGGGGGGACAAGATCTAGACAATATATGGCAAATTTGCATTCTCTTGTTAAAGTCAAGCACATAATTATTCTCCAACATTTCCAGCCCACACACCACATTACATTTTCAAGAAACGTACCATATATAACCGTGCATGTCATCATTTAATGGGTAGTAAATAAGTGGAATAATGTAGCTGTCCAAAATGATTGACGACTTACTGAAAACGGTCGACCATTTTCATGTGGTAAACTGTCCTTGGTCCTCCATATTCAAATTGGTTAACCATTTTAGTGGATTGGTCGACTGTTTTTGAGACTATCTTGCCTATACATCATCATCATCTCAAGGCTTATTCTTGGAACCTTCTAATCTATTTGATTTGTTAGTTTGTTATATGATTATGATGGGTTGTTATTGTTAGTTGTTAATTGAGTTGTTATGTTGTTAGTTTAGTTACCGAAAGGCTATAAATACTATAGCTCGTGTGTTCATGAGGGAATAATGAGACTTTGGTTGATCTTCTTCCTCTAGTTCTTCTTCTTCCTCTCAATTCTTTGTGTTCTTCCTCTTGAATTCTCTGCGCTTCTTCTTCTTTCTTCTCTTTTTATCTCTTTTCATTTTCTTTTGGAGCTGACACTCCCTCGAAAAGTACTATTCGCCATTCTAACTTGCTGATTTTTTTAGTTAGGGCATATCATTGGTGCTTTCACTGAGTCTCTCTCTCTCTTTCTCTCTCTCTCTCTCTCTTCAATCATCACAAGACTACTACGAGCAAAACAAGCAGCAGAACACCGAATTTCTGTCATTTTAATCCAGATTTGTGTTGCGTATTACCTTCTTAAGAAGGGAGGGGTATCATTGATGTTTTCATTGTTCTTACCATGGCGCAATTCGAGGTGCTCGCGATTCTGAAATAGATCCAGGCTCAGCTTGAGGATCGTACCGTTTCTATCTAGGCTCAGTTCGAGCTTCTACGATCTCAAATTCAGGTTCAATCCCGTTCGTTGTCGATTTCATCCTTATTGAAAGGAGATCCAAAAAAAGCCTCTACTTTATTACCTCCATCATTACAAGCTTCCCTTGAAATTCACCATCTTTGGTAAAACCAACCTTCTCTTCACTGCCATTATCAAATGCTTCATATCAAAATTCCTTTGTTCATGTTCTATCACCACCACCGCCACCTCCAACTTTTTTTTTCCCACGGCCGCCTCCACTTCTACGACTCTGGCACTAGGAGAGCTCTCGATCTCCGACCCCACCACCGATGCAGCCAATTTCAAAGCCGCCCATTCTTTTAACACCTTTCACACCTCTATCATTCCAAAGTCCGACTACGAAAGGTTACCGGGTACCGCAAGATTCGATTTCAACTGCTCGTGCTATATCTCATTCTTTTAGAAATGGGGATATCGAGATGCAGACAATATTAGAGAAGATTGTTTTGCAGAAAATAGAAGCCACCAAGATTGATTCATTTTCTAGTGAAATGGCTAAAAACATGAAAGATAGGTCTGATGAAGGTTCAAGCAATTTGTGTGAAGTTGATAGGTGTAAATTACCTATATATATCCAAACCAAATTTGTTAGTTTTCGAGTACGTTTACTATGTTTTTAATACGTTTTAATATGTTTTCATTCTTTTTCTATTAAAACAGGTGTGTGGGGTAAAAATGTATGAAATCGAAGCATAAACGATCAAATCGTATCGAGAACAACGGTGGAAACAAGAGCGAGGCGTTAAAATTCTGAAGAAAGTCCACCGTCGCGGCGTCCAGACCACCGCCGTGGCAATGAAAATGTTGAGAAAAACAAATTCTGACTAAAAGCCCACCACCAAGGCGGTGAACCAGCAGAATGTTTTCCTACTCTAGCGCTGACTCCATCGCCTCGGTGAACCTTAATCAACGTACCCCACCGCTTAGGCGGTGACCTCTGTATAGTTTAGATATTTTGTTAGATATTTTTTGGCCTATTTAAACCCTTAATCTTCTCATCTATTTCGATGGAACCACCCCCAACCCCTTAGGCTATATTTAAGGGTGAGTTTGAGAGGTTTTAGAGGGAGCGCTCTCAACCCGAGGTAGAAGATGAAAAGAGAAGCGATCGTTTAACGGTTCTAGCACTAATTCTTCAAATATAGGCTAAGTCGCTCGTTTTTCTTCATTTTGGTAGTTGTTGAGCATGTTTATGCCATTTTACATTGTATACATGGTTATGGCCATTGGCTAAACATATGTTGTTTAGGAATTATTAATATAATTTATGAATACGTTGTTTAATTGAGTTTGTATTTTGTTTGCGAATGTTCTTCGTTATTTTGATTGTGTGTGCCGTATTGTTTATTTATCATGTTATGAAAATGATGTTATGAGAATATGGGGTTTGACAAATCCCGGATTCGGACTAGAATAAACAAATGCCACGATCCAACAACCCCGTCGAGAGTTGGATTGTGGACAATCGATGACGTTGGGGAAAGATTCACGTGACCTAGAGTCGTTAAGACATTGAGGGGAACTTCGGAATTAACGCGAACTCACGTATTCCCTCGTCTTATACTCGGGAAACGTGACAGGGGAGTTTTAAAACTGAGATTGTCGATAGGGTAAACACAACGCGACGATCCAATAACCCGAGAGGGAGTTGGATTGTGTGCAATCGATGACGTTGGGGTGAGACTCACACAACCTAGAGTCGTCAAGACGTTGAGGGGGACTTCGGCGTTGACACGAAATCACTTATTCCCCCATCTTACACTCGAGAGAGGTGACAGAGGAATTTATGAAGTAAGATTATCGGATAAGTCGAACGCCGTTAATATAAATTAAAACGAGATCGAACACATATTCGTAAACGAAACTAATCTCTAGACAACCTATTCTCTCAAAACTATCTTAATATAATATTAGTATAGTTAAATTAATTAGTATTTTAGTTTAGTATTAGTAATAATTAAATTCTATTTTTATCGCCTTGATAAAATTAGGTTATGATAATCGCGGTAGTCGATAGTAATCTCAACCAATCCCTGTAGATATGATACCTAACCGAAAGGTCCATTATACTAAAACTTGATCCGTACAATTGCGATGAAAGTGGAAGCACATAAATTGTGGCCACCAGAAGTGTTAGAGTCTGATGCTAAAAATGCTAAAAACTTGTCTGGCCTTATCGACGCCGATACATCGGAGCTACATATCGACACACTGTCCATCGATAAATCAGAAAAGGAGAACTATCTTCGAGAATTTCTGATTCTTGCTAGGGATCATTTATACCAAATGGATTATGAGCGATCTATTCAGGCCCATAGAGAATCAAATGTTGATATCACCTTTGTTGCACTACCAACGAATGAAAAACATGCTACAGCTTTTTGTTTGATGAAGATTGATGAAGAATGATGAATCATTGAGTTCGCAAAAAAACCAAAAGAAGAGTAATTGGAAGCTATGAAGGTTGATACCACTATTTTAGGTCTTGATGATGAGAGAGCAAAAGAGATGCCCTACATTGCAAGCATGGGCATATATGTTTTCAGAAATATATATGGAAAATTTGGGAACATGGTTTGGGCAAGAAACCCGTTTGACGAAAGGCCTGAGAGAATTCAAGTGTCTTGGATAACTCTCATTGGTGGGCATACAAGGTGTAAAGATATGGATAATGCACGAGACTTATTCAATCAAATACCTTTGAAAGATTCGATTGCGTTTAATGTGATGATCGATGCTTTTGTAAAACAAGGAGACATGAAGTCTGCTCAGAGTTTGTTTGATGAGATGCCAATAAGGAATGTTGTCTCTTGGACTAATAGGATTGATGGGTATTGCAATGATGGAGACGTCGATTCTGCATCTATCCTTCTGTAATCTCACTAGCAGTTTTCGATTGTTGCTCATCCACCACCATCGTGTGGATTCTCTTCCATACTTATCATTATAGACTGCCTCACTAAATTGGCATATTTTGGAGCTCTTTCTTCATATTTTACTGCCACACTAAATCGGCACTTGGATTGTATCATGACCTTAGCTAAATCGTGGGTCACTTTTCTGTGTTGGGCGTACCTTGATCTGCACCTTAAGAATAAGGTGGTTTTTCAAGACCTAGAGAATGATACGACCCTGCCTATACATCATCATCATCTCATGCCTCCCATTCATGTTCTTGGAACCTTCTAGTCTATTTGATTTATTAGTTTGTTACATGGTTATGATGGGTTGTTAGTTGTTATTGTTAGTTGTTAATTGAGTTGTTATGTTGTTAGTTTAGTTACCAAGGGGCTATAAATACTATAGCTCTTGTGTTCATGAAGGAATAATGAGAATTTGGTTGATCTTCTTCCTCTAGTTCTTCTTATTCCTCCCAATTCTCTGTGTTCTTCCTCTTGAATTCTCTGCACTTCTTCTTATTTCTTCTCTCTTTACCTCTTTTCATTTTCTTTCGGAGCTGACACTCGCTTGAAGAGTGCTATTCGCCATTCTAACTTGTTGATTTTGCAGTTAGGGTGTATCAGTTTTGAACAATGCACCCTATTTGGCTTGTTTTGAGCTGATTTTCATCCATAAGTCATTGTACTCCTCAACCCCCTCAATAAAATCATTTTAAGAAAATACTTAATCATGTTTTAAAGAATTTTAATAAATCATTCGATTCACTGTGATTCGGATGTGTGTGTGAGTATGTGATTCCTAATGAGTCAAAGTACGTAATCTCTTAACAACAATGTAACACCTATAACCAAGACACATCAATATTTTACTCTTGATTTCTCAAGGATACATTTGAAAAATATTTAACAATCTAATATTGGTTAGCACAAGCAAGATATAATGAAATATTAATCAAGTATATCTAATTTGTCTCATAATTAACCAATGTGAGATCATCATCACATCACCTATATTGACATTATCAAAACACAAATATCAATAATTGTCAACAGTTGTTACCTACCAATTTTGTATTGCCACTATCCCGACATAAAACCAATAATTCATTAACTCTATTTTTTAAAACAACTTCCATTCATCATATTTAAATTTAGTGCCACATCCCATATGCCGACAATATACAAAAGACAACTTCATTGAGGCATTTCTACAAATAGTTAGTGCACAATTATTATTTTTATTTTCTAGATTCTTACATATGATTAGGGTTGTAAACGAGCCGAGTTGAGTAGTAAATGTACAATCTTATTTATTTAAGTGAAAATTTAAACGAGCCAAGCTCGAGTTCGAGCCAAGCTCAGAGGTGAGTGTTCGAACTTGACTCGTAAAAAAAAAGAAGCTAAGCTCGAGCTCGATAGCTCGTTAAATTAAAACGAGCTCAAGCTCGAGCTTCAATAGTACCAGATCTGCAAAATTTTGAGAAGTAGAGAAGTGTGAAGGCAGAGACAGCATCGCAAAAGTAGAGACACTATCGATTAAGGCAGAGACGTTATCTACGAAGGCAAATCTGTTCATCGGTAAGACTACCAGATCTGGAAGATGTTTGTCGGTGGGAAGATTTTCGGCTTGTGTGGAATATGTTCGATCAGCGGTAGCAGAGGCAAGAATGGGGCAATAGAATAGAGGCTGAGATATTGGGGATTAGGGAAACATGAAGTGAGAACTAAGAAGTGGGAGACAATTGAACTTTTTTTTATATATGTTTAATATAATAAATGGCACCTAAATAAATATGTGTGTGTGTGTGTGTGTGTGTGTGTATAGTGTTCGCGAACATAAAACGAGTAGCTCACAAACAAGCTCAGCTCGGCTCGTTTATTAAACGAACATTTTTTTGAGCTCGAGCTCTGCTCGTTTCTTTTAATAAACAAGTTTAAACGAGTTTTTTTTTCGAGCTGAGCTTGAACTGTTCATAAACAGCTCGGTACGTTTACAGCCCTACATATGATCATATATATGTGTTTGCTTTGTCCCATATCCGCATGTGTCATGGACATACATTCCAAATCCCAAGGTCCTTTTGCATATCATACAGGTGTGTTCGTATTTACATGCTCATGTGTCACTTGCATGTATGCATTACATTTCGTTCTTCATATCTAAAACCTAAAATTAGCCAATATTTTGAAAAAAATACATAAAAAATAAATTTTAAATATTTGATGACTTTAGGAAACGTTTGATGAATTTTTTAAATATTTTTTTTTTTTATGAAAAAAAATACTTAAAAATAATTTTTTATTACAATTAAAAAAAAAAAAAACATCATTTACTTAATGTTTATATTTTAGATATTGATAAATTAAGATTTCTCTATCTAAATTTTCTCGACACTCTATGCTTCAAGATGCCAACTATTAGACAACTTATTAGAAATACAAGACAGCCGATCAGAAATGTCACGAAATCCCCCACTCTTGGGGGATGCCCTCAACGTCAAGCAATATGTACTAGGGTGTATGTACGACTCATTTAGATTGTGAGCTGACACAAAAGAAAGAAAAAACTTTTCCAGAATCAATTATCAACATCGGTGAATAGAATAGAATAGAATAAGGAACTCCATTCGCTATATATATATATATATATACATCTATGCCGTATAAAACTCATTTTTGATTTTTGAATTTATATATAAATAAAAGCCTTTTTTTAATAAAGTGTAAAATTTGTGACGATCGAAGAAGCGACGAAGATGGAGAAGATGAAGAAAGGATTTGGCAAATCCAACATCTCCCAAAAGGATTTGAAAAATCCCTCCCTCCTAAAATTCAAACAAACTCAAACAAGAGATTTGTCAAAAGAGAATTTTAAAATCCTCTAAACAAATAAAATCCTTCCTAGAAATCCTTTATCCAAACACAACCTGAATTATTTAAAAAAAAAAATGAAATAAACATAAAAAGTGATGTTGATGCTTTGCACCCTTGAAGTTTAACCGTTATTCACACTTCCCTCCTTTCTCTCTCTCTTTGCTCTTAATGTTTCAACTGACACAAGGGGGGCCCACTCCCTACTCTCTCTTTCTTTTATTATCTCTCTCTTCTCTCTCTATTCTTTCTCTCTCTCTTGGCACACACACGGGGGTGGACAAGAAAAAGAGGTGGGCCCACACATGATTCTCTCTCTATCTCTCTCTCACACACACACACAGTTCTCTCTCTCCTTCCTCTCCCCCTCTCTCTCTCTCTCTTTCTCTCTCTCTCTCTCTCTTTCACCCCTAAAGTTTTGACCAAAAGGGGCCCAAAAGCTTTACTGCAGCTTTGCAGCAGTTCGTACCATTTCGAAGTTGTACTCGCGATTATGAACCCCGAGTCTAACTTCAAAAAAAATATATATATATTACCGTATAGCTAGTATTGTGAACACTGTGTATATGAAATTTGGGTTTTTTAATATCCGAGGTTGGTAACCCCAGGGTTTGGTACCCAGGGTTACCAACTCCGGATGGCCTATATTGTGTAAATAAGATGGGAAAGGCCCGTTTTCAATTTTTTTTTTAAAGTGTATTTTTTTCGTAAACAACTCAACAAAACCTACCCAAAAACATAAAATAAAAACAAAAATAACGTATCGTTTCATATATTGAATTGGGCATTTTTCTATTTTATTTCTTCCATTTATTTCTATGAACATGTTGGGCAGTATTGTACTTTTTATAATGAGAAAAGACACAACAAAGAACACTTACAAGAGCTTATCCCCTCTACTTCGTGTTCTTATCATCTCTTCAAGTTTGTTTTCCCTCCTTAGTAATCTAAGGTGTTGGCCCATAGATCTACCTAAGGGGAGAGGTAGTAAATTGGATGGTAAAAAAAAATTTAAACAAATAAATTATTAATCAAGTAATCACTAATTTCCCTAACCGGTTGTTATGTTGAGTTATAGCGGAAGCGTGTTTATCTAAATGCACAACCAAACAAGTAGGAATAAAGAAATTGAACACACAAATTTATCCTGGTTCAGCAAGTTACTCTTGTCTACGTCCAATCCCTTCAGCTCCCACAGGGATTTCACAATCTACTAACCGTGATTCCTTTCCAAGTAGGAACCAAACACTTACAATCATTTTCACAAGTTCAGGATTAACCTAATTCTTTTCACAGACTCAGAACTAAACTGTTACATTTTTTTTTTCCAAACTCAAGAAGAACCTAATTCTTTTGCAGGTTAAGAATCAAACCTAACAATCTTTTTACTAGGTTAAAAACTAACCTAATCCTTTTATTGACAATAATGAAACCTAATCATTTTACAGGCTAAGAATCAAACTTAAACCCTGATTAGACATCGACCCAATTTGTTTAATCCTCTCACACTCACTAAATACAAAAAAAAAAATTGATATGTTTCTTCCCACAGCTTCTACTACCTCTACAATATATGCTCAATTAATGTCCTCATAAACTATGTGATAAAAACACTCGATAAAAATATTAGTTCCATGAAAATATTGATGTTAACTTGTCCATCAAAACATCTAGAGACAACACAGGGATTACCTATCTTGCTCTATCATCCTGCAAATCATTGTAACAAAGAAAGAACTCACATAAATATGATCTTCTCTTTTTGCACAAGTTAAAAATCTTCAATCGGGATTAAAGTCCGTCCATGAGGTTTTCATTATGGCCCTTCTTCCACAATTGTATTTCACATAAACAACTAAATCCCACTAGTAGTTTTAACGTCTTATTTTTACACCAATTTCTCTTTCTTTTTTCGCTTTCTATCTTTCGTTTATTATCTTGTTAGAGATTGAAAAAAAAAACTTAGAGACTGAAATAAATAAGGAATCCAAGGCCACCAACATTTTTCTAATCTTACAACTACCCTCAAATGATATTGTGAATTTGTTAAATAAACTTAAAACTTTTATTATAAATTTTATAAATGAAACTTGTAAAGTTTATTTGATATCTTGTAAGTTTTCTTTCCAATTGTAACTTCACCGATGACCTGTTAATTCAACCACCATCAAAATATAACTTTGAATTTTTAAAAGTTGTTGGATTGGATATGAACGACATAGATTGGGCTATTTGGCTCTACAAGGTGTTGGAATTTAATCCCTATATATCTAAATCTATAACACCTTAATTAACATATCAAATCACCAAGAGTTCTAATGTACACATAAATTACGTAGTTGGATCCATTATGATCAATTGATTTCTGATGCGGAATCATGTGACAATCGATCACGAGAAGAACACAGATCGAGCGGATACGTGGTTTTCCTCAACCAAATCTCCGGAATTCCTCAACGGGATTCGCGATTCACTTTCAGATGGGGAGAAGTGAGCCATCAAGACGATTTGGTATATTGAAGACCATAACTCTAGCATTATCTATTTATATGGTGTGATTAGGGTTCCCATAATCTCTTAATCACTCCAACAGTTTTCGATATCTATTCATTTAACTCACATTCTTTTTGGTAGTCTATGAGTTTACCCAAATTAATTAGATCACTTAATTTTAGCCCATTAAATTTAAATAGCAAATATAATTATGTTAATAATATGTTCCCCAAAATTATATTAGGAAATAAAATTTTCCAACAGAAAAGACATGAAAGGTTAAGATTGATTATTTTATTTATTTTTCTGGGATCATTCTATATATACACTTACCATTTTTAAAATAATAACCCTTTCTAATAAAAATATTATTACTATTTTACCCATATATAAAATTACAAATAAGGCTACCACGTATTAAAAATAATAAAAAACCATATTACTAAATGTACACTATATAAATTTTTAAAATTTAGACAAATATAAATTTCTTCCCTCCCTCTAAAGCTCTTATTCTCTCATTTCAAATGATTTTTTTCTCTCTTCGTGCAAGTACCTTCAAGCTTCTACAACACTAACCCTTCAACCTTAAACCTCTATCTCCAATACAAACCCTACAAATCATTTTTTCCATAATTTTGGGCAAACTTATGAAATTCGAAGAAGTCAGGAATAGTGAGAAACCGAAAGACTCAATGGTAAGTTTTAATGTTATTTTTGAATTTTTATTTTTATTTTTATTTTTGTGTCCTTAAAACCCTTGAAATAGCGATTCAAATGGACTTACTTATAAGTTCATAATAAATGCATTTGGATGGCCTATAAGATCGTATATTTTAAGGTCTGTATGGATCTACAGGTTTGCACAATACCTTAGCTATTTTGATTTACTAGTCTGTGCAACATTATGTTTGTGCGGACCTATAAGTTCGTCTAAACTGTAATACTGTGGACGTTTAAGTTTGTACTATTGATTATTTCTCATAATCATAATAAAATAAAATTAAATAATAATTTAAAGCATACATGATTATTAGGACACAATAATGAAGAACGGTAATCGAAAGCGTAGCTGTTTGGGCCATTGCAGAAGATTGAATCTGTCGCAGTGGATTACTGACTAGGTCTTCCTCCCTATGATCTAGATTTCGTGGTGGCGCCTGTCAATGGGAAGAAACCCTTAATCTAAACTAGGGAGGGGACCTAATTATGTATATACTAGGGTTTCTCGTTGGGCCCTCCCATAACAGGTTTCAACGAAATCCTAAACCTACAATTGCCAATTAATTGGGCTTCTACATAAAAGACACCACAACCCAAATCAAAATATGATCACTGATTATTTCGGCTATTTAAATAATAGACTATCCATTAACCCGTTTTTGTCAAAACAATTAATTCAATTAATGTTAGCCCATAAAATATTTCAACATTCTCCCACTTGAGTTACATTATTTGAATAAATTTAATTTTGAAAATAAGACTCTCGGATTAATAACAGAAAAATATATTTTTAGCACGGCCACACCTTTTGTTTAAAGAAATGATAGTCTATATGTAGCATCTTGATAAATTTATCCGGTCCAACATGATCTTAATATTAGATTATGATAGTTTATATGTTAATCTCAACAAACATAAGATTTTTATTTTCATAAATACTTATAATCATATCAACATGGATCGTAAGTCCAGTAATATAGTAAGAAACCAATGTCAATATGTGATCATTATCAATATCCCTTATTCTTATCGGTCCTCATTATAATTTCTCAATAAAATGAAATTGTAATTGTAGTTTCTCAATAAAATGAAACTACTGCAACTTTTCAATAAAATAAAATTGTTAATTGTAGTTTCTAAACAAAATGAAATTGCTGCAATTTCTCAATAATATGAAATTGTTAATTGCAGTTTCTTAACAAAATGAAATTGCTGCAATTTCTCAAAAATATAAAATTATTTGACTTTAACAAGTCATCTTTCACTAACAATACATCACGAGATCTCAAAATAGTGATTAGTGACAACTAAAAGTATACAACTGTAATTTTTAAGGCACAATATCTTAAGATATTATATTATATAATCCATTCAAATAATATGATATGAGACAATATAATACGCAATAATGATGATTATCAAATAGATTTCAATT
Organism: Eucommia ulmoides; assembly: GCA_016647705.1. Taxonomy (NCBI): domain Eukaryota; kingdom Viridiplantae; phylum Streptophyta; class Magnoliopsida; order Garryales; family Eucommiaceae; genus Eucommia; species Eucommia ulmoides. Next base: position 22,241,935 of record CM028341.1, read on the forward strand.
TTGTAAAACGCATAACAATAGTGGTCACAACGTAATCATTGAAATAAAGAAAAATACAAAAATTCTCACTAAACTAGAGAATCAAAAGACTCAATGACACCCATATTCACAACATGTTCCTTGAACTCTATGAGTCTTAAACCATGGTTTAATATAATCGATTCAAATAATATAATACACAACAATACAATGTGCAATAATGATGATCATCAAATAGAATTCAATTTTGTAAAACGCATAACAATAATGGTCACAACGTATCATAGAATTAAAGAAAAATACAAGAAAACTCCCACTAAATCGGAGAATCAAAATGCTCAAATAAGTATAAGTGACACAATATAAAAATCAATTGCATCATCATAAACTCTCATTTGAGCAGAGTCTATAATAAATAATTATTCTTTAAGTATGAAGATCAATAAAATAATGAAAACTTTATAACAATAGGGATCAATGCTTACACGACACAATCATCGAAATAAAAAAGATTACAAAGATTTTCATTAAATCAAGAAATCAATTTAAAATTTCATTGTGGCGTTATTATTGTTCACAACAAAAAAAAATTATTTTCACAAAAAATTACAACTAGATCAATTATGGGCAATGGGACAAAATACTCAATTAAGTATAGGCAATACAATATAAGAATCAATTGTATTATCATAAACTCCTCTTTGGGCAGAGTCTATAATAAAAAATTATTTTTTAATCACGAGAATCAACAAAATAAGAAAAATTTACAGATTTAAAAATTCATCCCATTTGAGTAGATTAATTTTCAAATCCATATATTTCCTTCAAAATATAATGAAACAAATAATCTTTCAAAATTAATTTCCTTTGGGCAAACAAATTTATCAAATCATTTATTTCACATAATATTCTCATGCAATTAAATTAATTTGCACAATAACTCTCTTTGGGTAGGTGAATGCACAAATTAATCTGAAATTTTTTCATCAACAAAATAGGAACTCGAAAATTTGCAAATTATGTTGGTTAAATCACTTTGGTAAAATAACCTCAACAATTCACAGGCAACCATTCCAAAATGGAAAAATTAAACAATATTATCCAATAATTAAATTAATCTGCACAATAACCCCTTTTGGACAGGTGAATGCACAAATTAATTTTAAAAAAAATTCAATCAACAAAATAAGAACTTGAAAACTTACAAATTATTTTGGTAAAATAACACCAACAATTCACAAGTAACCATTCCAAAATAGGAAAATTAAATAATATTACCCAACAATTAAATTAATTTGCACAATAATCCCCTTTGGGCAGGTGAATGCACAAATTAATCTAAAAAAAAAAATTCATCAACAAAATAGGAATTCGAAAACTTGCAAATTATGTTGATTAAATTACTTTAATAAAATAACCTCAACAATTCACAAGTAACCGTTCCAAATTAAAAAAATTAAACAATATTACCCAACCATAACAGTGCATATTAGCGACATATATGCATATGATCAAAACAAAATGAAATACGTTACAAAATGTACTTTCTGTTATCAACGAGCAATTATAGTTGCAAGAATTTAAACAACAATTTTACTGCATTTTGAAACTAATTATTAAATTAGTCTCTATATAGAATGAAGAAAATTACGGGCTTGAAAATTATAAAACTATAATTAATCATAATTAGTGTTTTTATGGGCTCCTTAATATGAACTTCAAGGCTGAAAGTTGTAACTAAAAAAAAATCCAGTTGGCTAAGATATTACGTAGGCCCAAACACAAAATCAATATCTATATAATGAGCCCATACCTGGATCCCTAACAACATATTTTAGTCATAGTGATAGTGTTTCTGATTCAAGGCCTTCTTATACGTTCATGAATAATTTATTCATATTAGTAATTTCATCAGGTTTGTTAATTAATAAATAATTAATGGTCCAACAGGTCCATCAGAGTATATGTATGAACCATTAAACACTTTGAGATTTAGGCAATACAAGAAGAAATTCATACGAAATTATACAAAAATAACTTAATACTTTTCTACTATTCTAAAACGCAAATATATTACCCCAAACATAGCCCAAATTTGAAAAATGAAAGATCTCATTTTCGTAATAACCAAATTAGTTATTAACATCATACTTAAACCACTAAAAATCTTGAATACATATCATACACCTGATTAGCTACGACCCATTTTCAACAGTGCTCTATTTAATTTAGTTTCCATCAGGTTACCAAAACAAAATAAGGATATAATTCTTTCAATCATGTCACTCATCATGTAGATATTTCACAAAGATAACAAATAGAAAGATAAGGAGTCGATCCACTCTAGGATTCTTAACCATCAAATACATGAATAAAACAACCATACGGACAATAATCAAAACAACCAAATTTACATAACCTCTAAACTTTAGGGGGTTAATTTTGTAATTAACTCTTCTTACTAGTTTCAGTTCATTGCACTTCTCAAAAGAATATATAAAGTTAATAAGACATCTTATACGTTTAAATTGAAACTACCTAAAATAAGTGAGATTCTAGTTAAATTTTTGGGGTACTTAATGTCAAAACCACTAACCCTAATTTAAATCCCCTCTGCCATACCACTTGAACGTTGCCACGATCTCGTTACCACCCTTCGACTCTATCAAATGAATGTCGACGTTCTTATCAGTGGTAAGGTGGACTTTTGACAAACTACTGCGAGCGAATATTGGGTGAAGACCCAACATCGACATGGAATTCAACACGCCCAACATCAAATAAGAGTCTTAAAGTAGAAAACCCAATGGGTCTAACTCACCCTCAAAGAAAATCTTAGCTGAGGATTAAGTAACACAAGTGGTATGGGATTCAACAAAGAATAATATCCCCAAAATAAAATAAACACACCATTTATAACTCATTTTGTGAGCAATATGCAACTACCCAATCATCTAATTCGAACTAGGGCCAGATCTTCATGATTAATTGAAAAGTACTTAGGATATAAAAAAGACTTTGGGATGCTTCTTAATGAGCCAAGATAATAAAACTCAAAGTATGAGTTGACTTCTTTGAACCCTCATGTTTGCTTTTTAAAATAACAGAGACAAACCCCTTTTTTTACACGAATAATAACCTATCATAGTCTATTAATCATAGAATCAATCCAAAAAAGGGATATATGCATTATCCCTATAATACTTACTCTATCTACTTACAATTAATAAGAACTACTCAGGTAGCATGGAGTTTATTGTATATAAATAACAATGAAGTAAGAGAGTGTATGAAGAAAAAAAATTTGTCCAATTTCCTTTATAATTTCTATTATTAGAAATCAATTCAATTATCTAAAATGAGGCAGTAATTAAAATAAAGTGGAATTTATCCACCTTCTACTAGAGGATTAGCACTAATTAATAGTCAATAGGTATATGCTCATAATCTATTTATAGTAACAAAATAACTTTCTCAAACATATCAATATGTTGACTTATTATTGCCTAATTTTTAGTAGTCAGTCACATTTCATATTCCTTCATTTAACTTTCAGATTTGTACATTTCATATTCATCCATTTGACTTTCAAGTTTGTAGTAAGAGATTATGGTAGTAGAATGTAACTGCATCATATATTCCAACTATCACAATCTCTAAATGTAATGAGTATTAAATGGAACAACTCAAAATGTAACTAAATGAAATTAGAGAGTAAGTTAAAAGAATCGCAATGTTACAACGTACTTAAATTATAATACCATAATTTTTCTTAGTATAAATTTAAAAATTAAATGCGACAATCAGAAATTATAACTGATTATTAAAAATAATTTTATTATGACTGCTAAAATAATCCACCCAAAAAAAATTGATATGCTCCAAGTGATATCAAGAAATCATGATTAGAAAAGTTAGGCAATTCACAATTAATCGCAAAATAGAACTCCAATTCAATAGCAGGATTGTTTACTTTCTCACTTTTATTTCATATTAACCAAAAGGGAAAATGCTAAATGATATATAGAAAAGACAAGAACAACAGATCTGGACAGTTGAAAAATAATAAGATATCCCAAGAAAAGTTCAGTGATGAATTAAACCACCATAGATAAGCTAAAATTACAAGGATGACATCAAAATCCAAATCTATTGCAATAGATTTGCACAGAATAATTTGTCAAACATATTTCTATTTCTGGAATACTCCAGAATGGAAACATTATTCACATTCCATCTCATCCCAAATTATTGGAAGTTCTCAAATCATACTCCATTCAACCCAAAATCTAAGAAATTAGAACAATTGAAACTATTAAACTAGTTTTTCGTGATTTAAAACTAATTAGGAGAGTACACAACAATAAATCTTAACCTAGGGAAATTGAGTATAATAATCTTATTCCAAATCATCCAATATAATTTATGTAAAATTTTCAACGGAAAATAATGCCTAAAAATAATTTTAATTAAATCATATAATAAGTAATAATTAAATAAAAATTATTTTTAATCTTCAAAAAATAAAATAAATTTTATAGAAAATTAGAGGACCAAAAAACAAGTGCACAGGAAAAAACGGGATCCAAAATGGGTCCCTAAAGATACCGCATGCGCCTTAAGCAATGGCCTTAGCGAATTGCCTAACCCAACGGTGGCCCTAACTGAAGCCCCAACAAGTGGGCCAAATTGAAAACCTACCAAAATGGGCCTCAACTAAACCAAGTTGGCCCTAACTGAAGCCCCAATTGAAGCCCTAACCAAACATGGCCGAACAGGGGCACCCACCAAATGGACTGAGCGAAAATTATCAGGCCCAATTAAAAAAGAGAGGAAGGGGGTCCAATTTAATATTTGATGGACTTAGGGGCTTAATACTACAATTGGGTTTCATATAGTATTTTGGGCTTAATACTACAATTATACTACAATTGGGCTTAAAAAGAAAAAAAAAACCAGTAAACTTCCGGTGTATGAACTGTCATAACCCCTATTTCTAATTTTAAGAGCAAACTTCACTACATTGCAGCCGCCTCAAATTACAGGGCCTAACTCAAAAACCTATTACAAAATCCTAACCCTATTTTCGCCTCCCTATGTCGCGCCGTCATAAAAAAAATCCCCACCGCCAAATGAAACCCAGAACAGTAAACTCACCTCTTCACCACCTCCTCCCGAAACAGAGAACGACGGAGAGGAAGAGGCGGCCGGAAACCTGATCCCGGCAAGGTGCCGATGACTACCTCGTAATTTTCAAAAGTTTTCGAGTGTTTGGGGTGTAGTTTTCAACTGCGTTTGTTTTGTTTCCAGAGAGAAGGAGAGTTAAGGCGACGGACCGGCGACGGAACACGAAAGTCGAAACGACGGAGAGGAGCGGAGATGGAGAGGGAAGGGAAGTGTGTCGGAGATGGATTTTCAACACGAAGGTGGCAATTCATTTAGTGTTTCTGTTTCAGTGGTGTATGCTCGCATAAAATTTGAAACGAAAAATCATGGAGCAAAGAAAAAATTCTATGTATAGTTTTCCAAATTTTATTCTGAAAATTAGGAATAGAACAAAAACAATTTTTTTCTTAAACCTTTTGGAAACAGAAATACTAAGGCCTCATCTATTTAGACTTTTTGGTCCCATTTGGTAACCCATCCCATCCCAAAAATTCTCATTTCATTCCCAAATTTTTGGAAATTCTGTTTGGGAATAGCGTTTGGTAATTTTTGTTTCCGTTTCCATTTCATTCCCATTTGAGAATTGTGCCCATTTTTTTCTTAAGAAATGAGAAACAAAAAAAAGTTGTTTCTCATTATTCCCATTTCATTCCCAAAATACATGGTTATTATTCATTTACCGGTCGACCACCGCCCGCCGCCGCCGTTGCCGTCGCCGCCGGCCACTGTTGCCGTCGCCGCCGGCCACCGTTCGGCCGGAAATTTCCCGGTCGTCGTTGGCGACGGCGTCATTGTCTTCCGGCCGGCGTCGCCGGCGCCACCGCCGTCCGGTCATCGCCGGCGGGGGGCCACCGCCGTCTCCGACGCTGGAGCACCGCCGGCGGCCGTTGCCCGGAGCACCGCCGTCATGCCAAAACAAGAAAAAAAAAAAAAAAAAAAAGATTTTAGGATAAAATGGTTACCAAACACAATTCCCTTTCCAAAATAAAAAAAAAAATTATCGTTACCAAACGCGATTTTACTCCAAAAAAAAAAACCAAAATTCTCATTCCCATCCCATCTCATTCTCATCCCACTGCTGGAATGGAAACAGAAACGGTTACCAAACGCCACCTTTGTGTCCAGATTTCTGTTTCTATTCTTATTTTCTGTTGAAACTGAAACAGAAATACTACAGATGCCGGCCCCGTTTGGTTAGTGTTCTCAACCAAACCCAACCCAACCCAAAAATTCTGAGTTTGATTTTTGGGAACGTGTTTGACAAATACAAAACTCAATCCAACCCAACCCAAAAAATAGGAATTGATTCTCAAAATGTTAAGGAAATGAGAAACAAAAAAAAAATTGGGTTTTTTTTTGTGTCCAAAAAACTCAATTCAAAGTTCTAAACTCCGGTCACTGTCCGACGACCACCCGCTGCTGTCCACCGCCGCCGTTCGGCGACCATCGTCGGCCGTCCGGCCACCACCGGCGTCGCCGGGGTTCGCCCGTCCAGCCACCACCGTCGTCGTAGGCGTCCAGTCGTCCAGTCACCGTCTGACACCACCGCCGTCGTCGGCGTCCGGCCACCGTCTAACACCACCACCGCCAACCACTGCCAAACATAAAAAAAAAAATCAAAAAAAAAAATTAGTTTTAGGATAAAATCGTTACCAAACACATTCTGTTCTCAGCACAAAACAAAAATTGTCGTTACCAAACGCAATTCTATTCCTAAAATTCTCAACCCAACCAAATTCAACTCAACCCAACTCATTCCAATTGGATTCAGAAAAGTGGGAACACTAACCAAATGCCACCCAAGTGACCAAATTCATCTCTAAAAAAATCTTTCTATTACAGTCGATAATCTAACCTAAGTTAATCAACAAAGAATCGAGAGGAACAATAGTCCTAAAGTTTTACAATCAATCGAACCAAAAATTCATACGAAATTATGGCTCAAAGATTTAGCTTCGAAAATAAATAAAAATAAAAATTTGTTTTCAATTGTAGATCCTAAATTATGTATGTTGGTTCTGATACCATATGTTGATTATTTCTCATAATCATAATAAAACGAAATTAAATAATAATTTAAAACATACATGATTATTAGAACACAACAATGAAAAACGGTAATCGAAAGCGTACATGTTTGGGCCATTGCAGAAGATTGAATTTGTCGCAGTGGATTACTAACTATATCTTCCTCCCTATGATCTAGATTTCGTGGTGGTGGCTCTCAATTGGAAGAAACCCTTAATCTAGACTAGAGATAAGACCTAGTTATATATATACTAGGGTTTCTCGTTAGGTCCTCCCATAACGTGCTTCAACGAAACCCTAAACCTACACTTGCCACTTAACTGGATTTCTACATAAAAGACGCCACAATCCAAATCAAAATATGATCACTGATTATTTGAGCTGTTTAAATAATAGACAATTCATTAACCCGTTTTTATAAAACAATTAATTCAATTAATGTTAGCCCATAAAATATTCCAACATGTACAACCACTATTTGGTCATACTTATAAATTTGTCCAAATATTACCTCATTTTTTTTAATGATGTTGAAGGATCATATTTTCACGCAATTAATATATTACAGTTGAGAATGCTCTTATAACTGACTATGTCAATGAATTGACAACTTATGAGGTGAATTTCCCTTTTAATACCTAGAAGATTTCATTTTGATGTCGTTATACATTATAATTCAATATAAATAATGTTTGAAGTTTTCAATAGATTTTCTCGAGTCAAGAAGTCATGATACTTTACATCGAGGATTTACACCCTCGCGTATATGACTACTCGCAAGTATACGAGGTCAAAGTTTTAGTATAGTGTGATCACGAAAGATCAGATTATCGTATTCACAGGGATTGGTGTTATTACTATCGAGTATTGCGTTTGTCAACTTTATCTAGACTAAAAACAAATGTAATTAATTAATTAAACTAATACTAATATAATCTAAATTAACTATACTAATATACTAATAAGTTTTAGGGGGAAAAATCGTCTAGGTATTAACGTGTTTACAAATACGTGTTCGATCTTGATTTACTCACGTTTACGATGTTCGACCTATTTGACAATCTCGGTACGTAAACTCCACCGCCACCTCTCTCGAGTGTAAGACGAGGGAATACATGACTTTGAGTCAACGAATATGTCCCCATCAACGTTTTAATGACCCTAGATCACGTGAGTCTCGCCCAACGTTATTGATTGCACACAATCCAACTCCCGACCGAGTCATTAGATTGTGCGTTGTATTTACCTTATCGACAATCTCCGTTTTAAAACTCCATCGCCACCTCTCTCAAGTATAAGACGAGGGATATAACACAATTTCGTGTCAACGAAGAAATCTCCCTCAACGTCTTAACGACCCTAGGTCGCGTGAGTCTTGCCCCAACGTCATCGATTGTTCACATTCCAAACCCTGACTGGGTTATTGAATCGTGGCGTTTGTTTACCCTAATCCGAATCCGGGATTTGTCAAATCTCGTATTCTCCATTTATCTAACTAAGTATGATAAACAAACAATACGATAAACATAATCAAACTACAAAGAACAAACATAAACGCAACACCGAAATCATCCAAACACATATTCATAAATTTATTGTTAATCACTATACAATCCATGTTTAACTACGACCATAACCGCATTTACAATGAAAGAACGAGCTAAACATGCTCACACGATCCTAAGTTAAAGAAATAAGGAAAAGAATTGAAAATTTTAGCCTCGTCCGAAGATTAGCCGCTAAGAACGCTCAACGATCACTTCGCCATCTTCTCTAATTCGGGATGTAAGCTCCACTTCTAAAACTCCTAAACCTAAGCCTAAGTATGGCCTAAGGTGCTCAAATGGCCGGGGGGGGGGTCAAGAGGAGGGGAGATGAATGGGTATTTATAGACAAAATATCTCAAAATATCCTAAAAGTATCTTAAGCTGTGCAGAGGGTCACCGCAGCGGCCGTGGGATTCAGTGCCGCGGCGGTGGGTAGGTCGGTTTGTTGATCGCCGCAGCGGTGAAGACAACGGTGGATTTGGAAAACATTCTGCTGGTTCACCGCCTAGGCGGTGATCCGTTAGTAGCATTTGTGTCTTCTCAGCATTTTCACCGCCGTGACGGTGGTCTCGACGCCGCGGCAGTGGGGTTGTTTCATAGTTTTGCCTCAGAGCTTGTTTTTCCACTGTTCTTCGACCGTTTTTGGTTCGATCTTATCATTTTCGCTCAAATTTTCTATCTTTTTACCCCCCACACCTGATTTATACAAAAAGTAATAAAACTAATTAAAACGTAATAAAATACTATATAAATGCTTGAAAACTAACTTAATTCGGTTTGAAAATATGTAGGTAGATCACATCTATCAAATGCCCCCAAACTTGGAATTTGACTAGTATTCGAGCCAAACACACACACACTAAAATGAAAAACAAAACTGAATTAAATAACAAACAACCTAAAAACAATCTAAACATAACAACATGTGAGTTTTAAATTATTCTAACGACCAAGTCATTTTGTTGTCCCTCAACAACCTCCAGTCATATCGAGTTTAGGCGGTAACACACATCATGTGGTAATCTAGAATTTCGACATGCAATAATGGGGAATACTATTCTAGATCCTGTAAACGTGTTAGTGCGTGACTCGATAATATAACTTTACAACGACCGAATTGGATTATCCACCAACGAAACTCATGACTTAGACCGTAAAACACTAGGATTTATATAAGACTGATTGGGGTCCACTCTTCACTAATGTAGGTTTAGTAGTTCAAATATATCAGAAGGACTTGGTTCGGTTATGGAACATTTGGCCAAAGGTAATTTGGAATAGAAAACGGGTTAACGTTGTTGACTTAACGTTACCAAAGGCTCAATATTTGGCACACACTCTCTCGAACCCCCATAGATAGATTGTAAACAGTCCCCAAACAAACAATTAAGAACGTAGTACTCACTTGTAAAAAAGAAACAGAAATAAACTATATTTACATAGTTTTTTTTTTTTTTTTTTAACTAACCACAACCCCCAACTTATTCGATTAGTATGATTTCATGGGTGTGGTTAAAATGAAAGAAAAACGACAAGTGAATACTCGAATACCAAACCAATTCGAAATTCGTCCTAAACCCAACCGCTCACTTCAAGTAGCATTTGCAATTGCTAACTTGATTCACTCTAATGTGCCTTTAAATTTAGGGATTTAGGTTTGGAAAAAGGTCAACTGGCAAAGGTATTAGTTTATGTGTTCAGAATTGAAATGACATTTTAGGCTTCGACAAGGTAACGAGGGATAAACATATTACAAGGTAGGCTTAAAAAGGCTCAAGCGACAAAACGACTGCCTAAATCACTTCTCCTGAACTACATCGCCTAGGATTTCGCCTCAAATTTCGCCTCAATCAGGTTCTAGAATCCTTAATGTGTCATGAATTTGGCTAATCGATAATTGTCCTCAAGTCAATTGAATAGAAATACACGAGTCTATGTGCTTGTGCAAATTAGGATCTTCAATAATTTTGACCAAAATGCATAATCAAGCATACAGAATTACACATGCATGGGTATTACCCTTGACCTCGAAAACAACAAGGGGTAATTTTCATTATTGGGTAACGGCCTAGATGAACGTAAAACTCAACATGCAAACAACAACACAAATAAACACAAACTAACCTAAACACACATGCAATACAAGAAAAACAATAAAACATACTATACTACACATCACTGCCAAACTTAAAATGGACAGTGTCCTTAGCGATTCCAATCATCAATCTTAACATATAAAATTAAAGCATGCTGACGAAGGGGGTTTAGAACACGTACCTGGGAGGCAAGAGGATCTCGCCTCCGAATAAATTCGGCTGTGACGGATTTAACTTATTTGTGACCTTGGGTTGTCTCCCAAGAAGCGCTTGATTTAATGTCCTCGACCCGACATTTTTAGAACACTCTCAAGTTTGGTGAGATTTTGTTTTGTTCGGCTCGATCTTTCAACGACACACCTCACCGGCTTATGTGCGTGGTCCTGCACTATAAACGGCTCAAAATCCCGTCGAAAGTGATGCATCAATACCCATCGATCTAACATCGCCAAGTACCCTGCATAAGAAATAAAAACAAAACTACAAACAAAAATTATATACAAAATAAAATGCCTAAAGTAAAATCGGGTAATTTACTCACAATATCGACAATAACGAACAAAACAATCATCGGCAATCGTTACCAAAAACTTGGTAGCGATCGCCAAGAACTGAATTCACCTAACGACCAATTCCCGGTAACGGTGCCAAAAACTTGTACGTCGAGAATTTCGCACCCTCCTCGTATATGATTACTCGCAAGTGTACGAGGTTAAAGTTTTAGTATAGTGTGATCGTGAAATATCGGGTTATCGTATCCACAGGGATTGGTGTCGTTACTATCGAGTATCGCGTTTGTCATGACCTAACTTTATTTAAGCTAAAAACAAATGTAATTAATTAATTAAACTAATACTAATATAACCTAAATTAACTATACAAATATACTAATATGTTTTAAGGGAAAAAATCACCTAGGGATTAACGTGTTTACAAATACGTGTTCGATCTCGATTTACTCACGTTTACAGTATTCGACCTATTTGACAATCTCGGTACGTAAACTCTACCGCCACCTCTCCCGAGTGTAAGACAAGAGAATACATAACTTGGAGTCAACGAGGAAGTCCCCCTCAATGTCTTAATGACCCTAGGTCACGTGAGTCTCACCCAGCGTCATTGATTGCACACAATTCAACTCCCGACCGGGTCATTGGATCGTGCGTTATATTTACCCTATCGACAATCTCCGTTCTAAAATTCCCTCGCCACCTCTCCCTAGTGTAAGACAAGGAATATACCGCAATTTTGTGTCAAGAAGTCTCTCTCAACGTCTTAACGACCCTAGGTCACGTGAGTCTTGCCCCAACGTCATCGATTGTTCACAATCCAAACCCCAACCGACTTATTGAATCGTGGCGTTTGTTTACCCTAATCTGAATTCAGGATTTGTCAAACACCGTATTCTCCATTTATCTAACTAAGCATGATAAACAAATAATACGATAAACACAATCAAACTACGAAGAACAGACATAAACGCAACACCGAAATCATCCAAACACATATTCATAAATTTATTGTTAATCCTTATACAATCCATGTTTAACTACGGCCATAACCGCATTTACAATGAAAGAACGAGCTAAACATGCTCACACGATCCTAAGTTAACGAAATAAAGAAAAGAATCGAAGAACATAGCCTCGTCCGATGGTTAGCCGCTAAGAACGCTCAACGATCGTTTCGCCGTCTTCTCCACTTCGGGATATGAACTCCACTTCTAAAACTCCTAAACCTAAGCCTAAGTATGGCCTAAGGTGCCCAAATGGCCAGGGGGCTCAAGAGGAGATGAGAGGAGTAGGTATTTATAGACAAAATATCTCAAAATATCCTAAAAATATCTTAGGCTGTGCAGAGGGTCACCGCCGCGGCCGTGGGATTCAGTGCCGCGACGGTGGGTAGGTTAGTTTGTTGATCGCCACGGCGGTGAAGATAGCGGTAGATTTGGAAAACATTCTGCTGGTTCACCACCTAGGCGCTGGTTCGTCAGTAGCATTTGTGTCTTCTCAGCATTTTTACCGTCGCGGCGGTGGTCTGAACGTCGCAGCGGTAGGCTTGTTTCACAGTTTTGCCTCCGACCTTGTTTTTCCACTGTTTTCGACCGTTTTTGGTTCGATCTCATCGTTTTCGCTTCAGTTTCCTATCTTTTTACCCCACATACTTGATTTATACTAAAAATAATAAAACTAATTAAAACGTAATAAAATACTATATAAACGCTTGAAAACTAACTTAATTCGGTTTGAAAATATGTAAGTAGATCACACCTATCAGATACATTGGACAAAAAATTGGTAAAATGCTTGGGTTTGTGATCATAGTTAGAACTTTTGTGATAGCTATCAAAAGGGAGAAATCATATGTAGCATTTGGTTGTGAGAGAGGAAGTGCTTACCAAACAAATTGAGAAAAACAATGAGTTGAAAAATCGATAGACAAAAAAACAACAATGAGGGAAGCAATTAGGATAAAAAGATGTGGTTGTCCATTCATTTTTGAAGGAAATAAGTTAGACACAGACAATGATTGAGTGTTGGTTGTTTCACACGGATTTCACAATTATCCCATGGTAGAATATTCAAAAGGACATGCTTACATGAGTACATTGACATCAGATGAAATAGACATCTTGATTGACATGTATGTCTAAAAACATAGAACGATCAAGGGAGATAAGAAAGAAAAGAGAAATATAAGTAGCTACATCAAATCCTAGCCAGACATGCATATTTGTGCAATTCATATTCAATAATGCTACAAATATTAGTCGGCCCGAACCTACGCAATTTGAACAGGATGAGTAGGTGGAGATTTCACATCTATCCAATGTCTAAGGGAAAAAATATTTTTCAGCCTAAATGTTGAATTAAGATTAAGCCCGACGTCATGGGATCTATAAAACTATATTTTTATTCGATATAATAAAAAATATTTTGAAACTATAAAACAAATAAATCCTAAAATATAATCCTTAATTCGCTTTTGGTTGATGCTTAAATCATCTTGGTTGGAATAGTATATGGGCCTGCAGGTCCGTGCAGTACACTTTTACCTGAACATCCAAGCAAATTTGTATTCTATGGACCTATAGGCCCAACAAACACTGTGTTAGATGGGCCTATAAGTATTAATGGAACATTAATTGGACTAAAAAATTTCCGATGGAAGAAGAAGTTTAGCTAAAGGCTAATGGAATAACAACATTATTTCTGGAAGGAAAATAACATTGACAACAAGGTTTACAAAAATTAAAAGGAAAGAACTTACCTTGGAGTAATAAGAGAAGATAAGGGGGAGAGAGTGCCCTGATAAGAGGATGTCAGAGATTGATCGAGGAGACTACCAAACATTGACCACCAGCAATTTACGTCCGTAGGAGTGTTCGTCCAGAGAGATGCCAGGAGAAATAGGTAGATAAAATGTGAAGGGTGTACATTTAATAAACCCTAGGCTTTTCTTTTTTTTTTTGGTTCAAATGGGTAGGTGGTGAATTTACATTTAACAACTAAATGTAATTAATTATTTTGAGGGGGTATATATCGAGTAATTTGGTACACGTAGCAAAATGAGATCTACATATAGAATTACCCATTCTTTTAAAGTGAATATATGTACATTCAAAACTACTAGGGATTTTTTTTGGTCCCTAAAGTATGAGGTGGGTGTCTATATGGACCTAAGATTTGTCAAATTGCATATTTGATACCTCAAGTTTCACATTTGTTTCGATACTGCAAAATTAAAAACGTTATTAATAATTTTGGACAAAAAATGAGTTGTGCTTAGCACGTATCTTCTGATTAGGGTATTTCTATTATTTCATCACTCTATTAAATCTAAAACATTTTCTCTTAAGCTATATCTAACACAAATTCAAACTTCTCTCTCTCTCTCTCTCTCTCTCTCTCTCTCTCTACATTGTTGTTAGGAAAAGGTTAGAAAAATGTCTTACCTTTAGAGGAGTGATGTAGTAAAAAAAAATATCCTCATTAGAAATCCATCTATTGAGCATAATCTATTTTTCATCTAAAATTATTACTAAAGTTCTTTATTTTGTTCGATTAAAATAATTATAAAACTTGACGAACAAAATCAATTATTTGGCAAAACTCAAGATTCATATGGACACACATCCCACAATTTAGAGAAAAAAAATATATATAACTTTTCCAAACTACTAAGATGTGTTAAATAAAAATTATTAAATTATACTTTAATTAAAAATTAGGGGCATGCACCATTAACTCCCAAAATGCGGAAGAAATTACCTATTAAGCCTATGACCTTTTCTTTGCACCAATAACTCATTTTGTTTTTATTTATCAAAATACCCCTCATGTGGATATTGAATGTAATATCAAATTTTTTTTTTTTTCTGATGTTATCTTTTTCTGACCAAAATACCCCTCATGTGGATGTTGAATGTAATATCAATTGTTTTTTTTTTTTTTTACCATGTTACATTCAACACTTGTGGATGTTGAATGTAACAATAATTGTTCTCATGTTTTTATGGATCATGTTATGCGTAGATGTTCCATTCAATACCTGTGGATGTTGAATGTAACATCAACTGTCACAAATAAACTGCAAATGGCACGGTGCAAAGTGTAAAAAATGCAAAAGATGAAAATATCTTTTTGCTAGCTGCCACACATTATGTTGCAGTTGAAAACACTATTTCCATATCCTAAAAACAGAGGCTAAAATCTCTCTCTCTAGTGATTTCCATATCCCAGCTCTGATACAATCTCGCCATACTGCTTGAAGGCATCCATGAGTGCCTCGGTGTTGGCGTCCCACCCAAGGCTGTGAACAAAGATCTTGCGGTGGGAGGGGTCCAACTTGGATATGGAAATCGATTGGCGATTGAAGGCATCTATTTTGCTTCGATCGATTTCCATCGTTAATTTATCCGATCAATTTACAGACGCGTCTTCGTCTTTGATCGATCTTGCAGTGGGAGGGGTCCAGCTTGGATATGGAAATTGATCGAAGACGAAGACGCGTCTGCAAATCGATTAGCGCTTTGGAAGGAAGACACGAATCATGGGAGGGCATTTCGGTAAACTCATTCCTTGCTGTTTTTGGAAACGGGAGTTTTCGGTGCAAGATTTACCAGTGATGGGAGTAATTAGTGCAAGAAAAATGTGTCGATGTGAGTAATCGGTGCAAGAAAAAGGCGATGGGAGTAGCCGATAAAAAGTAATTTTTTTTGGAGTAAATGGTAATTTTCCCTAAAAATTATTTTGGATTCACAAATATTCTTTCTTTTTCCTCTTTTTTCTATTTTGTTTTAGAAAGTTCTTGGGTGGAGCGGCACAATATTCGCTCCACCATGCAGCCAAATTATTATTTTTAATTATAAATTATACATTATATATTTTAAATTTAAATGTAATATAACTTTATTTTATTTATTTTTTAGAAAAATAATATATTTGAAATCTACTCTTAGCTAGAGGTCTATCAAATAAGGCTAATATTAAATATAAAAAAAATAACTATTTTTTATATATCTTAAATAATAATAATTATTTTATTTTTTATATTTTTCACTTGAATTATAACTATATTCTTAAATGTTATAGCTTATGTTGAAAAGTTTATAATTCTCATAAAAAAAAATGGAACTATAAATTATAATTAGGATTATAATATACTATAATGCTTGACCCCCTTTTGAATCAACCTCACCTGTGAATGACCTCGAGGGGCCCATTCGTGTCGTCTATACAGACCTCTAACCAGTGGACAAGGGTAGACCCTTTGGACTCATTGACCCTTTTACCGAGTTTCGAGCTGAAGGTGCTGATCAAATATCTACCTGTCTTGACAATCACGTATTCTCCTCGGAAGATTACTGTTGGCCGATCTCCGAAGTCCTTGTGATCGGAGAAACTCGACGTATAGCCGTAGATAGTTTTGTCGAGCTTTGACCTTTCCATGGTCGAACCATCTTGACATATAGCTTGGCATGATTTTGTTGAGCTCGAGCTTATGAACACCGCCTTACAAGTAGCATAAAGGGGATCTCCACTAAGACGCCAGTGTCATTATCTGACCAAAGACTTCCTACACCACCAGGGAAGGCTCCGTCACTCCTATGGGTTATGCTCAGTCCCCAAATCACCTGGGTCAGCCCATAGGCTCATCCCTATGGGTCGAATGACAAGGCCTAATGGCCTATTTGCCTCACATGCCTCTCCATTGGCCACACATTGAGTTATCGTAATTAACGCTTAGAGCCCTAATGTCACGGTGCTAAATTGTGCTCCTTGCCAACATATATCCTGGTATTCAATTCTCCAGGTAATGCTCAATGGTAGTGCGTAAATTACGTCGCTACTTTCACCGCAAGTGTACGGGTCAAGTTTTATATAATAGTGAATGAATAGGGTTATTGTATCCATATGGATTAGACTGAATTGTTGCTAAGTACCGCGATTATCATAACCGAACTTTATTTAGGCGATAAAAATTATAGTTTTTGTTTTTAATAAATAATATACTAAATTAACAATTAATTAAACTATAGTACTAAATCTATTATATGTGAATAGATTATCTAGGGATTAACTTTGTTTACGTATTCGTGTTTGATCCAATCTAGTTTACATTAATGGTGTTCAAACTATCCGATAATTTAGGTATCGAAAACTCACTCACTACCTCTCTCGAGTGTAAAGTAAATGAATATGTGACTTCGCATCAACGCTAAAGTCCCCCTCGAGCTTCTATACGACACTTGGTCACATGAGTCTCGCCCCAACCTCACGGATTACATACTTTCTAACGCCCTCCTAGGTCATTTTGTGTTTAAACCCTAGTCTAAATTCGGGGTTACCTCTGCCGAGTGTCAAACTCTAATTTCTCAATGTATCTAAACAAACATATAAATGAAGAAGAACGATAAACACAATCGAATAGGTAAGAATAACCGATAACGGAACAAAGATTAAACAAACGACGTATATTAATAAACTACATCAATCCCATAGATAATCAGTGTTTAGTTGTTGGCTATAATTTTATATTCAATGATAAACATTATATCCATGTTCAAACAACCAAAAACAAGTTAAGAATAAAGCGAAAAACAAGGGAGAATAGCCGTTATTTGAAGGTGGCGTCCGTAAAAATCGCTCCGATCTTGTTTCCGTTTCTCCAATTGAGCTCCTATTTTTTGGTCGGTTAAGAGCTATTAAGAACACTCCAAAAACACTCCCTAAGTGTTCTAAGAACAGTGGGAATGAATGAGAACAAAAAGGGAACAAAACAAAATATCTAAAACACGTGGAGCCTGACCGCTACAGCGGTGGATTCACCACTGCAGTGGCGGGCATGTCTGTAGGCTTTCTACTTTATCACCGCTGCAGCGGTGAGCGATCAAAACCTAGGGAACTCTCTGTTGTTTCACCGTTGCAACGGTGAAACTGCTGCTTTGAATATTTGATCCTCTTGATCATTTTTCTACTGTTTTTCTCGTTTTTTGACCGTTTTCGCTCCTAACCCTTGTATTAAACAAAAATAAATTAAAACAAATTAAAACTTAATAAAAATACTTGAAAACTACCAAATTCGATTTGGAAATAGATAGATAAAATTCACCTATCACTAAACTACCTAATTGATGCATATATTTGTCTATTTCTCCGAGCTCTTACTCTCACGCTGGAGGGACTACGTTGGGCACAACCCTAACGGGTCTTTGTGTAGATACCAGCTCAGACCTCAAGTTTTGACCGTTGAAAAAGTTGACTGTTGACCACAGATCACTCAGAAAACTCCAAACTCCAAACTCCAAACTCAAGATCTCCACTTTAGCTTAAAAACTCCACGCGAATTTTGATTAGACGAACTGA
Source organism: Eucommia ulmoides (assembly GCA_016647705.1). Taxonomy (NCBI): domain Eukaryota; kingdom Viridiplantae; phylum Streptophyta; class Magnoliopsida; order Garryales; family Eucommiaceae; genus Eucommia; species Eucommia ulmoides. The sequence continues at coordinate 22,260,619 of CM028341.1, forward strand.
GAGTGTTAATCAAATTAAAGTACAAATAATTTGGAAACTAATTTATATCGTTAGTTAAATTTTAATTTTAATTATTTAAATAAAATAAAAATTAAAACTTAATTAGTCCACCACTAAACTTAATAATCGAATTGCTTTTACAAAAGTAACTAATAAAAATATGACAAATAAATTCATTAATAATCATTATTGGATTATTGTGATTTCAAGTTAAATTGATTAATAATCATCATTGGATTATTGTGATTTTAAGTTAAAACATTTTCAATTCGATAATGTTAAAATACAATAAGATAACTAATTTGTTGGATTACAATTAATTTTTTGCAATTTAAATTATGATATTTAAAAATAAATTATAATTTAAGTAAAAAAATATAAAAAAAATAAATAAATAATTTTTTTAACGTGTATAATAAATAATTATTTATTTCATTCAATATTGGTCTTATTTGATAAACCTCTACACAAAATTTCTACATATGTTATTTTAAAAAAATATTATATAAAATAAAAATATATGATAATTAGACTGTGACGACCCAATTTTCCAGGACCGCCACTAGATTTCTCCTATAAAGAATTCTACCCCAAATATTGCACCATTTATAAATAAATTAGTATTACTAATAATTTCGTTCTAATACCACTCTGTAACGATTCGGTTTTCCAGGACCACCACTCGATTACTCTTCTGGGAGAATTAACACTAAAATTGAATAATTAATATTTCTTTATTAATAAAAAAAACCGGAGAAATTTTACAAACGACGACAATAATTATACTCAATTTATCGAGTTAATTTTTCAACCGTAAATAATGAATACAATTGTTCTATTAATCAAATTATTCGATTCAATTTTACAACAGTAAATAATAACTATAATTATTACAATAGAAATTCATATCTTATTCTTGGCGTAGTTTCATTCTCACCTGCCCTGCAATTAAAACTGTGGGGTTGTAAACCAACGCTCTGTAGAATTTTAACTCCTCTAATACGTGTATCTAATCAAACTCCCAAATAAATACATAAACATGTATCTCATATAATTTCCACATAACACGTACTCATATATATATATCATGAAAAATAACAATTATAACAGTAATAACATAAATCACACAATACATGAGAATATTAAATACATATATTAGAAGAGTTAGAAATTCTACCTGAAAGTCGAAGTCAGAATACTAAAAAATATTCCATACCCATTTATAGTTAAATAAATAATTTATAATGATCATTTGGATTCCACATCCCTGGTTTGTTTTCCAAACCCCTATTCCGCGGCTCCCAATTCCTTTTTCAAAATAATGGTATTCCATCCTTATTCCTTCCTTTCATCATCATCATCATTATCATTATCATTATTATTATTATTATTATATATAAACACCCATACACACACGTCACATGCCACATATATTCATATATGGTTAATATGATTTCTTTCCTTAGAAAGGAAATCATATTAGTCTCATTAATTTGTTTATTTTATTTATACTAATATCTTCTTAAAATAAAAAAAAATATTAATTATATTCCAATATTCTTAAAAGTATATTTTAAATAACACAATAGTCCCAAAATAATTAAAAATCAATTTAAAATTAACCCAAAAAATTTTCAAATATTATTTATACCATAAATTTGCAAAATAATCTCAAAAATATTAAACTTATATAAAATAATATTTTTAAAATATAAATTTTTGAGGTATTACAATCTACCCCTCATTAAATAAATTTTATCCTCGAAATTTCGTCCAAACAGTGATAATTTAGAATTATACCGCACAGTCAGGTTAGTCACACTCGATTCTAGAACAATTGTTCTCTATGTAGGGTTCCATAACTGAAAGTCACCCATATTTTCATAACCGACAAAATATATTCCACACTTTGCCACATCTGCATTTGCGGTAGCCCACATTATATCCAACAACATACGGACATGGTACACTTTGGTCGGTAACACCTAGTACAGATAACCAATTGTCAAAGAATCTTATATTTCTAAACACTTCTGTTGTGCACTTTGATAAAAATAACAATAATGATAATATATCTTTAAAAATATCACGGTAGTCTCATTAGATTGAGTCTATCTCAATTCTAACAGGTATACGATCTTGATAATTTTTCTACTTGACATGACTTTTCAAGTCCACTGCCATATCCCATAACTAACATTTATCAATTTCATCCAACATTCAAGCCAACATATTGCAACAACTAATATCATAAGCAGTAGATAGCCCAATTCCTTGTGGACTGTACTGTGAGACTAATATCAATTTCAATATCTACATTAAAATTTCAATAATTTCATAAACGTTTCCATAAATATAAGCACAATCCAAGTTCCAATAACAGATTTTCTGAAATACGTCTGAAAACACATAAATATCCCTTAAATACAAAAGTACGTCCCAAAACATATAAGTAAGTCTGAACCACATAAATACATATCAAAACACATAAATGTGTCTTAACCACTTAAATTCGTCTCAAAACACATAAGTACATATCAATCACATAAATACATCTCGAAATACATAACACGTGTCAACCCCATAAATACGTCTCGAAATACATAAATATATTCCAAACTGCATAATATATCTAGAAACACGTAAATATGTCACAAACATATAAATGCGTGTTAAACTATAAAAATCAAATATGTCTAAAATATATAAATACGTCTCAAAACCCCCAAATACCTTTCAATCATATAAATACATCTCAACTACATAAATACGTCCCGAAACCTATAAATACATGTCAAACTACAAAAATCAGATACGTCACAAATGATCAATACTCATGTAACATGTATATAAAAAAAATATTTCACTTAGCCCCCAAAAATTTCAACAATTACCCTCACTCCGATTCTACCTATTGCTAGTAGTGAACTAATATCTATCTGAATATTTTATCGATGTACTGTCTTCATAATATAAAAATCATTTCATGGATCAAGTACTTTTATCAGAGTTCACTTTTCAACAAAATATAACCTCCCTAGACAGTATCCAAATCCCAATAAAATATAATCAAAATAGAATAATCGAATTTAAATCGGACTGGTCAACTCATTTGTATATAATAAAATATCGTATTTCCTTACTAACCATAAGATCGTTTACCTCACGATCGAGAGTTATAACAGTACCGTAATCTGTCCATCTGTGCAATCTAAGGTTGTAATCAGTGTCAAGGCAATTCAGTATCTCTAATGGTAGGAGTCAACACGTGATATAAACCACCATATCATGATAATAATCATCATCATCAACAACAATGACAACAATAATAGTTATCAACCACCTTACAGGACTTGCCCTCCTGTCAGGTCACAATATAATATCCTACATGACATATCCTCCTGTAAGGACCAATCATATCTCGCAGGACATGCCCTCCTGACGAGACAACTATGGCATAGTCGGATAATAAAATCATTTTCCACATTTAGAAATTTACTTGATCCGCATCACGTTATAAAATAATTCATTTTAATAAACTTTTTCTTTCCATATTTTGGTACGAAAATATAATTTGATAATTTACATAGAAGACAATACACTCACTTTATCGGTGTACGATTTTCATAATGTAAAAATAACTTATGAATCAAGTATATTTATCAAACACCACTTTTCAAAATATAATATAACCACATAATGAGCGGTAGCAAAATTCCATGAAATCATTATGATAAAATAGTTTAATTCAAGTCAACTGGATATAAATCAACTAATCAAATCATCATTATATAATAAATTACCCGAAATATACTTTCCTATTAGTCACATGATTGTTTCAACTCGCGATCGGGAGTTATGGCGGTACCGTAACCCATACAACTGTGCAATCTAAGGTTGCTATCAGTGCCAGGGTAATTCAATATCTCCAATGGTAGGAGCAACATATGGTATAAACTAGCATATCAACAACATAATCAACTACCCGCAAGACTTGCCATCTTGTCAGGTGTCAACAACATATTCATAATTCATTCCATATTCGACTTCTCCTGTCAAATCAACAACAATTTTTTTTCCCCATAATCAATTCCATATTCGACTCCACCATATTATATCGTCAATTCCATATTCAACTCCATCATATTAATAACCAACAACAACCAACTGCAGGACTTGCCCTTTTGACAAGTCTCAATACAACATATCAACATACGTCCTACATGATATGCCCTCTTGTAAGGACCAACCACATCTCGCAAAATATTCCCTCCTGACGAGATGACTATGGCGTAGCAGGATAATAAAAATCAATCTCTACATTTAAATTTTTTACTTAATCCATTAATCATCATAAAATTGTCCATTTTCATCAACACCTCTTTTAATTTAATACAAAAAATATTGTTGACCCAGTGATCTACTCAAAGAGGGGGGATAAATTGGGTAGTTATAAAAATTAAAGAAAATTATTATCTTTCAACATTTAAAAATTCAAATAATTAATTTAATCCTAAATTAATTATTATCTCTATATAGCAACAGATAAGTATTATATAAACTAGGTGCACACCAAAACAACAGAAAATAAATAAAGTAAGAATGCAACACACCACGATGTATACTGGTTCACCAAACTACTATTGGCTAATCGAGTCCTCCGAGTCCCACGGAAAGTCGCACCCACTAAACCACAATGATTCCTTTAATAGGTAAGAACCAAAACTTTATACAATGATTCTTTTACAGGCTCAGAATCAACCTTTACAATTCCCTTTTCACAGGCTAAGAAAGAACCTCTATCTTTTTAATAGATTAAAGATTAATCTAATTCTTTTATAGTTAGGCTAAGAATCAAACCTCACAAAAAATCACTCCAAGTATCATTTTTACCGGTAAAAATGAAACCGTTACAATTCACTCCAAACTAATTCTATTTAGGAAGAATTAACACCAATCTCTTTTCATGGAAAATGGTAACCTAACTTTTTTATGACTTAGGTAAAGATCAAACCTCAATCTCTTAATCGAAAGAGATGGAAACTCAGCCACCCCTAATTAGATATTCCCAATAATATTTAATCTGCACAAAACTCACCAATTACAAAAATCGATAAGTTTCTGCCCACTCAGAGCTTCTACCATCTCAAATAAATTTAAACTCAATTAGATTATAAATCTAATTATAAAATCTGATTAGAATTAAGTAAAGAATTTAAAATCTGATTATAAAATAAGCGGGAAGCATAGAATCAAGCACGTAATTAGATTACTACAAAAATCATTTTAAAAGAATATTTATACTTTTAAAGTTCAAAAATGATTTCACACAATCTAAAATCCAAGCAAGAAAAATAATATATAATCACAATAAATAATACAAGCTTGGAACGATCTCACTAGAATATCATCGAATGAATGAAAATTAATTCGCAACAAAGCTTAGATCGGTAATGCCAAAATAATCAGCACTTATTCTCAAGAACTTTTCTCAAGAATGATCTCATAATAATCTCTCGATATAATCTCAGAATAACAACTCTTAGAAAGCATACGAACTGAAAGTTCTTGATAGAATGATGTGTTGAAAAATGAAAAACGTAGGTCTATTTAAACAAATTTGAGACAAGTGATAGCGGAATAACGTCACTACTTTTATTACAAGTGTACTGGTCAAGTTTTAATATAGTGGGAAGAGTAAGAGTTGTCGTATCCACAGGGATTAGATTAAATTGTCATTAAGTATAGCGATTGTCGTAATTGAATTTTATCTAGGCGACTCAATTTTAGGGTTTTTATATTAATAATAAAACTAAACTTATTAACTAATTAAAGTATAATACTAATATTGACGTTTATGGGAGTAAATTATCTAGGGATTAACTTCGTTCACTAATACGTGTTCGATTCAATCTAGTTTACATTAATGACATTCAAACTATCTGACAATTTAGGTATCAAAAACTCACTCACTACCTCTCCCGAGTGTAAAGTGATTGAATATACGACTTCACGTCAATGCCGATGTCCCCATCTAATGTCTAAACGACACTGATCACATGAGTCTTGTCCCAACCTCACAGATTACATACTTTCTAATACTCTTTCGATTCATTAGATCGTCACGTTGTGTTTAAACCCTAGTTCGAATTCAGGGTTACCTCTTCCGAGTGTAAAACTCTGTATTCTCAAACCAATCATTATATCATAACAAACATATAATGGAAGTAATAAAATGGTAAACACAATTGGATAAAGATAAACAACCGTTAACAAAACATCAATTTATTCAAATCACGTTTTCATGAACAAGTCACTCTCTGGACAATAGATGTTTATCTACACAAGGCCATAGCCCAATATTCAACAAAACAAGAGATAAACATCATCAAAACAACCAACCAAAGCTAAAAATAAAAGAGAGAAATAAGAGAGAATAGCCAAATCAGAAGAACAGGGGATTTCACGTGCGCTAAGTCCGCTCCAATCTCATTTTCTCCTCTTTAAATGGATGATCCTCATTGGTTGGTATGTCTTGGAGCTCTCAAGACACTCCTAAAAACTGTCCCAATAAACGTGCCTATTGTGTTAGGAAAGAAAGGGATATTAAGGGATCCAAAATGTCTAAGAAAATATCCCAAAATATCTAAGTTACTTGGTGTCGGACAGCTGTAGCGGTGGGAAGTCAGTAGGTTTCTGCCAGTTGACCGCGACAGCGGTATAGGCCATCGCTGCAGTGTTGAAGTTCACCGCTGCAGCGATGGTCAGGCATAATGTTTTTGTTTGATTGACCGCTGCAGCGGTGGTTTTTACTACTGCAGCGGTGAGCTTGCTATTTCTGAACTTGGCCTTTTCAACTTTTCTCCACCGACGTCCCACCGATTTGCTCAATTTTCAACCGTTTTCATCCATTTTCATCCCGAACACCTAATTTATACAAAAACAAAAAAAACAAAATTAAAACATATTAAAACACAACAACACTCGAAAACTACCAAAATCGATTTGGAAATATATAAATAAATTCCACCTATCAAATACCCCCAAACTTAGAATTTTGCTAGTTCTCGAGCAAAACACTCACACTAAAATAAACAAAGACAACCAATTAACAAACACAAATACTAAACAACGAATAAAAACACAAACAACCTATATATAACAACATGCGAGTTTTGAATTCAATTATTCGACCAAAATGTTTTCCCTCAACGACCCCTAATCATATCGATTTCAAGAGTAAAACGTACCATGTGGTGTTCTAGAATTTCAACATTCAATAGCAGTAAGCGTCATTCTAGATCCTGTTCAAGTGTGTGTATGAAAACTCAATCATACAACCATCTACAGACCGGATTGGATTATCCACCATCAAAGTTCATGACTTAAACCATAAAGGTATAGGAAATCCATATGTTATACTAGGTTCCACTTTCTACTAATGAAGGCTTGGAAATTCAAAAAGATCAATAGGACTTGGTTTGGTTTTTGTCAAATGGCCAATGGTATATCAGGAATATAAAACAGGTTAACGTTATTAACTTAACGATACCCGAGGCACAACACTTGGCTCAATCATACTCGTAACCCCAAAGACCAATTCAAAACAACCCTGAACTTACACTTTAAAACGTAGTACTCACTTGTCTAAACAAACAAAAATAAAACTGTATATACACATGTTTTTTTTTTTTTAAAACAAACACACCCCCAAACTTATTTGATTTGTACAATTTGACGGGTGTGGAAATATGATAGAAAAATGACAAGTGAGTACTTAAATACCGAACCAATCAATAGTTTACCCAAAACCTAACCGCTCATTTCAAGTAGCATAACAAACGCTAACTTGATCTCACTCAAATTGTGCCTTAGGTTTAGTGACAATGGTTTGAAAAAAATTCAATTGGTCAGGGTATTTGTTACGTGTTCAGAATTCAAACAGATTATCGGCTTCGACAAGGTAACAAGGGATAAATGATATTACATGGTAGGCTTCAAAGGCTCAAGCGATCAAAATGAATGCCTAAATCATATCTCCTGAACTACCTCGCCTAGGATTTTGCCTCGATTTTCCCCCAAATCAGGTTCTAGAATTCCTATTGTCATGAACTTGGCTAACGGATAATCGATGTCAAATCAATTAGATAGCTAGTACATTGAGTTTACGTGCTCATGCAAGTTAAGATTTACAATAACTTTTACTGAAACGAGATGTCAAACACACATAACACACATGAATGAGCATTACGCTCAACCACGATAAACAACTAGGGGATAGACTCATCATTGGGTAATGACCCAGATGAACTACAAAACACATTACAACAACAACTAAAAATAATAACATACTAACAATAATACTAAACAAACATGCATATAATTAAACTAAGCAACATTTAAACTTAAACTACATTATTAACAAAAGAAAACATACTAACATACTACACATCACCCCCAAACTTAAAACGGGCAGTGTCCACAATGACCCAATATCGATCTCAACAATAGAAATAAAGCATGACGATGAAGAGGGTTTAGAATACGTACTTGGGAGGCGAGACAATCTCTCATCTGAAGGAAGTCAGCGGTGATGGATTAATTTATTTGAAAACTTGGGTTGACTTCCAAGAAGTGCTTGGTTTAATGTCCTCGGCTTGATACGGAGAAGGGCTCGTCAAAGAGCGACTTCCACCCATAGTATGTGTCATACAACACAACATATAGGTTTTGGTTCAGAACGCCCTCAAGCTTGGCCAGATTTGCATTGATCGGTGGTGGCAGAATATTACATCACCATTTTCACCACAAGTATACGGGTCAAGTTTTAGTATAGATGGGAAAGAGTAAGGGTTGTTGTATCCACAGTTATTGGTTGAGATTATTATCGAGTACCGCGATTATCATAACCTAACTTTATTTAGGCGATAAAAATGAAGGTTATAATTAATTAATAATAATACTAAGTTAATTAATCTAATTATACTAATATTATACTGAGATGTTTGGGAAAAATATTGTCTAGGGATTAACTTTGTTTACAAAAAACGTGTTTGGTCTCGTTTAGTTTACAATAATGGCGTTCGACCTATCCGATAATCTCTATGTCGTAAACTCACTCGCCACCTCTCCCGAGTATAAGACGAGTGAATATGCGAATTCGCGTCAACGAAGAAGTCTCCCTCAACGTCTTAATGACACTAGGTCACATGAGTCTTGCCCCAATGTCATTGATTGCAGACTTTTTAACTCCCTCCCGGGTTATTAGATCGTCATGTTGTGTTTACCCTAGTCTGAATTCGAGGTTACCTCTCCTGAGTGTCAAACCCCATATTCTCTAATTATCTAAACTAGCATAATATCAAAGAATAACAGTAAACACAATCAAAATAGCGAAGAACAACTATTCATGAAACACAAACTTAAACAAACAACGTTTTCATAAAATATATTAATCCCTAAACAAAATCCGTTTAGCTTATGGCCATAACCATTGATACAAGAAGAATAGAGCTAAACATGCTCAAAAACCTACCAAAGTTAAGAAAATAAAGAAGAAACGAAGAAAACTTAGCCGTAATTCGAAGATTTGCTGCTAAAAATGTTCAACAATCGCTTCTCCTTCTTCGCAACGTGTTCTTTCTTTCGAAATTGGTTGAGCACACCCCAAAACACTCTCAAAATATTAGGAACCCTAAGGGGTCTCCTATGGCTAGGTGATAAAAAAGTAGAGAGAAGAGAGGCTTAAATACGGAGCAAAATATCTAAAAAAATATCTAACAATTGTGCAGAGCGACTGCCGCGGCGATGGGCATGTCGATTAAGCCACGGTCTTGGCGGTGGGATCAGAGACCTCTCTGTTGTTTTACCACCTTAGCAGTGAAGTCACCGCCTCGGTAGTGGATGTTCAACAAGAATAAGGCCCTCTATGCATATTGATTGCCGCGACAGTGGTCTGGACGCCACGACAGTGGGCTGATTTTCTGAATTATGCCCTCATGCTTATTTTCCCACTGTTCTTCCACCGTTCTTGGTCCGATTTGATCGTTTATGATCCGTTTTCATGCCTTTTCACCCTACACACCTGATTTACACAAAAATACATAAAAATGTATTAACACATAATAAAATATACTAAAAAACTAGCAATATTTGGTTCAAAAATAGATAGGTAAATCACACATATCAAATACCCCCAAACTCAAAATTTTGCTAGTCATCGAGCAAAACACCCACACAATAGAAGAAAATATAACAACTAATTACGAAATTAAAAACTAAACAAAAAATAAAAAATGCTAAAAACAATTATGTACAAGTTTTGAATTATCATCTACCGGCCAAATGATTATCTCCCTCATCAGCCCCCAATCCTATCTAGTTCAAGAATAAAACACACCATGTGGTCTTCTAGAATTTCAACATTCGATGATAGTAAGCGTCATTCTAGATCCTGTTCAAAGTGTATGTGATAAAACTCAAATATACAACTATCCGTTGATTAAATAGGATTATCACTCAATAAAGTTCATGACTAAAACCATTTAGGTATAGGGAATCCATAAGCCTGACCTAGGTTCTATTCTCCACTAATGTAGCCTCGAAGAAATCCAAAAAGATCATTAGGACTTGGTTTGGTTTTGGATAAATGGCCAAGGGTATATCGGAATAGAAAACAGGTTAACGTCGTTATCTTGATGATACTCGAGGCACATGCTTGGCACATAATCACTCTCGAACCCCCATAGATAGTATTAAAAACAATCCCGAACAATCATTTAAGAATGACGTACTCACTTGTCAAAGAAACAAAAATTTAAACAATATTTACATTTTTTCTTAAAACAAATATACCACATCCCCAAACTTATTCGATTATTAGAATTTCATTGGTGTGGTTAAAATGAAATAAGAGAGACAAGTGAATACTCGAATACCGAATCAATTAAAAGTTCACCCTAAGCCCAACCGCTAATTTAAGTAGCATTTGCAACTGCTAGATTGATCCACTCAAATTATGCCTTCGGTTCAGCGATATAGGTTTGAAAAAAGATTTTATCGGCTAGGGTATTTGTTTAAGTGTTCAGAATTGAAATGGTTTTTAAGCTTCGATAGGGTAACGATAGATAAATGATATTACATGGTAAGCTTCAAAGGCTCAAGCGATGAAAAAGAATGCTTAAATCATATTTCCTGAACTACCTCGCTTAGGATTTCACCTCAAATTTCTCCCAAATTAGGTTCTAGAATCCCTATTGTCAAGAACTTGGCTAACGAATAATCGTTTTCAAACCAAATAGACAGTTATACATTGAGTTTACTTGCTCGTGTATTTAGGATCTACAATAACTTTTACTAAAATGATACGTTAAGCATACAGAACACACATGAATGAGCTTTAAGCTCGACCTCAGTAAACAACCAGGAGACAGACTCATTATCGGGTAATGGCCCTGATGAAGTCAAAACTCAACACATAATAACAACTAACCTAAACAAATATGCACACAATAAAAACCAAACAACATAAAATAACAATACTAACACATACTACACATCACTTCCGAACTTAAAACAGAAATGTCCTCAACAACCCATCAGCGATTCCAATGAAAGCATATAGCATGATATTGAAGACGGGGGTTTAAAACACGTACTTGGAAGGCGAGAGAATCTCACCTCCGAATCAAGTCGGCTGTGATGGATTTAATTTATTTTTGGACTTGAGTTGCCTCCCTAGAAGCACTTGGTTTATGCTCGTCAGCTTGACACGCCCAAATGCTCGTTAAAGAGTGGCTTCTGCCTATAGTAAGTGTCAAACAACACTACATACGGGTTTTGATTCAAAACACCCTCAAGCTTGGCAAGATATTGCTCTGGATGACTCGATCTTTCAACGACACGCCTCACCAGTTTATGTACTTGGTGGGCATGAAAGAACGTTGCTTTTGGCGGCAAAGGATAAGTAAACCACATCGGATCCTCATAAATATGAGTGTTTGAGATCAGTGGTGGTATCACTATTTGGATCTCCAATGGTGACGAATCACAATCACTGATCTAGTCTTGGGTTTTTAGCTTATTCAGATAATCATATTTGAACTCTCCCAAGCTTCTTCTGCTCGTTTTTGGCTCCTCACAGTGGCCACATAATATGGCTTGTGTATCTCCTAATGCCACTGTGTCTGACTCAGCCTCAATCAAGCAGATTAGCTGACCGATTTGCGTTTGAAGAGACGTTACGGTCGCATCAATGTCGGCGCAGACTGTCTCAATAAAATCAAGACGATCCTCGTGCTGGTTGATCTAGTTATTTGTTTCCCTTAAAATTCTCTGAGTTTTCCCCATGACAGTAGTGAATATTTCTTCCAAATCGGGGGAAGACTCCTCATGTTGGTTTAGGATATCAATCTATGGTGCCGTGGTATTGAAATAATCCCCCAAGTTTTGGTGACTTGGTGAATAATTCCAACTTTGAAAATCAAAGGCCTCCAATTCCTCCAATGACCTAGAGGCTTCATCCACAATTAGTTGGTCGAATGAGGTCGTATGATTTCTTCCTTCAACCCACATTCTGGTTGCGGCCTATAACCCGTCAAGGAAAATTGGCAGTTGATATTTCCTTGGGAAACCATGATTTGGATACCGGAATAGAAATTCCTTATATCAATCCCAAGTACTATAAAATGGCTCAGAATCCTGTTGAAAGAAACACAAAAGTACCCGTCGATGTAACATCTTCAAGCACCATGCAGGAAAACGAAAACAAAAACTACAAAGAAAAATTATACACAAAAGAAATGCCTAAATTAAAATCAAGTTATTTACTCACAATATCAACAATAATCTAAAACACAATCCTCGACAATGGCACCAAAAACTTGGTGGCAGAATATTACGTCGCCACTTTCACTACAAGTGTACGGGTTAAGTTATAGTATAGAATATGCGACTTCGCGTCAATGAAGAAGTCCCCTTCAGCATCTTAACGATACTAGGTCACATGAGTCTTGCCTCAACGTCATTGATTGCACACTTTTTAACTCCCTCTCGAGTTATTAGATCGTCGCGTTGTATTTTTCTTAGTCCAAATTCGGAGTTATCTCTCCCGAGTGTCAAATGCCATATTCTTTAATTATCTAAACTAGCATAATATCAAAGAATAACAGTAAACACAATCGAAATAGCAAAGAACAACCATTCATGAAACACAAACTTAAAAACACAACGATTTCATAAAATATATTAACCCCTAAACAAAATTCGTTTAGCTCGTGGCCATAACCATTTATACAACAAGAATAGAGATAAACATACTCAACAACCTATCAAAGTTAAGAAAATAAAGAAGAAACTAAGAAAACTTAGCTGTAGTCCGAAGATTTGTCGCTAAAAATGTTCAACGATCGCTTCTCCTTCTTCGCAACGTGTTCTTTCCTTCGGAATTGGTTGAGCACACCCCAAAACACTCTCAAAATATTAGGAACCCTAAGGGGTCTCCTATGGATGGGTTATCAAAAAGAAGAGTGGAGAGAGGCTTAAATAGGGAGCAAAATATCTAAAATAATATATAACAGTTGTGTATTGTGACTGCCACGGCGGTGGGTATGTCGGTTAAGCCACGGCCTCGGCAGTGGACTCGGAGGTAGGATCAAGGACCTCTCTGTTGTTTTACAGCCTCGACGGTGGATGTTCAGCAAGAATAAGGTCGTCTTTGTATATTGACTGCTGCAGCAGTGGTCTGGATGCTGCGGTAGTGGATTGATTTTCTGAATTATGCCCTCATGCTTGTTTTCCCACCATTCTTCCACCGTTCTTGGTCTGATTTGGTCGTTTATGATCCGTTTTCATGCCTTTTCACCCCACATACCTAATTTACACAAAAATAAATAAAAACGTATTAAAACATACTAAAAAACTAACAATATTTGGTTTAGAAATAGATAGGTAAATCACACTTATCAATCGGCTCGTATTCTCAACTTGATTCTTCTCCAGATTGTGTGTTTGGTAGGCGTGGATGAATGAAGTTGGAAGTGGTGGAGGACAAGTGAGCTACATTGAATCCTCATAGAAATTTTTGTCTTTGATCAGTGTCGGAATCACAACATGGATCTCAAACGGTGGATAATCACAAGCGTTATCTTGTGATTCTTCATCGTTGCTCAATTTTTGGATCTTCTCTTTATTAGGATCTTCATCAACAATCAAACCTAATGTCCTACTACTTGCATTCGGTTCCTCACGGTGGTTTTCAATGTATGTGGGGTTTGTGTCTCTCAGTGCCACCATTTCTGACTTAGCCTCAATGAAACAGATAAGCTAACCAATTTGCGTCTAAAGAGACGTTATGGTCGCATCAATTTTAGCGCAGGTTGTCTCAATATTATTAAGACGATCCCCTTACTCGTTGAGACAGTCATTTGTTTCCCTCCAGAAAGCCTGAGTCTCCCTCATAAATTCAGCGAACATTTCTCTTAAGGTGGGGGAAGACTCCAAATGTTGGTTCGGGGTGTCAATCCATGTTGTCGAAATGGTGGAATTACCCCCAAGCTTTAGTAGCTTGTTGAATAATTCCAACTATAAAAATCAAACTCCTCTATGTCTTCCAGCAACCAATAGGCTTCGTCCGCGGTTAGTTGATCAAATGAGGTGGTACCATTTCCTTCTTCAACCCAATTTTTTGTTGCGACTAGTAACCCATCGAGGAAGTTCTGTAGTTAACACTCCCTCGGGAAACCATGATATGGGAACCGAAATAAAAACTCCTTGTATCGATCCCAAGTACAATAAAATGGCTTGGAATCTCATTGAAAGAAATGCAGCAGTACTCGTTGATGAGACATCTTCAAGTACCCTTAATGAAAAACAAAACTAAAAACAAAAATTATAAATAAAATAAATACCTAAATTAAAATCAAGTTACTTACTCACAATATCAACAACAATCTAAAAACCAATCCCCGGCAACAGTGCCAAAACTTTGGTAGCTCAATATTACATCACTACTTTTACCGCACGTGTACAGGTCAAGTTTTAATATAATGGGAAGGGTAAGGATTGTCGTATCCACAGGGATTGGATTAAATTATCATTAAGTACCGCGATTGTCATAAACAAATTTTATCTAGGCGATTCAATTTTAGGGTTTTTATATTGATAATAAAACTAAACTAATTAACTAATTAAACTATAATACTAATATTAACATTTATGGGAGTATATTTTCTAGGGATTAATTTTGTTCACTAATACATGTTCGATTCAATCTAGTTTACATTAACGACATTCAAACTATCCAACAATCTAGGTATCAAAAACTCACTTACTACCTCTCCTGAGTGTAAAGTGAATGAATATGAGACTTCGCGTCAACATCGATGTCCTCATATAGCATCTAAATGACACTGATCACATGAGTCTTGCCCCAATCTCATAGATTGCATACTTTCTAATACTCTCCTGAGTCATTAGATCGTCACGTTGCGTTTAAACCCTAGTCCGAATTCAGGGTTATCTCTCCTAAGTGTCAAATCACGTATTCCCAAACCAACCAATATATAATAACAGGCATATAATGGAAGTGATAAAATGGTAAACACAATCGGATCAAGATAAACAACTGTTAACAAAACATCAATCTATTCAAACCACGTTTTCATGAACAAGTCACTCCCTAGACAATAGATGTTTATTTATACATGGCCATAGCCTAATATTCAACAATACAAGAGATAAAAATCATCAAAACAACCAACTAAAGCTAAAAATAAAAGAGAGAAACAAGGGAGAATTGCCAAATCTGAAGAACGGGTGATTCCTCGTGAGCTAAGTCCGCTCCAATCTTGTTTTCTCCTCTTCAAATGGATGATCCTCCTTGGTTGGTATGTCTTGGAGATCTCAAGACACTCCCAAAAACTGTCCCAATAAATGTGTCTATTGTGTTGGGGAAAGAAGGGGATATTAAGAGATCCAAAATATCTAAGAAAATATCCCAAAATATCTAAGTTACCTGGTGTTAGACCGCTGCAACGGTGGTGGGAAGTCAATAGTTTCTGCTAGTTGATCGCTACAACGCTGCAGCGGTGGTCAAACAAAATGTTTCTATTTGATTAATCATTGCAGTGACGGTTTTCACCGTTGCAGCGGTAAGCTTGCAGTTTTTGAACTTGGTCTTTTTCAATATTTCTCCATCGATGTCCCACCGATTTGCTCGATTGTCAACCGTTTTCATCCCTTTTCGTCCCAAATACCTGATTTATACAAAAAAAATGAATTAAAACATATTAAAACACAACAAGAACACTCGAAAACTACCGAAATCGATTTGGAAATATATAGATAAATTCCACCTATCAACAAGCCCTCTGACGACTAGTTCCCACAAGATATGACATTTAAATGCTCATATATATCCCATATATCAATATTACTCAATACTGGTTCAATTAATTTAAATATGACTTTTAAATTATTCAATTAAATCCCCCAAATATTTCTCAATCTCAAATTAAACTAGATAGGAAGTATTGAATGTGCCAAATTGAGAAACACTTTAATTTAAAGTACCATATCTATAGGGATATCTAAATAAGAATGATATATTTATAATATGTGCAAATCCCCAGAATATCTCCAAGATATCAGCCAAAAAAGGGCTAGCTAGTTTTGAATCAAATCCTCAAAATTCTTAAATCTTGAAACTGCCCAGTCTATTGACCAACCAATCCACCATCGGTTCACCAATCGTTTCACGTTGTATCCCAAGCCATTTTCATACACTGGTCGATTGATCGATCCCCTATGGGTTGGTTGACCGATCGATTCAGGATGTTCCCCAAGCCATTTTTCGGCCCAGGTTGGTTGACCGATCGATTCAGAAAGTTCACTTCTTAGCCATCGGTTGACTGATCTCTCTTGGTCGGTTAACCGATCAATTCAAAGACTTCTCCAATTCCTAACCATTGCCCGTTGGTGGTGGAATATTACGTCACCACTTTCACCGTAAATGTACGGGTCAAGGTTTAGTATAGATGGAAAGGAGTAGGGATTGTCATATCCATAGGGATTGGTTAAGATTATTATCGAATACCGCGATTATCATAACCTAACTTTATCTAGGCGATAAAAATTGAGTTTATAATTAATTAATATTAATACTAAGTTAATTAAACTAACTATACCAATATTATATTGAGATGTTTAGGGGTAAAGATTGCCTAGGGATTAACTTCGTTTACAAAAACGTGTTTGGTCTCATTTAGTTTACAATAACGACGTTCGACCTATCCGACAATCTCTGTATTGTAAACTCACTCACCACCTCTCCCAAGTGTAAGACGAGTGAATATGCGACTTCGCGTCAACAAATAATTCCCCCTTAACATCTTAACGACCCTAGGTCACATGAGTCTTTCCCTAACGTCATTGATTGCACACTTTCTGACTCCCTCCCGGGTTATTAGATCGTCGCGTTGTGTTTACCCTAATCCGAATTCGGAGTTACCTTTCCCAAGTGTCAAACCCCGTATTCTCTAATTATCTAAATAGTTATAATATTAAAGAATAATGGTAAACACAATAGAAATAGCGAAAAACAATCATTAACGAAACACAAACTCAAACAAACAACGATTTCATAAAATATATTAATCTGTTTACCTTATGGCCATAACCAGTTTAACAACAAGAATAGAGCTAAACTTTCTTAACAATCTACTGAAGTTAAGAAAATAAAGAGAGAAACCGAAGAATTTAGCTGTAGTCCAAAGATTTGCCGCTAAAACCGCTCAACGATCGCTTCTCCTATTTCGCAATGTGTTATTTTCCTTCGGAATTGGTTGAGCACACCCCAAAACACTCTCAAAATATTAGGAACCCGAAGGGGTCTCCTATGTCCTGGTCTTAGAGAAGAAGAGATGAGAAAGGCTTAAATAGGGAGCAAAATATCTAAATAAATATCTAATAGCTGTGCAGAGTGACCACTGCGGTGGTAGGTATGTCGATTAAGTCATGGACTCGGCGGTGGGATTAGAGACCTCTATGTTGTTTCACTGCCTCGACGGTGGGCTTTCAGTAAGAAAATGCCTTCTTTGCATATTGACCGCTGCGGCGGTGGGCTACTGTTCTGAATTTTGCCCTTTTTGCTTGTTTTCCCACCATTCTTAATCCAATTTGATTGTTTATTATCCATTTTCATGTCTTTTCACCCTACACACCTGATTTATACAAAAATACATAAAAGCGTATTAAAACATAATAAAACATAATACGTACTCGAAAATTAACAAGTTCGGTTTGGAAATAGATAGATAAATTACACCTATTAAATACTCCCAAACTTAAAATTTTTCTAGTTCTCGAGCAAAACACCCACACAATACAGGAAAATATAACGACTAATTATGAAATTAATTACTAAAAATGAAAAACAGTAAAAACAATTGTGTGCAAGATTTGATTATCATCTATCGGCCAAACGATTTTTCCCTTGTCGGCCCCCAATCCTATCAAGTTCAAGAATAAATCACACCATGTGGTGTTCTAGAATTTCAACATTCAATGATAGTAAGTGTCATTCTAGATCCTGTCAAAGTGTGTGTAATAAAACTCAAATATACAACTATCTGTTGATTAGATGGGATTATCCCTCAATAAAGTTCATAACTAAAACCATTAAGGTATAGGGAATCCATAAGCCTGACCTTGGATCTATTCTCCACTAATGTAAGCTCGGGAAAATTCGAAAAGATCATTAGGACTTGGTTCAGTTTTGGATAAATGGCCAAGGGTATATCGGAATAGAAAATGGGTTAACTTTGTTAACTTGACAATACCCGAGGCGCATGCTTGGCACAAAATCACTCTTGAACCCCCATAGATAATATTGGAAACAACCCTGAACATATATTTAAGACCCGACGTACTCGCTTGTCAAAAGAAACGGAAATTATACTATATGTACATAGTTTTTTTTTTTTTTTCAAACAAACTTACCACACCCCCGAACTTATTTGATTATCAGAATTTCACAGGTGTGGTTTAAACGAAAGAAAAACGACAAGTGAGTACTCGAATAACGAACCAATTAAAAATTCACCCTAAACCTAACCGCTCACTTCAAATAGCATTTGCAACTGCTAGCTTGATTCACTCAAACTGTGCCTTCGGCTCGGCGATGTAGGTTTGGAAAAAGTTCAATCAGCCAGGGTATTTGTTTAAGTGTTCAGAATTGAAACGGTTTTTAGGCTTCGATAGGGTAACAAGGGTAAACATTTAACCAGGTAAGCTTTAAAGGCTGAAGTGATAAAAACGAATGCCTAAATCATATCTCCTGAACTACCTTGCCTACGATTTTGCCTCGAATTTCTCCCAAATCAAGTACTAAAATCCCTATTGTCATGAATTTGGTTGACATATAATCATTTTCAAATCAAATAGACAGTTATATATTGAGTTTATGTGCTCGTGCATTTAGAATCTACAATAATTTTTACTAAAACGATACATCAAGTACACAAAACACACATGAATGAGCTTTAAACTCGACCTTAATAAACAATTAGGGGACAAACTCATCATCGGGTAATGGCCCTGATGAAGTTAAAACTTAGCACAAAATAACATCTAACCTAAACAAACATGCACACAATAAAAACAAAATAACATGAACTAATAATACTAAAATACTACACATCAATTTAGAACTTAAAACAGGTAATGTCCAAAACAACCCATCAGCGATCCCAATGAAAGCATAAAGCTTGATATTGAAGACAGGGGTTTAGAACACGTACTTGGGAGGTGAGAGAATCTCGCCTCCGAATCAAGTCAGCTGAGATGGATTTAATTTATTTTTAGACTTGGGTTGCCTCCTAAGAAGCGCTTGGTTTATGGTTGTCAGCTTGACATGCCGAAGTGCTCGTTAAAGAGCGGCTTCCGCCCGTAGTACGTGTCATACAACACAAAGTATAGGTCTTGATTCAGAACGCCCTCAAGCTTAGTGAGATTTGGCATTGTTTAGACCAAGCTTTCAATAAGATTCTCCACTGACTCATGTGCTTGGTAGGCATGAAAGAACATTGCTTTCGGCGGTGAAGGACAAGTGAGCCACATCGGATTTTCGTAAATATGATCATCTGGGATCGTGGCATCACAAAGTGAATCTCTATGGGTAAAGAATCACAATCGTTGATCCAGTCTTGGGTTTCCAACTCATTCGAATAATCATATTTGAACTCTCCCAAGCTCTTTCCGCTCGTTTTCGGCTTTTCATGGTGGCTTTTTTTGAATGTGGCTTGTGAATCTACCAGTGCCACTGCGTCTGACTCAACCTCAATCAAGCAAATAAGCTGACCAATTTGCATCTGCAAAGACATTACGGTCGCATTAATGTCGAAACAGACCGTCTCAATAAAATCAAGACGATCCCCGTACTCGTTGATCCGGTCATTTGTTTCTCACAAGACTCTCTAAGTCTCCCCCATAACAGTCGCAAATATTTCTTTCAAATTGGGATAAGACTCCTCTTGTTGGTTCGGAATGTTAATCTATGGCGCCGTAGTATTGAAACAATCCCCCAAGTTTTGGTGACTTGGTGAATAATTCCAACTCTAAAAATGAAAGGCCGCCAATTCCTCTAACGACCAAAAGGCTTCATCCGTAGTTGGTTGGTCGAATGAGGTCGTACGATTTCCTCCTTCAACCCACGTTCTGGTAGCAGCTCGTAACCCGTCGAGGAAATTCAGAAGTTGACACTCCCTCGGGAAACCATGGTTCGAAAACTGGAATAACAATTCCTTGTATCGATCCGAGCACTATAAAATGGCTCGGAATTCTGTTGAAAGAAATGGATCAATACTTGTCGATTTAACATCGTCAAGTACCCTGCATAAGAAATAGAAAACAAACTACAAACAAAAATGATAAACACTAAAAAATGTCTAAATTAAAATCAAGTTATTTACCCACAATATCAACAATAATCTAAAACACAATCCCCGGCAACGGCACCAAAAACTTAGTGGCGGAATATTAGGTCACCCCGTTCACCGCAAGTGTATGAGTAAAGTTTTAGTATAGATGAGAAGGAGCAGGGGTTATCGTATCCATAGGGATTAGTTGAGATTATTATTAAATACTGCGATTATCATAATCTAACTTTATCTAGGTGATAAAAATTAAGTTTATAATTAATTAATACTAATACTAAGTTAATTAAATTAACTATAGTAATATTATATCGAGATGTTTAGGGAAAAATATTGCCTAGGGATTAACTTCGTTTACAAAAAACGTGTTTAGTCTCGTTTAGTTTACAATAACAGCATTTGACCTATCCGACAATCTCTGTATCATAAACTCACTCACCACCTCTCTCGAGTGTAAGACGAGTGAATATGCGACTTCACGTCAACGAAGAAGTCTTCCTTAATGTCTTAGCGACCCTAGGTCATATGAGTCTTGTCCCAATGTCATTGATTGTACACTTTCTAACTCTCCCTCCCGGATTATTAGATCGTCACGTTGTGTTTACCCTAATCTGAATTCTGGGTTACCTCTCCCGAGTGTCAAACTCCGTATTTTGTAATTATCTAAACAAGCATAAAATCAAAGAATAACAGTAAACACAATCGAAATAGCAAAGAACAATCATTAACGAAAAAAAACTCAAACAAACAACGATTTCATAAAATATATTAATTCCTAAACAAAATCTGTTTAGCTCATGGCTATAACCATTTTTACAACAAGAATAGAGCTAAACATGCTCAACAATCTACCGAAGTTAAGAAAATAAAGAAAAAAACGGAAAAACTTAGCCGTAGTCCAACGATTTGTCGCTAAAACCGCTCAACGATCGCTTCTCCTACTTCGCAACGTGTTCTTCTCCTTCGGAATTGGTTGAGCACACCCCGAAACACTCTCAAAATATTAGGAACCCTAAGGGGTCTCCTATGGTCGGGTCTTAGAGGAAAAGAGAAGAAAGAGGCTTAAATAAAGAGCAAAATATCTAAATAAATATCTAATAATTGTGCAGAGTGACCACCGCGGTAGTAGGTATGTCGGTTAAGTCACGGCCTCGACGGTGGACCCGGCGGTGGGATCAGAGACCTCTCTATTATTTCACTGCCTTGGTGGTGAGGTCACCGCCTCGGAGGTGGGCTTTTAGGAAGAAAAAGCCTTCTCTGCATATTGACTGCCGCAGCGGTGGTCTGGAAGTCGCGGCGGTGGGTTGCTGTTCTGAATTTTGCCTTTTTTGCTTGTTTTCTCATCATTCTTCTACCGTTCTTGATCCGATTTGATAGTTTATGATCCGTTTTCATGGATTTTCACCCCCGCACACCTGATTTATACAAAAATAAATAAAAACATGTTAAAACGTAATAAACGTACTCGAAAACTAACAAGTTCAATTTGAAAATAGATAGATAAATTACACTTATCACCCATCGATTGACCTATCCTCTTATGATCGGTTGACCGATCAGTGCTGGATTACTCATTCTCAATTATATTTCAGCTCCAATCTTTGACGTTTTCGACCCTTTAACCGATTTCTTTTATCGGTTAACTTAATTGACACTATTAATCAATTTTAAACACTAATCTTTCAATTTTTCTTTTTCAATTTCACATTAGAGAAAATATGTGAACTAATTAGGACCCTAATAAAAACACATATAAATATAAATCATTTTTGTGTCGTGTGTGATCCTAATCGGGAAACATTACGAGTAAAAAATGACTTGCGTTGTTTTCACCTAGATTCTTCAGAATCTTTAATATCTTAATGTTCGTCTCTTTGTCTGTCTCTTTGCATACTTAGTATCCTTAACAATTACTTCATGATAACATCAACAATGAAATTTTTATACTGAAACACTCAATAAACTCTTTAGTTCCACCAAAAATATCAACACTTAATTGTTCATTAAAATCTTGGGATCAACAAACATAATTTGATAATTTGTATAGAAGATAGTAAACACCTTTAAGCCAATATTTTCAATTCAACAACATATCCTATGGTCCACGACTAACACGATATTAACTCAGTCTCACTTTACTTACTATTGGCTTCCTTTTTATTTGTTTTTTTTTTTTTTTTAGCCTTTCACGTCAAATTTCCGAGAACACAACAGTTGAACCAAATTGCAAGTTTACAAATGTTATCATTCAACTTTTTGCCATTACATGAACAAGACAAAATACCCAAAAGTCAAGCTTTTTGCTTACAACAACATAGTATCCAGAGGTTAGATTTATTAATATTGTGGGCAGGAAGCAGTTTCCTAATGGATGTACAGGCGGTGGTTTGCTCTGCTGTAAGATACTATCAATAGTTCTACCATTAAATGTCACTCAACGCAATGCATTCTAGAACATGTATTTTCCGTAGATATTGGTTGCCCTTCAACTAGAGTTATGTGGAATAGTATTGTTGCAGACAATATGGGTAGAATTTAAAGGCGCGATATCACAGTAGAGATGTTCTATTGTTTATGGTTGACAGTACTGAAAGATCTACTGGAATTTCAAAAATACATGATGTAACGTAATCATCTAGCCATTACATGCATCAAGTAACGATTAAAAAAAATTATACTAAAATTATTTTTAATATTACTTAATTTACTATGAGTGATGGGCCAGCAGGTATTGTAACTCAAACCTAAAGTGGTTGCAAACCCACTCTAATACCACTCTGTAGTTGCCTAGTTTCCCTGGGCCGCCACTAGGTTTCTGAGACGTATAATTTATCTATTTATTCTCAAACTGATTTTGGTAGTTTTCAAGTATTTTTATTACATTTTATTATGTTTTAATACTTTATTATTTATTTTGTCTTAAATTAGGTATTTGGGGTGAAAATGGACAAAACGGTCCTAAACGATCAAAGCAGTGGAAGAAAGGTGGAGTGGTAGCGCGGGAAATGACACGCCTCTACTTACACTCGCAAGTATACGAGGTCTAAGTTTTAATATAGTGTGATCGTTAAAATCGGGTTATCGTTCCCACAGAGAAGAGTGTGAATAATTGAATTGAATACCGCAATTGACGTAGTCTCATGTTATCCTGACGACGAAAGACATGAATTGAAATTAAACTAAGTTAAACTACAATTAGTGGGTTAATCCTAACTAAGTTGATTAATTAGGAATTGGTTTCGTTCACTTAATACACGTTTGATTTCATTTAGTTAACAATAATGGAGTTTAGGTATCCGACAATCTCGGTTCGTAAACTCCTCCGCCACCTCTTCCGGGTGTATGACGGGGGAATACGCGACTTCATGTCGACGAAGAGGTCCCCCTCAATGTCTTAACGACTCTAGGCCGCGTGAGTCTTGACCCAACGTCATCGATTGTATACCAACTAACGCCCTCCCGGCTCGTTAGGTCGTAATGATGTGTTTACCCTAATCCGAATCCAGGGTTATCTCTCCCGAGTGTCAAACCCTAGATTCTCAAATCCAACCCTAATACCATAACAAACATACTAAGATCGTCATCAAATGATAAACACAATCGGACTTAAAAGCAACAACCGTTAAAGAAACGTATATTAAACCAAACGGGTATTTACACAACTACACCTTTCCCTAACTAATCTCTAAATTACACTAACATGTTCTTAGCCAATACAACATTAAATCAAGAGGAGATCATCATTATCAACAATAAACATTTAATACAAAGATGGAAACAAGGAAAGAAAAGCCAAATCTCAAAGTGGAGTAGTCCACTTTCGCCAAAGAACAATCCTCCCGAGCTCCCTCTTCTCCGTTGATGAACATCCTCTTCTATCTCTTCAAGGATTGGCCAAGAACACCTCCTAAACTAATCTAATCTACTTCCTAAATTACCTAAACCTAACTAAGGTGAAAGAGAGCTCTCCAAAATGTCAACCGGAGCCTCCTCTCACGTCTAAGGTAAGGGTCTATGCCTTTTTAAGGTTTGGTGGAGAAAAGGGTTAAATAGGTAAGGTTTGGAAATATCTTCAAAATATCTGAAAATAGTTATTTCTGTGTAGAGTGTCACCGTCTAGGCGGTGGACTTAAGTCGGTTAAGTTTCTATCAGATCTTCGCCTAGGCAGTGGTTTCTCCGCCTAGGCGGTGGCTATTGGCATATCATTCTGATCTTTTCTCGCCTAGGCAGTGGTTTTCTCGCCTAGGCGGTGGTTCAGCCCTTCAGCACTCCAACATTCTGCCTCTTTTCCGCTTAGGCGGTAGTCTTCATTCACCGAAACCCTGTTTTGCACATTTTGTTCACCGTTTCTGCACTGTTTTCACTTGTTTATCTCCCTTTGACGTCCTTTCCCTGTTTTATACTAAAACACACTAAAACACAATTAAATATAACTAAAACGCTTGAAAACTAACAAATTCGGTTTAGAAATAGATATGTTTTTCACACCTATCAATACCCCCAAACTTAGAATTTTGCTAGTTCTCGAGCAAAATACTAACACAAAACTAAACTAACTAACGAACTAACCAACTAAAAATGAAAAATTAAACAATCAAGAAAGAAGTATATGCATGTAAATATAAAGTTCAATCGAAATGACCAATTTGTTCCTCCCTCAACATCCCTAAATCGGATCAAGTTCGGGAAGTAACCCACACCAAGTGGTGTTCTAGAATTTCAACAATCAATATCAATAAGAACCATTCTAGATTCATTTGAAGTGTGTGTGTGAGAACTCAAATGTATAACTAGTCAAATACCGGATTCGATTATTTAATCGTTAAGCTCATAACTTAAACTGTTGAAGGATTCAAGAAAACCATACGCTTGATTGGAGTCTACTATCCACTAATGTAGGCTCGAATATTCACAGAAATCAATAGGGTTTGGTTTGGTTTTGGAGAACAACTACGGGTATCACTGGAATAAAAATAGCAAATCGGTTTAATCGATCGATACCCAAGGTAAAATCTCTTGTCGCTATCCTCTTTCATGACCCCACATTTAAAGTACAACTCTAAATAAGAAACGAAAATCCTTGTATTCACTAGTCGAAAGAGAAGAAAATGAAAAACTATATTCATGTTTTTTTTTTTTTTAACATATTCCTAAATTAATTCGAATGATTACAGTTTTAGGAGAGTGCAAAAAGAAGTTAGAGAAACACACCCCCAAACTTATTCGAATTTATAAAAGTTTAGGAATATGTAAAAAGAAATGATAGAAACACACCCCCAAACTTATTTCAGGAGCGTGCAAAAAGAAAAACGAAAGTGACAAGTGAATACACTAATATTGAATCAATAAAAATTTATCACAAACCCGACCGCTCACTTGATTTCTCTCAATTTTGCAAATTAAGCTTAGCGACATTGGTTAGGAAAAATTTAATTGAAATGAGTATTTGAACGTTTTCAGAATTGATTACATTATCTGCTTCGACAGGAGAAATAAGGAATTAACATTTTCAGGTTAGCTACAACGGTTAAAGCGAAAAATTGATGGCCTAAATCACGTCTCCGGAATTACCTTACCTAGGATTCTGCCTCAAGTTTTTCCCAAATCAAGTTCTACTTTCCTCATTTTCTATCATGAGCTTAATATCGAATAATGAACGTCTAATCGTTTAGATAATTATACATTGAGTTCAAATGTCGTGCAATTTTAGGATCGAGATAATTTTTATCCAATCGACATGTTAAGCACACAAAACACACAAGGAAGGTATTACCCCCGACCTTAATATGCAATTAGGGGATAATTCTCATCATCGGGTCTTAGCCCAAATGAACTCATATCTAAATATGCAAACACAACTTTATACATACACAAATCTAAACTAATTCTAATACTAAAATAAATAGATTAATCTAACACTAAACATGCAAAAACAAAAATTAAACTAAACTAAACTAAAAATTTAAAAACTAAAACATTCATAATAAAATACATACATATACTTAAATTTGTACATCAAAAGTTTTTCATTCTATTCAAAATTTAATAATTGTTCATCCTTTTCTACAAAAAGTCAAAATGGATGAACATCCACTAAACTATCATCCATTCCATACCATCCAGGCCTGAACATGGCAGTGTTCCAACATCAGTGAACCCAATAAACATATAGCAAGCTTGCAAACAAAATGGGTTGAACACATACCTAGGGAATAAGACTTATTCCCTACTGTTCACCTGAAGACAAATTATCACCATCATCACTTTGGGAAGGAGAGTATGGTCTCTGGAGGAGATGTGGCGGCACAGATGGCATCGGAGGGTAATCGTCCATCTCAAGGCCAAAGCCATCCCAAATCTTCCGTTCGACTCGATCTTGCTGCCTCTAAAATTGGTCCAAGAAAGAAGTGATCTCATATTGGTTTTGGAGGACTTCTAAAGCTTGTTATTTATCCTCTCTTGGGAGTTTTCATCAAGGGCTCCAAAAGGTCCAGCCGTCTCGTCTGCTTGCTCTTCCCCTTCCTCAGGCTCAGGCTTGGCTGCCTCTTGCGCCCCAGTCTTCCAACCGGTTTATCGCTGACAGATTAAGTGGAGTGATAGGGTCGCACAGGCTTTCCCCGGATACCGTCATGTCAGCTAATCGGAAAATGTGGGTTAATAGTGATGGAAATGGGAGCCCAGCCTTTACTGTCTTCGTAGCATGTATGATCTATGAATAGATCAAAAATCCAACATTGATTGGTTTCCTGGTTTGAATTTTATAGATAAAAAAAAGCCCTATCCTTTGAGACGTCTGACAGATGTGACGTCGGTAGGAGGCTTCCGCAAATGAAGTAGTGCCAGATTTTTGGAATTGGCTTGAGGTATTTCACTGAAAAGGTAGCGATGTTCGGCCCTTGGTGTTTCCACTTTACTTCGCCAGATGTGATCTTTTGAATGACCCGATGCAAAGTAGGGTCTTGGCTTTCAAGGGACTCCGGTGCCGACAGTCTAAAGAAATGGTTGATAAAGTCAGGGCTGAAAATGATAGGCTGATTCTGAACCCTTGTTTGGTCGTCAATGGCCTCTGTAGCATTAGCATAAAACTCTTTGACCAAAGCAATCTCGCCTGGGGGTGGCGATTTACAGAATTGCTCCCAGTGGCGGCTTCGGATTTCATTTTGAAATTCCACCGGGAGATCTTCAATCGGACCGAAACCCCGTTGACATATGCAGGCACGAACTTTTTCGTGTTATTTAAAGTGTTCCTCCGCTTGTTTTGACACAAAGAGGGTTGCATCGTAGTCAACGTCGGTCGGCACCCCAGGGTGTGAACTTGAACCTTCTCCTCTCGCCCTCTTCTTTGCTACTCGTTTCGGCATTTCCTACAATCACAATCACAAAAACCCAATACAACCTCATCATACATGAACAATTGAAAAACATAAACCTTCCTAATCACTTTGTTAAGAACACATACATCCCAAAACGAACACCCATTTGAATTTTTCAAACAAATTTCACAAATGTGACATCCTATATTAGTTCACATACTCAACCAATCCAATTAAACATGTTTATCACCAAGAATCAAACCAAAAACCCATGGAACTTCGGAATCGCGAAAATAGGGTTAAGGGGTTTTGGGCAAAGTTTCAAAATCCAATGATTTATTTGATATAATCATGCAAACCAACTAATAATTTCAACAACTAGACTAAATGTAATGTAAAATAAACTTGTTGAGAATTAATGGTTCAATCAAAAGAGAATGAAGAAATCGCACCTTTCACACAAAACCCCTAAATTTTCGGCAATAGGGGTGGAGATCCGATTCGTGGTGGTTGAATCATGATGGAAATGACTACTTTTGGTAATGGAAGGATGATTTTTGAGTATTAGAACGGTTTGGAAGTGAGGTTTTAGAGAAAAGGTGGAGGATTTGGGGAGGGAACCTTGCGATTTCAATTTTGAACGAACGGGTTCTTTTTAACTGCAGAAGGTCCACCGCTTAGGCGGTGGAGCCTTTTTCTTTAAAATCTAACCTTCTGACGAAATTTCGCCTAGGCGGTGGTTTTTTTCGCCTAAGCAAAATTACACCAGTGTGAAAACATTTTGTTCTCCTGTTAATCCGCCTAGGCGGTGGTTTTTTCGCCTAAGTGGTGGAGCGTATTTTGAAATTTTGGTGCATCCTGTATTTTTACCGCCTAAGCGGTGGTTCACCGCTTGGGCAGTGGTCCGTTTTTGCTGAAAAACACCCACTCTGTATTTTTACCGCCTAAGCGGTGGTTTACCGCTTGGGCGATGGGCCTGCAGCTCCCACTTTCATGTTTTTTCACAAATTTTCAAAATACGACTCCACCCCGTACGTTTTTACTTCGCTTGTTCAATGTTTTTAAAATTAAAATACTTCCCCAAGCGTCCCTACTCCTAAATTCACTTGTGAACATGTTTCGAAGCCATGCCGGCTTCCAAAAAGAATAAATAATCAAATAAATAGTAATAAAAATCGGGTAATTTGATACCCTAAGTTTCATTTCAAAAAAATTGCACTTGAGTTACCGTCCCTAGCTGGACTATCGTGTCACTAAGTATTTTTCACCAAAATTATCCATAGACAAGGAATTTGGGTTCAAATGCTCAGTCGGATCAAGATCATGGCTTTGAAGTCGGCTTCTCCTCTCAGTCCTTAAGATTTGCAATAAGCTCAATCTCGGGATTGAAAATTAAGAATTCCAATCTTCTTCATTGTTTCTCGCACTGCTTGATCTCATGAACACAATGAAACAAAAATAAAAATTGAAAACAAAACAAAAATAAATGTCAGGATCAACACTCGACCACTAGGTCGGAATATCAACTTAAAATTCACACTAATCCCACATCAACAGTGCCAAAAACTTGGTGCATTGACAGGACTAGAATACGATACATTTGCTTTTCCTATTTAAAACTTAAGTTTTGAGTTGTTACCGCGTTTCTTTTGCAATATTCAATTAAAATTCAAACTAATCCCTGACAACGGCACCGAAAACTTGGTAGCGCGAGAAATGACACGCCGCTACTTACACTCGCAAGTATATGAGGTCTAAGTTTTAGTATAGTGTGATTGGTAGCGCGAGGGAATGACACGCCGCTACTTACTCTCGTAAGTAGCGCGGGAAATGACACGCCGCTACTTACACTCGCAAGTATACGAGGTCTAAGTTTTAGTATAGTGTGATCGTTAAGATCGGGTTATCGTATCCACAGGGATTGTTGTCGTTACTATCGAATACCGCGTTTGTCGTGACCTAAGTTTATCTAGGCGAAAAATAAATGTATTTAATTAATTAAACTAATACTAATATAACCTAAATTAACTACACTAATAAGCTAATATGTTTTAGGGTGAAGAATCACCTAGGGATTAACGTGTTTACAAATACGTGTTTGATTTCGATTTACTCGCGTTTACGTTGTTCGACCTATTTGACAACCTCGGTATGTAAACTCCACCGCCACCTCTTCCGAGTATAAGACGGGGGAATACATGACTTCGAGCCAACAAAGAAATCCCCCTCAACGTCTTAACAACCCTAGGTCACGTGAGTCTCGCCCAGAGTCATTGATTGCACACAACCCAACTCCCTCCTGGGTTATTGGATCGTCGCGTTGTATTTACCCTATCGACAATCTCCGTTCTAAAACTCCCTCGCCACCTCTTCCGAGGGTAAGACGAGGGATATAACGCAACTTTAAGTCAACGAAGAGGTTCCCCTCAATGTCTTAACGACCCTAGGTAGCGTGTGTCTAGGCCCACGTCATCGATTGTCCACGATTCAAACCCCGACCGGGTTATAAAATCGTGGCGTTTGTTTACCCTAATTCGAATCTGGGATTTTATCAAAACCCCGTATTCTCCATTTATCAATCCAAGCATAATAAACAAACAATACAATAAATACAATCAAACTATGAAGAACAATCATAAACGAAACACCGAAATCATCCAAACGACGTATTTATAAATTATATGTTAATCCCTACAACAATCCATATTTAACTCGGGGCCATAGCCGCATATACAAGAAAATAACGAGCTAAACATGCTCACATACACCTAAGATAAAGAAATAAGAAAAAACGATCGAAGAACTTAGCCTCGTCCGAAGATAAACAGCTAAGAACGCTCCACGATCGATTTGCCGTCTTCTCCACTTCGGGATGCGAGCTCCACACCTAAAATTCCTAACCCTTGACTTAAATATAGCCTAAGGGGATCAAAAATGCAAGAGAGGGAAGAGAGTTACCGGCCAAGGGGGAGGATATGGGATATTTATAGCAAAAATATCTATCCTAAAAATATCTCAAGACTGTGTAGGGCAAATCCGTCTAGGCGGTGGAAATTGCGCCTAGGCGGAGTTAGGTCGATTCGTTCTGATCGCCTAGGCGGTGAAGTAGGCGTTGGACTTAGAGAACATTCTGTTGGATTTCTGCCTAGGTGAAGAAAACTTCGCCTAGGCGAGCGGCTGTCAGTAGCCCTTCTGCGTTCTCTGCTAGATAGAATCTTCGCCTAAGCGGTCGTCCGTCAGTAACATTTTGCTCTTCTCAGCATCTTCACCACTTAAGCGGTGGTCTGGACGCCTAAGCGGTGGGTCTGTTTCATCTTTTAACCTCCGAGCTTGTTTATCCACCGTAACTTCGAACCTCTTTGGTTCGATCTCATCGTTTTAGCCCCAGTTTCCTATCTTTTTGCCCCACACACCTGATTTATACAAAAAGATAAAAACTAATTAAAACATAATAAAAATAACTATAAACATATTCGAAAACTAAAAAATTCGGATTGGAAATAGATAGATTTTTCACACCTATTAATACCCCCAAACTCAAAATTTGGCTAGTCCTCGAGCCAAACACACACACTAAAATGAAAAATACACAAATGAAAATAAATAACAAACAACCTAAAAACAATCTAAACATAACAACATGCGAGTTTTAAATTCTTCTAATGGCCTATTTATTTTTCCCTCAACAACCACCAATTATTTTGAGTTCAGGCGGTAACACACAACATGTAATGTTCTAGAATTTCGACATGCAATAATGGTGAACTCTATTCTAGATCCTTTAAACGTGTTAGTGTGAGACTCAATAATATAACTATACAACGATCGGATTGGATTATCCACCAACAAAATTCATGACTTAGACCGTAAAGGACTAGGATTTCCATAGGCTTGATTGGGGTCCACTTTCCACTATTGTAGGTCTAGTAGTTCATGAAAATCATTAGGACTTGGTTTGGTTTTGGTATATTTGGTCAAGGGTAATTTGGAATAGAGAACGGGTTAACATTGTTAACTTAACGTTACCCAAGGCTCAACGCTTGGCACATTCACTCTTGAACCCCTATAGAAAGATTGGAAAACAATCCCGAACATGCATTTAAGACTGACATACTCACTTGTCAAAAGAAACGAAAATAAAAACCGTATTTACATTTGGTTCTTTATTTTTATTTTTTTATTTTTTTTATTTTTTATTTTTTTTTTTATTTTTTTACTTTTTTATTTTTTTTCTTTTTTATTTTTTTTTTCTTTTCTTTTCAACGAACACACCCTCAAACTTATTTGATTGTTACAATTGAAGGGGTGTGTAAAATACAAATGAAAAACGACAAGTGAGTACTCAAATACCGAACCAATTAGAAATTCGCCCTAAACCCAACCGCTCACATCAAGAAGCCTTTGCAATGGCTAACTTGATTCACTCAAATTGTGCCTTTGGTTTAGCGATAAAGGACTGGAAGGAATTCAATTGGCCGTGGTATTGGTTTATGTGTTCTGAATTGAATATGTATTTAGGCTTCGACAGGGTAACAAGGGATAAACATGTAACAAGGTAGGCTTAAAAAGGCTCAAGCGACAAAACGACTACCTAAATCACGTCTCCTGAACTACCTCGCCTAGGATTTCGCCTCAAGCTTCTCCTCAATCAAGTTCTAGAATCCTTAATGTATCATGAATTTGGTTAATCGATAATCGTCCTCAAATCAATTGAATAACTATACATTGAGTCTATGTGCCTGTGCAAATTAGGATCTACAATAATTTTTATCAAAAAGCATAGTCAAGCACACAGAATCACACATGCATGGGTATTACCCTTGACTTCAAAAACAACTAGGGGTAATTTTCATCATCGGGTGATGGCCCAAATGAACATAAAACTCAACATATAAACAATAACACAAAAACATAAACATATTCTAACCTAAACACACATGCAATACGGAAAAACAATAACACATAAACTAACATACTACTACTACACATCACTTTCGAACTCAAAATGGACAGTGTCCTCAGCGAACCCAATCATCATTCTTCAACTTATGGAATTTAAAGCATGCTGACGAAGGGTGTTTAGAACACTTACCTGGGAGACGAGAGGATATCGCCTCCGAATCAAGTACGATGGGATGGATCAAAATGAATTGCTTGGGTTGCCTCCCAAGAAGCGCGTAGTTTAATGTCCTCGACCCGACATTTTCAGAACACCCTCAAGATTGGCGAGGTTTTGCTATGATCGGCTCAATATTTCAACGAAACGCCTCACTGGCTTATGTGCTTGGCCAAGCACAATAAACGGCTTGGAATCCTATTGAAAGGGATGCATCAATACCCATCGATCTACCATCGGCAAATACCCTGCATAAGAAACAAAAACAAAACTACAAACAAAAATTATATACAAAGAAATGCCTAAAGTAAAATTAAGTTATTTACACACAATATCAATAATAACAACTTCGCCAATCCCGTAAATACGAAACACTTGCTTCTCCTATCTAAAACTTAAGTCTCTGGAGCTCTTACCACGTTTCTTCGACAATAACATCAAAATATTCCCCGGTAACGGTGCCAAAAATTTCGTAGCGCTCGAGAATGACACGCCGCTACTTACACTCGCAAGTACACGAGATCTAAGTTTTAGTATAGTGTGATCGTTAAGATCGAGTTATCGTATCCACAGGGATTGTTGTCGTTACTATCGAATAGCGCATTTGTTGTGACCTAAGTTTATCTAGGCAAAAAACAAATATATTTAATTAATTAAACTAATACTAATATAACCTAAATTAACTACACTAATAAGCTAATATGTTTTAGGGTGAAGAATCGCCTAGGGATTAACGTGTTTACAAATACGTGTTTGATTTCGATTTACTCGCGTTTACGTTGTTCGACCTATTTGACAACCTCGATACGTAAACTCCACCGCCACCTCTTCCGAGTGTAAGACGGGGGAATACATGACTTTGAGCCAACGAAGAAGTCCCTCTCAACGTCTTAACGACCCTAGGTCACGTGAGTCTCGCTCAACATCATTGATTGCACACAATCCAACTCCCTCCCGGGTTATTGGATCGTCGCGTTGTATTTACCTTATCGACAATCTCCGTTCTAAAACTCCCTCGCCACCTCTTCCGAGGGTAAGACGAGGGATATAACGCAACTTCGAGTCAACGAAGAGGTCCCCCTCAACGTCTTAACGAACCTAGGTAGCATG
The DNA here is from genome assembly GCA_016647705.1 of Eucommia ulmoides. NCBI lineage: Eukaryota > Viridiplantae > Streptophyta > Magnoliopsida > Garryales > Eucommiaceae > Eucommia > Eucommia ulmoides. The sequence goes on from CM028341.1 coordinate 22,295,089, forward strand.
TGTCTAGCCCCACGTCATCGATTGTCCACGATTCAAACCCCGACCGGGTTATAAAATTGTGACGTTTGTTTACCCTAATCCGAATATGGGGTTTTGTCAAAATCCCGTATTCTCCATTTATCAATCCAAGCATAATAAATAGACAATACGATAAATACAATCAAACTACGAAGAACAATTATAAACGAAACACCGAAATCATCCAAACAACGTATTTATAAATATTATGTTAATCCCTACTACAATCCATATTTAACTCGGGGCCATAGCCGCATATACAAGAAAATAACGAGCTAAACATGCTCACATACACCTAAGATAAAGAAATAAGGAAAACCGATCGAAGAACTTAGCCTCGTCCGAAGATAAACCGCTAAGAACGCTCCACGATCGATTTGCCGTCTTCTCCACTTCGGGATGCGAGCACCACACCTAAAATTCCTAACCCTTGGCTTAAATATAGCCTAAGAGGCTCAAAAATACAAGAGAGAGAAGAGAGTTACCGGCCAAGGGGGAGGAGATGGGATATTTATAGCAAAAATATCCTAAAAATATCTCAAGACTGTGCAGGGCAAATCCGCCTAGGCGGTGGAAATTGCGCCTAGGCGGAGTTAGGTCGGTTCGGTCTGATCGCCTAGGTAGTGAAGTAGGCGGTGGACTTGGAGAACATTCTGTTGGATTTCTGCCTAGGCGAAGAAAACTTCGCCTAGGCGAGTGGCTGTCAGTAGCCCTTCTGCGTCCTCTGCTGGATTTCCGCTTAGGCGATAGAATCTTCGCCTAAGCGGTTGTCCGTCAGTAACATTTTGCTTTTCTCAGCATCTTCACCGCTTAGGCGGTGGTCTGGACGCCTAAGCGGTGAGCCTGTTTAATCTTTTAGCCTTTGAGCTTGTTTATCCACCGTAACTTCGAACCGCTTTGGTTCGATCTTATCGTTTTAGCTCCAGTTTCCTATATTTTTGCTCCACACACCTGATTTATACAAAAAGATAAAAACTAATTAAAACATAATAAAAATAACTATAAACATATTCGAAAACTAACAAATTCGGATTGAAAATAGATAGATTTTTCACACCTATCAGTGATCGTTAAGATCGGGTTATCATTCCCACAGAGAAGAGTGTGAATAATTGAATTGAATACCGCAATTGACGTAGTCTCATGTTATCCTAACGATGAAAGACATGAATTGAAATTAAACTAAGCTAAACTACAATTAGTGGGTTAATCCTAACTAAGTTGATTAATTAGGGATTGATTTCATTCACTTAATACATGTTTGATTTCATTTAGTTAACAATAACGGAGTTTAGGTATCCGACAATCTCAGTTCGTAAACTCCTCCGCCACCTCTTTCGAGTATAAGACGGGGGAATACGCGACTTCATGTTGATGAAGAGGTCCCCCTCAATATCTTAACGACTCTAGGCCGCGTGAGTCTTGACCCAACATCATCGATTTCACACTAACTAACGCCCTCCCGGCTCGTTAGGTCGTAATGATGTGTTTACCCTAGTCCGAATCCAGGGTTACCTCTCCCGAGTGTCAAACCCTAGATTATAAAATCTAACCCTAATACCATAACAAGAATACTAATATCGTCATCAAATGATAAACGCAATCGGACTTAAAAGCAACAACCGTTAAAGAAACATATATTAAACCAAACGAGTATTTACACAACTACACTTTTCCCTAACTAATCTCTAAATTACACTAACATGTTCTTAGCCAATACAACATTAAATCAAGAGGAGATCATCATTATCAACAAGAAAAATTTAATACAAAGATGGAAACAAGGGAAGAAAAGCCAAATCTCAAAGTGGAGTAGTCCACTTTCGCCAAAGAACAATCCTCCCGAGTTCCCTCTTCTTCGTTGATGAACATCCTCTTCTAGCTCTTCAAGGATTGGCCAAGAACACCTCCTAAACTAATCTAATCTACTTCCTAAATTAGCTAAACCTAACTAAGGTGAAAGAGAGCTCTCCAAAATGTCAACCGGAGCCTTCTCTCATGTCTAAGGTAAGGGTCTAAGCCTTTTTAAGGTTTGGTGGAGAAAAGGGTTAAATAGGTAAGGTTTGGAAATATCTTCAAAATATCTGAAAATAGTTATTTCTGTGTAGAGTGTCACCGCCTAGGCGGTGGACTTAAGTCGGTTAAGTTTCTGTCGGATCTTCGCCTAGGCGGTGGTTTCTCCGCCTAGGCGGTGGCTGCTGGCATATCATTCTGATCTTTTCTCGCCTAGGCAGTGGTTTTCTCACCTAGGCGGTGGTTCAGCCCTTCAACACTCCAATATTCTGCCTCTTTTCCGCCTAGGCGGTGGAACTTCCGCCTAGGCGGCAGTGGTCTTCATTCACCAAAACCCTATTTTGCACATTTTGTTCACTGTTTCTCCACCGTTTTCACTCGTTTCTCGCCCTTTGACGTCTTTTCCTTGTTTTACACTAAAACGCACTAAAACACAATTAAATATAACTAAAATACTTGAAACCTAATAAATTTGGTTTAGAAATAGATAGGTTTTTCACACCTATCATGGAGAAAAATGGCAAAAAATGCCAAAATCAGATCCTGCAGTGGTGAAACCACCGATGCAGCAGTGAAAATATAGAGAGTTTGCTGAAGCTCCACCGCTGCAACGGTGAATCCTATAAATATCATCTCTATTTTCTCCAAACAATAGGAAGATGTTTTCGGGAGTTTTGAGAGCTCCAAGGCTATTAAACCAATAGAATATCACAATGCGAAGAAAGAGGAAGCGTTCTCGGAGCGATTTTAGCGACGAATTTTCAGATAACGGTTAGTCTCATTGTTTCTCTCTTTCTCTCTTAGATTGGTTGAATGTTTGTATATGTTCAGCTTGTATTTAGTTGTATTTAGGGTTATGATCATTTGTAGCTGAACTTATATTATCTAGGGCTTGATGTAATTCACAAAAATGTCATTTATATAAAATCTATGTTTCGTTAATGGTTGTTCATGTTTATCCGATTGTGTTTACCGTTATTCCATGTTTATATGCTTGTTTAGATATACTGAGAATACGAGGTTTGACACTCGGGAGAGATAACCCCAGATTTGAACTAGGGTTTAACAACAAAGCGACGATCTAATAACCTGGGAAGGAGTCAGAAAGTGTGCAATCTGTGAAGTTGGGGCGAGACTCATATGACCAAATGTCGTATAGACACTCAAGGGGGACTTCGGCGTTGACGCAAAGTCACATATTAATTCACTTTACACTCGGTAGAGGTAGTGAATGAGATTTCGATACTGAGATTGTTGGATAGGATGAACGCAGTTAATGTAAACAAGATTGAAACGAACACGTTCAAGTGAATAAAGTTAATCCCTAGGCAATAATTTTCCATAAACAACATACCACTATATTAGTATAATTAGGTTAATTAGTTTAATTTAGTTTAGTATATTGTTTTTATAAAAACTACATTTTTATCTCCTAAATAAAATTAGGTTATGATAATTGCGGTATTCAATGACCTTCTAATCCAATCTCTATGGATATGATAACCTTAACTCTTCTAAACTATACTAAAACGTGACCCAGACACTTGCGGTGAAAGTAGCAACGTCTTCACGCGCTACTAAGTTTTTGGCAACATTACCAAAGATTGTGTTTTAGATTGTTGTTGATATTGTGAGTAAGTAACTTGATTTTAATTTAGGTATTTATTTTGTTTATTATTTTTGTTTTGTAGTTTTGTTTTCGTTTTCCTGCAAGGTACTTGAAGATGTTAGATCGACAAGTACTTTTGCATTTCTTTCAATGGGATTCTGAGCCGTTTTATTGTGCTTGGGATCGATACAAGGAATTTCTATTCCGGTTTTCAAATCATCGTTTCTCGAGGGAATGTCAATTACTGAACTTCGTCGATGGGTTATTAGCCGCAACCAGAAATTGGGTTGAAAGAAGAAACGATACGATCTCTTTCAACCAACTAACCGCGGACGAAGCCTATTGGTTGTTGGAAGACATGGCCGAGTTCGATTATCACTGTTGGAATTATTCAACAAGCTACCAAAGCTTGGAGAATAGTTTCACCACTTCGGCGCCATGGATTGACACTCCGGTTCCTGATGTGGAGTCTGCCCCTGAAGGAAATGTTAGCTGAATTTATGGGGGAGACTCAGGCGTTTTGGAAGGAAACGAATGACAGGATCAATAAGCACGTGGATCGTCTCGACAATATTGAGACGGTCTGCGTTGAAATTGATGTGACCGTAACGTCTCTTCAGATGCAAATCGGTCAGCTTATTTGTTTTATTGAGGCTGAGTCAGAAATGGTGGCACTAGAAGACACACAAGCCATATGCATTGAAAGCCACCGTGAGGAATTGGAAACGAGCGAAATGAGCTTGGGATAGTTCAACTATGATTATTTAAATGAGACGGGAACCCAAACATGGATCAACGATTGTGATTTGTCACCATTGGAGATCCAAATTGTGATTCCACCACCGATCCAAGATGATCATATTTATAAGGATCTGATGTGGCTCACTTGTCCTCCGCCGCCATTAGCAACGTTCTTTCATGCCCACCAAGTTCATGAGCCATTGGAGAATCTTGTTAAAAGTTTGAGCCAAATAGAGCCAAATCTCGTCAGTCTTGAGTGCGTTCGAGCCGAAGCGCTTCTTGGGAGGCAACCCAAGTCAAAAATAAGTTAAATCCATTACCGCCGACTTGATTCGGAGGCGAGATCTTGCCTCTCAGGTATGTGTTCTAAACCCTCTTTATTATAATGTTTTATGATTTCATTGGGATCACTGATGGATCGTTGAGGACATTGTCCATTTTAAGTTTGGAGGTGATGTGTAGTATTTTAGTATGTTTAAATGTTATTTAGTTTATTGTATGCATGTTTGTTTAGAGTAGAATGTGTTTATGTTTTGTTATTGTTGCGTGCTGAGTTTTGTGTTCATCTAGGCCATTACCCAATGATGATATTATCCCTTGGTTATTTTTTGAGGTCAAGGGTAATGCTAATTCATGTGTATTCTGTGTGCTTGATAATGCGTTTTGGTAAAATTTATTGTAGATCCTAATTTGCACGTGCACATAAACTCAATGTATAACTATTCAATTGATTTGAGGACAATTATCCATTAGCCAAACTCATGACAATTTAAGGATTCTAGAACCTGATTGAGGGGAAACTTGAGGCGAAATCCTAGGCAAGGTAGTTCAAGAGACGTGATTTAGGCATTCATTTAATTCTCTTGAGCCTTTGAAGCTTACCTTGCTATATGTTTATCCCTCGTTACCCTGTCGAAGTCTATAATGCTGTTTCAATTCTGAACACATAACAAATACTTTGACCAATTGAATTCTTTCCAAACCTATATCACTGAACTAAAGGCACAATTTGAGTGATTCAAGTTAGCATTTGTTAGGGGTGGTCATGGGCCCGGGAACCCGACCAGCCCGCCCAATCCGACCCTATTTTTTTTAGGGCTCGGGCTGTGATTTTAGGGCCCGATCAATTTTAGGGCCGGGCTTGGGCAAGGCCAAAATGTTTTAGGGCCGGCCGGAGATTAATTAAAATATATATACACACACACATTGTTCCCAGCCCAACCCTAATCTATTTCATTTCCCCACCCTCCTCGCCGCTGCGCTAAAACCTAAGAGTGAGAGCTCCATTTCCTACCCTAACCTTATTCTCATTCCTCCATTCCCCGCCTTGTATCGCTGCTGCCATCGATAGCTGATTCGCCATCTTCAATCATTGTCTTACCGTCTTCGATCACTCAGTCACTCATTGTCGTCGATCGCCCAGTCTCAGCTTTGTGCGTCATTGTTGATCGTTGTTGCCGTTCGTCATCTTTGGTTGCCGTAACGGCGTTTTGGTAAGTGGTTAGTTTGATTTGTTCTTGATTTCTATTCCGAATGAGCTCATCATTCCTCCTCCTTTCATTTATGTGACGGAATGAGATACCAGCTTCTGGATTTAACTTTATAGTCTTTATGTTTGATCCACAAATAGAAAAAAAAAAAAAAAAAAAAAAAAAAAAAAACATTCGACTCTATTCTTGCTGTTTATGAAGGCCTTTGCAAACGGGTTCAATTTTTCATTGATTTTCGTACTTCATCTCTCTAGCTTCTGGGTTTCATTTGCCTCTCTCTCTCTCTCTGTTTCGAATTTTTTGTATTTTTTTTACGGACTTTAGGGTTAATTGAAAATTATTTTTAAAATTATATATTAAAAAAAATTATAGGGCCGGGCTTAGGTCCGAGCTTGGGCTTGATTGTTTTGCCTAGGGCCGGACTTAGGAATGGTAATAGGGCCCGATCATAGGGCCAGGCCGAGCTCAGGCTCAGGCCTAGCAAATTCTTGTAATATCCTAGTCAAAGCCCGGCCCGGCCTATGACCACCCCTAGTATTCATGTATGCTACTTGAAGTAAGCGGTTGGGTTTAGAGCGAACTTTTGATTTGTTCGGTATTTGAGTACTCACTTGTCATTTTTTTTTTCATTTTAACCATACCCGTGAAATTCTAATAATTGAATAAGTTTGGGGGTATGGTTGTCGTTAAAAAAAGAAAAGAAAAAAAAATGTAAATATAATTAAAATTTCCATTTCTTTTGACAAATGAGTACATCAGTTTTAAATGATTATTCAGGGTTATTTCCAATTTATCTATGGGGGTTCGAGTGTGATTATGTGCTAAGCGTTGTGCCTTGGGTATCGTTCAGTTAACAACATTAACTTGTTTTATATTTTCGATATACCCTTGGCCATGTTCCTAAATTGAACCAAGACCTATTGATCTTTTTGAACCTCCGAGTCTACATTAGTGGAGAATGGAATCTAGTCAGGCGTATGGAAATCCTAATCCTTTATAGTATAAGTCATGAGTTTCGTTGGTGGATAATCCAATCCGGTTGTTGGATAGTTATATTATTGAGTCTAGCACACACACCTTGAAAGGATCTAAAATGACGTTTACCATTATTGAATGTCGAAATTCTAGAACACCACATGGTGCGTTTTACTCCTGAACTTGATAATATTTGGGGGTTATTGAGGGAAAAATATTTTGGTCAGCTGAATTCAAAACTTGTATGTCGTTATGTTTAGATTGTTTATGTTTAGGTCGTTTGTGTTTTTAATTCATTGTGTTTTTTTATTTTAGTGTGAGTGTTTTGCTCGAGAACTAGCAAAATTCTAAGTTTGGGGGTATTTGATAGTTGTAATTTATCTATTTATTCCCAAGCCGATTTTGGTAGTTTTCGAGTATTTTTATAATGTTTTATTATGTTTTAATATGTTTTTATTTATTTTGTCTTAAATTAGGTATTTGGGGTGAAAATGGACTAAAACGGTCCTAAACAATCAAAGCGGTGGAAGAACGGTGGAGAAAAAGGGTAAAAAAAAGGCCAAAATCAGATCCTACATCCACCACTGCAACAGTGAAAATACAGAGAGTTGTTGAAACTCCATTGTTGCAGCGTTCAACCGCCAAAAATCCTACCGACCTATCCACCGTTGTAGCGGTGATCCCATTGCTGCAGCAGTCAGAGCTTAACATTTTCAGATATTTTGAGATATTTTGAATCTTATAAATATCATCCCTATTTCCCCGCAAACAAAAGGTGGATGTTTTCGGGAGTCTTGAGAGCTCCAAGGCTATTCGACCAATAAAATATCACAACGCGAAGAAGGAGGAAGCGTTCTCGAAGCAATTTTAGCAACGAATCTTCAGATAACAACTAGTCTCCTCGTTTCTCTCTTTCTCTCTTAGATTGGTTGAATGTTTGTATATGTTTAACTTGTATTTAATTGTATTTAGGGCTACGGCCATGTATAGCTAAACATATATTGTCTAGGGCTTGATGTAATTCACGAAAACGTCATTTATATAAAATCTATGTTTCGTTAATGGTTGTTCATGTTTATCCGATTGTGTTTACCGTTATTCCATATTTATATGCTTTTTTAGATATACTGAGAATATGGGGTTTGACACTCGGGAGAGGTAACCCCGGATTCGAACTAGGGTTTAAACATAACGTGACGATCTAATAACCTGGAAGAGAGTTAGAAAGTGTGAAATCTGTGAAGTCGGGGCAAGACTCATATGGCCAAGTGTCGTATAGATGCTCGAGGGAGACTTCGGCATTGACGCGAAGTCACATATTTATTCACTTTACACTCAAGAAAGGTAGTGAATAAGATTTCGATATCGAGATTGTCGGATAGAATGAACGCCGTTAATGTAAACTAGATTGAAACGAACATGTTCAAGTGAACAAAGTTAATCCCTAGGCAATAATTTTCCATAAACGTAATATCACTACATTAGTATAATTAGGTTAATTAGTTTAATTTAGTTTAGTATATCATTATTATAAAAACTATATTTTTATCGCCTAAATAAAGTTGGGTTATGATGATTGCGGTACTCAACGACTATCTAATCCAATCTCTATGGATACGACAACCCTAACTCTCCCAAACTATACTAAAACTTAACCTGTACACTTGCGGTGAGAGTAGCGATGTATTCACGCGCTACCAGTTTCTCCTATAGGGAATTTTACCCCAAATATTACACCATTTATAAATAAATTAGTATTACCAATTATTCCGCTCTGATACCACTTTGTAACAACTCAATTTTTCAATGTCGTCACTCGATTACTCCCTTGAGAGAATTAACACTAAAATCGAATAATCAATATTTCATTATTAATAAAAAATCTAAGAAATTTTACAAACGATGGCAATGATTATGCTCAATTTATCGAGTTAATTTTATAACCTTAAATAATGAATACAATTATTCTATTAATCAAATTCTTCAATTCAATTTTACAATAGTAAATAATAACTATAATTATTACAATAGAAAATCCTATTTTATTTCTAGCGTAGTTTCATTTTCACTGGTCTTGCAATCAAAACTGTGGGGGTTGTGAGCCAACGCTCAGTAGAATTTTAATCCCTTTAATACGTGTATCTAATTAAACCTCCAAATAAACACATAAACGTGTATCTCATATAATTTTCACATAATATGTACTCATAAATATATCATAAAAAATAACAATTATAACAGTAATAACATAAATCACACAATACATAGAAAAATTAAATACATATATTAGAGAAGAGAAATTAAATACATATATTAGAGAAGAGTTACTGAAATTCGTAACCGAAATACTCAAAAATATTCCAAACTCATTTATAGTTAAATAAGTAAATTATAATGATCAATTGGATTCCACATCCCTAGTTTCGTTTTCCAAAACCCCTAATCCGCGGCTCCCAATTCCTTTCTCAAAATAATGATATTTCACCCTTATTCCTTCATTTCATTATTATTATTATTATTATTATTATTATTATATATAAATACCCACAAACACACGTCACATGCCACATATGTGGTTAATATGATTTCCTTCCATATGAAGGAAATCATATTAGCCTTTTATAATTTTTTTTTTATACTAATATCCTTTAAAATAAAAAAAAAATATTAATTATATTTCAACATTTTTAAAAATATATTTTAAATAACACAATAATTTCAAAATAATTAAAAGTCAATTTAAAATTAACATTTAACTTAAAAAATTATCAAATATTATTTATACCATAAATTTGTAAAACAATCCCAAAATATTAAACTTATATAAAACAATATTTTCACAATATAAATTTTTGGGATATTACATAGATTTTAAATTAATAATATATCTATACATGAAGATTTATTTTACAATTCATTTGCATATGTAAAATTATATATTTGTCATTAAAATTTGTGAATATTAAAGATCAATTTTTTTGACTAATTATATATATATATATATATATATATATATATATATATATATATATATATATTATTTGCATATATATATATGTGACTATTAACTTATTATCTATAACTATCAAAATTATATTTTTTTATCATTTCATTTGTAGAAATAAAATCATAATTTTTTTCTTAAAAAATTTAGAAGTAAAAGTTTACTTTTTATTTTTTTAAAAGAAATGAATTTAATATTTCTATATATTATAGTAATAATATATATGTCAACATATACAAGTTTTTTGTACATTAATTTTATACATGAAGTAAATTTACATATTGCACTTAAAAATTAAGAAAAAAATAGTCTATTCATTTTTGTATTGCATATATAAAATTAATAATATTTGGTACAAAAAAAAATGGTGATTCTATATGGGCCCCATAGAAATATATGTTTTAACCCATTAATTTTATCTATTCAACCATAACTCCAAAAATTCATGTCTGCGTGTAATGCCCACTCCAAAATGAAAAATTCATTACTTGAAAAGAGAAAGATGTCCACTCAAATTAAAGAGTTCGTGAGATACATCACTTAGCATCCTTTAAAATAAAAAGAATAAAAAATGTTATGATTGATTGGGTTTAAATTAGTGAGGTCCAATGTAATTTAATTCTTATAAATGGGATTATATTAAAAAAATCCTTAAAAAAAAACACTCAAACTATTTAATGAAAATATAATGTAAAAATATTTTTTTTAAAAAAATGTAACCACAAACATAAATACAGATATTTAATTGAAGAATTTTTTTAAGTAATGTTAAAACACTTGTCGAAAATATTAGATGATATTTTTCACTCAATGTAGAATAGAATTTATATTAATTTAATTATTTTGATAGTTATTGATTTTTTTTTTTCTTTCGTAATAGTTATAGATTTTTTTTTTTTTGTACTTTCATATATTTGATGGAATTATTATCATTTTTTTTTAATTATAACATAAAAAATAAATCAACAGTATTACCTAACTGCAATTGAAATTCATATGACTCTACTACTGTTATATGCCTTATTTGGTCATCTTAATTGTGACATTTTCAAATGTGTCATTTACGAAAAATTACAATATCAACACTTTATTGTTAAATTTATTTTATCAACTTTTTTTTTTTTTAATCATAGCACATAAAAAAAAAAAAAAAAAAAAAAAAAAAAAAAAAAAAAAAAAACAATATATACAAGGGCATGCATCATAAACAGTTCAAAATTTCAATTATTGTCTATGGAAATATCCTTCATCTTTTGATCATGTCATGTGCACATGCTTATTATCAGTCGTTGGGGTGTAAATCGGTCTGTCAGATCGGGGTTAAAAGATTTCAGTCAGCCGACCTGAAGAAAAATTCTAGCAGGTCCCCCAAATGAAGCCAACCGTGTAGCCTCATTACCTCAATCTTATTCAGGTGTGGTCAAGTCAGTCGATTGTCGAGTTACAAGGACAAAAAAACAAAGATGAAATACTAAAAATTTGTAGATATGAAATTTTTGTAGATATAGACGGAGATGGATAAACAATCAAAAAACTTATTAAAGAATTAAAAAAAAAACTTATAGATCGTCACATTGGAGTTAGGGTTTGATAGACGTAGGATTACTAGATGGAGAGATTATTAGACGACATAGGAATCATCATCGCAAGAATCATTGATGCAAATAACATTGAGGAATCATCTATTAGGGTTTAATAGACGACGATGGTGACTCGGGGTGGGGGGTGGAGAGAGAGAGAGACAGAGATAGTAGTAGGAGAATGAGTGACTCTAGGGGTATATATGGGATATTTTCGTAATATGTCATGTTTTGGACGGGGTGGGAGAGAGAGAGAATATTTGCTAAATATATATTATTAGAGTTCAAGATCTGGGTGCATCGGGTATTGGGTGGATGGGTACCGAGCCGAAGTGATTCTGAGTTCGGACTGGTTGGGTTCGGGTGGAAGGAAAAAAAAAACTACTCATAATCGACTGACCCGCCATTGGATAGGGCGGGGTGGGGCTGGTTAACATTTACACCCCTAATTTGTAGACATGATAAATTCCACTAGCACTATATATATATATATTAATCATAATTTAATCTAGAGTATAATGTTTGTATTCAATTTAATTTTAATTTTTTAGCTAACTATATCTTCGTCATTTCTTTATATGAAGTGACTTCCATGACAGAACGTAACAATAGGAAGTTCACATCTATGGAAAGGGGTGTTCGGGACGAGAGGCCTTCTAGCGAATGGTATTAAATGGGAAATAGGTAATGGTACCTCTATAAACTTATGGGTTAATTGGTGGTGTGGGAATAGTCCCCTTGGATACATTCAAACCCAAAAATGTTATGATATGAAAGTTTATGATATTGTTGTTATTGGGAATACTCTAATTCCCGATTAACCAAATATACGTGAAAGCGAAAAAAAACACAAAAATAATACACACACTATTTATGTGGTTGAACACAAATTTTCCAACGTTCATGGACTGTTGCAGATTTTTCACTAAAAGAAGAAAAATTACGAAGTGTTTGTTTATACAGACAACCTTACAACTTGAACCCAATTTACTCCCAAAAATTTTTCTCACAAAAATTCCCACTTTTTCTCTCAAAACCTTTTTAATTAGATTTCTCTCTCTGGGTTGGTTCATCACAAATGAAGGCTGGGATCCCTTTTATAGATCCCTGATTGCAGAAGGCAATTTTCATTTGCGTTTTCTTCTTTTGTCCACAAAAGTTGCACCGCCATGGGCCTCCAAAATCAACGTCGTGTCATTTGATATATTTTTTTTAAAATTACCCAAAATCATTCAAAAGTCGCTACTATATGAGCCCTCAGAAGTAGGGGTCGCTACACGTGTGTTTTTATATTTATTTCAATTAAAATTACTTCAAAAATTATTTAACCAGTCAAACGTTTCAAGTAAATATATTTTTTATTTATTTTTTGAAATAATAAATAATTTTTGAAGTAAATTTTTTTTTCAATTAAATTCAAGTAAAAATTCAATTTAATCAACAAGATGTTTTATTCGATTGACAAGTTAGATCTACACATATAATTTAAACTCATTATTTTCAATGGTTGACTGATTTGTTAAGTCGGTTGATCGACTGAATTAGTTTTCAGAACTTTTTATCTCACTGCTTTAACCAATTAAACGTTTAACTTATTCCATCGACTGTTTGACTTTATTTTTAAATTTAAATTACAACAATAAAAAAAATTAAAATTAACAAACATTTTTTTTTTTTATATATAAAAACGAAATTGAAAAAAAAAATAAAGAGTAAAAAGTAAAAAATATTATTAAAAATAAAATAATAATCAAACTTTCGGAGTATAAAGTGTAAAATAATAGTTGGGTTTTCAAGAACCCATTTGATTTCGTGTCTCTCTGCTCTCTCTATCTCCTTTCTCCCTCTCTCTCCTCTCTCCCTGTTGAACCTTACAGTTGCATTTTGCATGCAAAATGCAGCTGCTTAATTTGTGATTAAATGGTCCCGGCGTTGTGTGAAACCCGGGACTATTTGATCTAAAAAATAATAATAATTTTTTAAAGATCCTGCCCTTATGAATGCCGGGATCATTAAAAAATTTAAAAAATATTTTTTTTTATGATCTCGGTGTTGTGAACGCTAAGATCATTTGAAAAAAAAATAAAAATTCAAACTGATCTCGGTGTTCGAAACACTGGGATTTTAGTCTCGATGTTCAAAATACTAGGATGTTCGACTATTATAATAAAGTTTTGAAACGCGTGTTTTTAAAAAATTAAGTATTGAAATAATATTTATTATGTAAAAAACTCTGCATCGTGCATCCCATTCCACATCCTATTCCAACTACAGTCCGCTGACGAAAATTCCGAGGTGAGATTCCGTGTTGTCGCGGTAAATCCGCTTCACTGTGTCTATAAAGACAAAGTAGGATTCAGCGATCATCAACCCATTTCTATGCTTACTATCTACGCTTTGCTTCCAAGTTCAAACTAAAATGGCCGACGACTCTAAGCTACACTTTGTGATGTTCCCATGGCTAGCCTTTGGTCACATTATTCCATTCCTGGAGCTCTCCAAATTCCTAGCTCAAAAGGGTCACAAAATCTCTTTTATTTCCTCCCCAAGAAACATCGATCGCCTCCCCAAAATCCCCACAAATCTCCCAATTAAATTGGTAAAGATTCCATTGCCGCCGATCGAAGAGCTCCCGGAAAACGCAGAGGCCACCATGGACGTCCGCACGGACGATATTCACTACCTCAAGAAGGCATACGATGGTCTCGAATCCGGTTTGACTCGTTTTCTCGAGTCAGAGTCCCCGGACTGGATCGTTATGGACTTTGCTCCCCACTGGTTGCCGCCGATCGCTGCGAAGTTGGGTATCTCGCGTGTCTTCTTCTCGATCATCAACGCGTGGTTCTTGGTCTTTCTTGGGGCCTCATCGGAGGCCATGATCAACGGCTCCGATGAGCGGACAGCGCCGGAGGATTTCACGGTCCCGCCCAAGTGGGTACCCTTCCCGACGAAGGCGGCCTACAAGCTCTACGAGGCCAATTGGGCTTTCCAGTCCACCAAACTCAACGCTTCGGGATTCACCGATATGTATAGATGTGGATCTGTTATTCAGGGGATCGACGCCATCCTCGTACGCCACTGCAATGAGTTCGAACCCGAATGGCTGACCCTCCTGGAAAACCTTCACGGCCGGCGGGTAATTCCGGTGGGTTTAATGCCACCTCGTCGGCAAAATAACCAGGACGACACAAACGAGACGTGGGTTTCAATCAGAGACTGGCTGGATTCGCAAAACAGATGCTCCGTCGTTTATGTGGCACTGGGTAGCGAAGTAGCACTGAGTCAAGAACAACTCAGTGAGTTAGCTCTAGGTCTAGAGCTATCCGGTTTACCCTTCTTTTGGGCCCTAAGGATACCGCGGTCCAACCCGGTCGATCTTCCCGATGGGTTCGAGGAGAGAATGAAATCGAAAAGGCAAGGAATGGTCTGGAAGGCTTGGGTACCTCAGGTGAAGATACTGAGTCATGACTCGGTGGGTGGGTTTTTGACACACTGCGGTTGGAGTTCCATAATAGAGGGGCTGATGTTTGGGAAACCGCTTATTATGCTGCCATTTTTGGTGGATCAAGGGTTGAATGCTAGGCTACTGGCGGCGAAAGAGGCGGGCGTGGAGGTTGACCGAGACGAAGAAAGCGGCGCGTTTACGAAGGAAACGGTGGCCGAGGCGTTGAGGTTGGTGATGGTGGAAAGCGAGAGGGGAAAGGTTTTGAACAGAGGAAAAGCCAAAGAAATGGGTGTCGTTTTCGGTGACAAGGATTTGCATGATCTGTACCTGGAAAACTTGGTGGTGTATTTTGAAAACCATAGACGTTTGTGCAAGGAAAGTTGATCTTTGATTTTTTGACTACTGTAGTCTTCCGTGATTGTAGTTTATTATAATATTCGAATCCGAAGCAGATATTTAGCCCGTTTGGTTTGTGTTTCTATTCCAACTCAATTCAATTTAAAACTTCTGGGATTAATTTTCGAAAACGCATTTAGTAACACAAAACTTAACTTAATCCAACCAAAAAAATGAGAATGGATTCTCAAATTTCTAAGAAAATGAGAAACAAAAAAAACTTATTTTTTTTTTGTGTAAAAAAAACTCAACCCAGGTGAGGGACACGTTGGGAATAAAAAAAATGTTAGTTGGTCCACTGATCCACTTTGGTGGAGCTCGTTTTCTTTTTCCTTTTAGTTCGTCCATTTTCTTTTTCGTTTTACATCTTTTCTTCCTTGCGTTCTTTGCCATCGCCTCCACTTGTTCCTACTCGCCGCCGTGGTTCGTTCACGACCGTCGACTACCCATCATCATCTTCGTCGAAGCTCACTATTGTCGTGATTTCGATTGCTCACCAAGCCGGCCATCGTCGTCTTCGTCGAAGCTCACTGTCGTCTTCATCCAAGCCATCGTTGTCTTCGTCAGGAAATCGATTTTCGATTTTAATTTCTATTTCGATTTTTAATTTCGAAATCGCGTTCTCAAACACTTTTGGATTTCGATTTGTTCACTTTCATTTTGATTTTTATTTCGATTTTCATTTCGATTTTCCTTTCGGGTTCGTCTGCTCTATTTCGATTTTAGATTTCGAAATCGAAATCGATTTTCATTTAGGGTTCGTCTGCTCGATTTTGGGTTCGATGAAGATGAAGATGAAGATGAAGACGAAGACGAAGAGGAAGATGAAGGGATGAAATCGGTGAAGATGAAGACGAAGGAATAGAGTAGAAGAAAAGAGAAAAAGGAAACGAAAAAATAAAAAGAAATAAAAAAAAATTGTTTATAAATAATTTTAGAATAATATCGTTACCAAACGCGATTCTATTCTCAGCACAAAAAAAAATTGACGTTGCCAAAAGTAATTTTGTTTCCAGTAAGAAATACAATTCTCAACTTAATTCAACCCAACCCAACCCATTCCAATTGGGTTGAGAAAAGTGGGAACACTAACCAAATGCCACCTTAGTTTATCTTTTTACAATATAATTTATTATAATATTCGTAGCTCAGTAGATATTTAGTTTACCTATTTTGTAGAAGGTCTAGACTTCTACTCTTTCCTCCAAACATTTATAATAATGATTACAAGAATAATTAAAAAATTTATTTCAATACACTTACGCATGTTTTTGGCGAGAGATAATGTAATTTGTTGGTGTCAAAATTTGGTAAATATCTCCAGTATGGTGGGGGCAGACGACACGTGTGAATTTCTTGCTGAGCTCGATGTGGTGTATTATAGAAATTGAGCTCCAAGCTTGGTAAACTTTTGACGCTCTGAGAATTCCTTGTACTCCGAATTGAAGTCCACTCTGGACTCCGTTTTGAGCTCCACTCTAGATTTTGAGCTGAGCTCCTCTAGATTTTGAGATGAATTCTAACTTCGTACTCTGAGCACCTACATAAAGACTCATCAGGGTTGTACCTGGTGAAGTCCCTCCGGCATGAAAGTAAGTTTTCGGGGGAGAAAACTAAAGTGCTCTTGAGTGAATAAGAAGCCATACCTAGTGGCAGTAGATGCCTAGGAGTATAAATAGGGAGTAAGGCCCTATTAGTGCCGCTGAATTAGGGACTCCGGTTTAGTTAATTAGCCTAATCTGGTAACCAACTAATGAGCTTGCAGATAAGGGTTCTAAGCACCCGGATTGGGCTTTTGGCCCCACCAAGAGAAGTCCATGGGCCGACCCAATTGAAATGGAGATGAAGGGCGCGTTTTAGCCCTTTCAATCGAATATGAGGTTAAGAGGATGTCTGGATGGTTTCGAGGCCCTCCATTTGATAATCAGCCGAGTTGGGGGGGGGGTACTCGGAGCCCTCAGCTCAGCGCCTTGGCATTCAGGGTGGTCATAGGTCTTCTGATTAAGAATCTGCCAAGCTAAGTGTGCTCGGAGCCCTCAACTCGGCACCTCGGTCTTCAAGGCGATTTTGAGCCTTCCTATTGAGCATCCACCAAGCTAAGGGTGCTCGGAGCTCCCAACTTGGTACTCTGGTCTTCAAGGTGGTCTTGAGCCTTCTAATTGAGCATCTGCCAAGCTGAGAGTGCTCGGAGCCCTCAGATTAGCACCTTGGTCTTCAGTGTAGTCTTGAGCCCTCCAATTGAGTATCTGCCGAACTGAGGATGCTCGGGGCCCTCAGCTCGGCACCTTGGTCTTCAAGCCGATTTTGAGCCCTCCAATTGAGCATCCATTGAGCTGAGGGTACTCAGAGCCCTCAGGTTGGCACCTTGGTCTTCAAGGCAGTTTTAGGCCCTCCATTTGATGACTAGTCGAACTGAGGGTGCTCAGAGCCCTCAGTTTGGCACCTTGATCTTCAGGGCGGTTTTAAGCATTTCAATTGAGCATCCACAAAGTAAGGGTGCTCGGTGCCCTCATCTCGGCACTTTGGTCTTTAGGGAAATTTTAGGCCCTCCAATAGAGCATCTGCCAAGCTGAGGGTACTCGGTGCCCTCAGCTCGCCACCATGGTCTTCAGGGAAGTTTTAAGCCCTTTGTTTGATGACTAGCCGAGCTGAGGGTGCTTGGAGCCCCCAATTTGGCACCTTGATCTTTAGGACGATTTTAGGCCCTCTGTTTAATGACTAGCTGAGCTGAGGGTATCATCAGGGCGGTTTTAGGCCTCCCGTTTGACGACTAGCCGAGCTGAAGGTTCTCGGAGCCCTCAACCTGACCTTTTTTTTCCACACTTGAGGTTTTGGAACCTTAAATTAAATGTTTAGGAATCCCTTTGCACTTGTGGGTTTGGATATGTGGCTTATCTACCAAATTTTCCTCTATCAATTGCCCCTCGTCACGAGCATTTGACTGTAATTATAGATGTTTGGGATTCCGAACGCTCAACCAGGGATATTCAGGACACGTTGCTCAAGGCGTGCCTGGCACGTGCGCATAAACCCTGGCTTGCTAAGGAAGCTAAAACGTACGGTAGTTGGATGATCGCCACGTGGGATCGGGCACGCGGAGAATCTCTATATCAAAGTCCCAGTCACAAGCCCGATCTGGACTATCAAGTCAGAAATGGATGACAATAATGTCATAGAGTGCCGGAATTAGTACACCTTCCCAAACTCGGTAGAGACGATCGTCCCCGGGCCTAAAGACCGGGCATGTATGTCTTCGTTGGGCTACATGACCTTCTTCAAACATCAGTTGGAGACAGGTCTACGGTTTTCTATCCACTGGTGGATCCATTCCGTTTGTACGGAATATGGGTTGTGTCCCTCACAATTCACTCTGAACGAATGAGGGCGGTGGTGACAACATCCATAATCTTCTGGGCCGAGGGGATTGAGCCAAGCATAGAGCTCTTAAAGGCCATCTTTTATGCCAATCTGCTTCCCTGAGGTGCTGATGGTACCACATCTCCTCCAAGTTGACCTTCTTAATTGACTTGGACTTGTCCATTTACAATTAGAAGCCCCAATTCTTCTATCTCGGGGGGAGTGGTTGGAAGTTAGGCCTAGACGATGAGAAGAAATATCCTATTTAGATGGAATGGGAGAAAGTTGGTAAGAACATGGCCCTCAAGAGGGGATACTAGGTTTTCAGGGGTTTTCAAGGACTTGAGAATTTCTAACTCTCTCTATTTTTGCGCAGTTCTTGAGAAGCCCATGAAGAAGAGGGGTGCCCTGAGCAAGACGATCATCGATCAGAGGGACAAGGTTCTTAGGACGGTGTACAAGGAGGTGAGGACATTGCTCACTTCCCACCTATTTGATATATTATGGTACCGATTACTTTCCCTGCCCCCCATTCATGCTGTTCCAGCCGACTTAAAGAACGATAAGTAGTTTATGTTCGGTTAATTTTCTGTACTACAATCTTTCGTCGATTCACACTTTAATTCTTTGTTTATTCCTGCAGCTAAAACGTATGGTAGTAGTAACGAGCTGCACATTGTTGATATGCTGCATGACAGATTCGAGTGTATTCTCTTCTCTCTTCCAATAAATCCAAGTTGAGAGCCAGAGTGGTGTCATTTTTCTCTTGGTCGTGGTCCTTTATTTCCATTCTTAGAGTTGGCATCTCAATCTCTGTAGGGATTATGGACTCTGACCCAAATGTCATCACGAAAAGAGTTTCTCCAATTGGGGTCCATGAGGTTGTATATCGCCCATAAGACGGGGAACATATCCTCCACCTACTTACCCTTTGCTTTGTCAAGTTTGGTCTTCAATCAATGTAGGATAGTTCGATTGGTAACCTCGACTTTGCCGCTTGCTTGCGAATGACCATGAGAGGTGAAATGAGTTCGGATACCAATGTTTGAGCAGAAGTTGGCGAAGAGGTTGTTGTCGAACTGAGTGCCGTTATCGAACACAATGGCCTTTGGAATGCCAAACCTACATATCATGGACTTCCAAACAAAGTCGCGGATTTTCTCTTTCATGATGCATGCCAAGGGCTCTGCCTCGACCCATTTGGTGAAATAATCAATGGCCACCACCAAGAATTTTCTTTAGCCGGTGCCCTTAGAAAAAGGGCCAAGTAGATTAATCCTCCACTGAGCAAATGGCCACGGGCTTGTCATCGGTACCAGGGCGGTTGGAGGCACATGAGGGTGTTTGACACTTGTCATATTTTTAATGAATTTCGTTGAGTCCTCAAGCCTATTCAACTAGTAATACCCTTGGCAAAGTAGCTTGCTGGCTAGGGACTTGCCCCCCGAATAGTTGCCACATATCCCCTCGTGGACATCTCTTAGAACATACTCGGTTTCTTCCAACTGAAGGTACCTGGAGTAAGGGCCAGAGAAGAACCTTTGGTACAAAACTCCACAGGTGATGCAACATCTCACTGATCAATAACGCATCCTTCTGGCCTTAGCACAATCATCCGATAATGTCCCGTCTTCCAAGTACCGCCGTATGGGGTCCATCTAGGTTGGTTGGTTGTTGAGCTTGAAAATTGATGCCATTTGGTTGGACATCATGGTACTCGGTGAATCCAAATACTCCACGGTCATACTTCTTATCAAGGTCCTTTCCACCACCGAAGCGAGATTGATTAGGGCATTGGAATGCTTATTCTCTACATGGGCTATTTGCGTTACTTGGATTTTTTCAAAACATTCCATTAGCATCTTGGCCCTCTCCAAGTATACGGCTATGCTCAGATCCTTAGCCAAATATTCCCTATTGACTTGGTTGACCACCAGCTGGGAGTCATAGAAGACGATTAGCGTTCTCACGTTAAAGTCCTGGGCGAGGCGAAGACCAACGAGCAGTGCTTCATATTAAGCTTCATTGTTGGTTTCTTTGAATTCTAATCTGAGGGCGTACTCGACTTCCTCTTTGTATGTGGCCACGAGGACCATTCTTGCCCCTTAGCCGTTCACATTGGAAGACCCGTTAATGAAAATCTTCCAAGTGCCGGACTGGAGTCCTATGCTGAGCTTATCAATGTCTTCTCTTCTTTTGGTGCCTTAGTTCTCTGGTCATCACTAGTGGTCTCTTGGTCGTCGGGGAAGGTGAGCTCGGCGATAAAGTCGGCTAAAACTTGGCCTTTAATTGTAGTCATTAGTCAGTACTTGGTAGTGGAATATTATGTTGCTACTTTCATCGCAAGTGTACGGGTTAAGTTTTAGTAGAGTGGGAAGAGTAGGGGTTGTCGTATCCATAGGGCTAGGAATAGATCGTCGCTAATTACCGCGATTGTCATAATCTAACTTTATCTAGGCGACTCAAATGTAGTTTTTGTTAATAAAATATACTAAACTAAATTAATTACTATAATACTAATATGACGTTTAAGGGATTATATTGCCTAGAGACTAATTTTGTTCACTTAAACATGTTCGATTCAATCTAGTTTACATTAATAGAGTTCATCCTATCCGATAATCTAGGTATTGAAATCTTACTCACTACTTCTCTCGATGGTAAAGTGAATGAATATGCGACTTCATGTTAACGCCGACGTCTCTGTCTAGCGTCTATACAACACTTGGTCACATGAGTCTCGCCCTAACGTCACGGGTTGCACACTTTCTAATACTCTTCTGGGTCATTACGTCATCGCGTTGTATTTATACCCTAGTCCGAATTCGGGGTTAGCTCTCCTAAGTGTCAAACCCCGATTTCTAAAACCAACCACAATACCAATACAAGCCTACTATGGAAGTAATAAAATGGTAAACACAATCGGATAACGAAGAACAATCGTTAACAAAATATCGATTTATACAAACAAAGTTCTCATGAACTCAATCAAACCCTAGACAATATATGTTTAGCTACACATGGCCATAGCCCAATATTCAACTACAAACTAGCTAAACATGATAAAAACTATCAAAGGTTTAAGAAATAAATAGAGAAACAAAGGAGAAAAGCCATTATCTGAAGAACGGGTGATTCTGCTTCCAAGATTTCTGCTCCAATCTTGTTTCTTCTTCTTCTTCTTCTTCAATTTGATGATCTCTTCCCTTTAGTATTGTCTTGGATCTCTTAAGACTCCCCAAAAAACGTGCTCATAGGTGTGGGAGAGAAGGAGATATAAATGGGATAAAAAATATTAACAAAATATCCCAAAATATCTAAAATATCTGGAATTAGATCATCGCTGCAGTGGTGAGAAATTAGTAGACATTCTGCTAGATGACCGCTGCAGTGGTGAGAAGCACTATTGCAATGGTGAGGTTTATTGCTGTAGCGGTGGAATGACAGAAGGTTTCTATTTTATTTATCACTACAGCGGTGGTTTTACCGTTGCAACGGTAGGCTTGCAGTCCTGAACTTTGCATTTTTTTGCTCTTTTTACATTGATTTACTTGATTATGAACCGTTTTCGTCCATTTTCATCCCAAACACCTGATTTATAGAAAAACAAATGAAAACGTATTAAAACATATTAAAACACTATAATAATACTCGAAAACTACCAAAATTGATTTGGGAATATATAGATAAATTATACCTATCAGTACTCATTGTGGATTTGGCCAAGCTCAAGGCTATGCTTCATTGTCTTCTCTAAGATATTGAGAGAGTGCAGAATCTGCTTGAATGGATGGTCGGTTAGGACGATGATGGTGTACGCCTGGAATTATTGCTTCAGTTTCTTTGAGGCCACCAGCAAAGCGTAAGCGAGCTTCTCAAACTTGGTGTACCTCATCTCAGTATCTGTGAAGACTCTATTAGAGTAGTATATAGGGTGTTGGGCGCCAGGTTCCTTTCTTATCAGTGTCGCGCTAACCGCCGTTGATGAAGCAGAGATGTACAGGTATAACTCTTCACCCATTTTCGGGGGGCTGAGCAAAGAAGTAGATGAGAGGTTTCGTTTGAGCTCTCGGAACACTGTCTCACACTCTTCTATCCATTCAAAGTTGTTGCCTCTTAACACTTTGAAAAAGGGGAGACACTTCTCTAAGGCACGCGAGATGAACCGATTCAAGGTAGCGAGTCTTCCTGTGAGCATCTAAACCTTATTTTTGTTTCTAGGAGAGGTAATCCCCAACATGATATTTATCTGGTTGGGGTTTGTATCGATTCCGCGCTGGGAGACCATGTATCCTAGGAACTTACCCGCAGAAACTCCAAAGATGCACTTGTTGGGGTTGAGTTTCATACGATGAGCCCTGAGCTTATTAAAGAAGTTTTGGAGGTGCTCGACATGGTCGGGAGCCATAGAGCTCTTGACCAACATGTCATTGATGTAAACCTCCATTGTCAGTTCGATTTCCTCCTTGAATATTTTGTTTACTAGGCGCTAGTAGGTGGCCCTAACGTTGCGCAGACCGAACGGCATGACCTTGTAGTAGTATATTCCCTTATCCATGATGAAAGATATTTTTCTCTTGTCGGGAGAGAACATGGGTATCTGGTTGTACCCGGTGTACACGTCTAGGAAACTTAGGAGCTCATACCCTACTATGGTGTCGATGACTGTGGCGATCCTTGGGAGGGAAAAAAGTCATTAGGGCATGTTTTATTTAAGTCCTTGAAGTCTACACACAAGCACTACTTATTACCGGCTTTGGGGCGAGGACCACGTTAGATAGCCAGTCCGGGAACTTGACTTTCTTTACCACATCCAATTTTATCAACTTGTCAATTTATTCCTCTATGATTTTTTTCTACTCATGGTGGAATTTTCTTTGTTTTTGCCTTACAGGCTGGTGGTGCGGGTCAGTGTGCAAGCAATGTAAAGCCATACTTGGGTTAATTTTTGCTAGCTCATCGTGCGACTATGCGAAAACATCATAATTTCTTCGAAGAAGGTCAGTAAGCTCGACCACTGCTCTGGACTTAGTCTTGCCCCTATCCTCTCTGTCTTCTTCTTTATTGTGGGGTGAATGGAAACTTCCACCAACTCTTCGTGTGGTTGGGGATCGGCTTCCTCTTCTCAGGGGTCGTCGATGGGCACTAACCTAGGTCTCTCGTCCAGAGCCATGAGCTCTGAGTTATTGGGCTCTAGCTGAGGAGTGATTTATTTACCAACAAATCAAGTACTTTTGAGTTCAAATATTTATGGGTTTTCAAGCATTTTTGTTAGTTTAAGGTATTTTTGTGTTGTTTGGTAGGAATATAAATAAATGGGAGAAAATATACAAAATCAATATAGGTGTTGTAACTTCAAGACTAATTTTGACCAATATGCAATCTGATTTTGGAAACACTTAAAAGATGGAAGTTCTATCTTTACGTCTTAGCTTTCCATAGACTTTTGAATCACCTCAGTAAGAGTTTATAAGAGAAAGTTATAGCCAAAATACAAATCAGGCATCAGTGTTGTCAAAAGCGCGCTGCAGCGTGCTCCCATCAGCGTTGATGGGCTGGCTTTCTGCAAAAAGCGTGTTGTAGCATGAAAAAACATATTGTAGCATCGTTTGCATCATCTTTAACCCAAAAACCCTACCTTTTAGGCTTATTTATACCCCTTTACGGCTTAAACCAAAGGGGAGGCGATTTTGGGTGAGAAAACACTCGATGGTGGCGATTTGATGCAAAATTGAGGAGGAAAATACCATTGGTGACACTTGGGATTGAAGATTTGGAGCTCAAACCCACAATAAGAATTTTATCTTCCCTTCTTTCTCCCTAATCTTGATTTAATTTCGTATTTGTAATATTGTATTGAACATGTTTACATTTATAAATTTATTGAAAAGATTGGTTATGGATTTGTCGATGTTGAGCTAATATTTAGATCTTGGGCTTGATGTAGTCTCGTTTAAACCATGTTTAGATTATTTTGTTAATTGTTAGTTTTTATTCCATGTTATGTATCTCTTAAGCTTAATGTGTTTGATACATGGGGCCAATGAATTAGATAATTTAGGGTTGTGAATTTTATAATCGGGAGAGATTTAGTTCGTAACTGGAATTGGGAGTGCATAACTTAGGTTGTTGTGAGTCTGGGAGGAAATAAACACCTAAGTAATCTAGTTGGGAATTTAGGATTTTGTGAAATCAGGAGGTGATTGGTAGTGAATTATTTGTCGCTACGATGCCGCAAGTGTATGGGTCAAGTTTAATAGTATGGGAAGAGTAAGGGTTATTGTATCCACAGAGATTAGTTTAAATTGCCGTTAGTTTAAATTACCGTTAAGTACCACAATTATCGTAACTCAACTTTATTTAGGCGTCCAATTTTTAAGTTTTTTGTAAATATAAAATAAAACAAAAATAAATACAAATACAAAAATAAAATAAAATATGGATTATCAATGAACAAAAGTTCTAGGGGCTTGATTTCATCTCGTTATTCCCATGTTGTCCTATTAAGTAAATTAATAGTCAATTACGTTCATTCAATAATCAAGGTCCCTGTGCTATTACTCTCTCACTACCTCTCCTGAGCGTCAAGTAAGAGAATATATAATCACTTCAATACTGATATCCCTATCCCGTATTTAGGTGAAAACATTCGTTAAACCCAACCTTATAAATTACGCAAACTCTAAATATCTCCCGATTTATGAAAACTTACGTTGTGTTTAACCTAAGTCCGAACCCGAGATTACCTTTTTCGAGCGTCAAATCCCTAATTCTCAATTCTACCAAAATACTGTATGTGAGATTAAATTGGAAGCATTAAGAAGGCAAACACAATTGAATAAAAAAATTTATTTGGTAAATCTAGAACTTGATCACCTCCAAATTTCACAAATCCTAAATTCCCAACTAGATTACTTAGATATTGATTTCCTCCTGGACTCACAATAACCTAAATTACGCACTCCCCATTCTAGTTACGAATTCAAACTCTCTCAAGTATAAAATTCACAACCTAAAATCGTCTAGCTTATTGGCCACATGAATCAAGCACATTAGGCCTAAGAGATGCATAAAATGAAATTAAATCTAACAATTAAAAAAATAATCTGACACGATTCATACGAGACTACTTCAAGTCCTAGATCTAGATTACAAACACAGCATAGAACAATCCAAAACTAATATTTTCAATAAATTCGTAAATGTAAACATGTTCAACGCAATATTACAAATACAAAATCAAATCAAGATTAGGGAGAAGAAAAAGAAGATAAACTCTTATAGTGGGTTTGAGCTTTAAATCTTCAATTCCAAACTTGGATTTGTATCTCCAATGGTGTTTTCCTCTCTAGTTCCGCCTCAAATTGCCACACCATGGGGTTTTTTCCACCTAAATCTAGCCCAAAAATCCCTCACCTATGTTTTTTTCTCTCTAAAAATTGCCTACCATGGGTATGGAGGCTTAAAAGAATATTTATAGAGATCCAAAATTAGGGTTTTTGGGTTTCTTTCTGATACAGGCTGAAGAGAGTACGCTGCAGTACGGTATGGGCAGTGCATACTGCCAAAAACATGCTGCAACACGGTTTTGGCAAATCTGAATTTGGTTCGTATTTTGGCCATAACTTTCGCATCCGAACTCCGATTGAGGTGATTCAAAAATCTATAAAACTATAAGACATAGATATACAACTTTCATGTTTTGAGTTCCAAAATTGGATTTAATCATGGTCAAAATTGGCCTTGAAGTTATAGCACTTGCACGCATGATGAACTGTATTAACCCAAATCACCTCCTTTGATCACATTTTCGTCTTTTCTCCTAATTATTTAAAATTTCTACAAAACAACACCAAAAACACATTAAACTAACAAAAATGCTTGAAAACATACAAATATTTGAATATAAAAGTACTTGATTTGTTGGTAAATAAACCACTAATCAGTGATCAAGTTCTAGATTTACCAACTAGGTTTTCTATTCAATTGTGTTTGCCATCTTAATGCTCCCAAAATATACTCCCACATGGTATTTTGGGTTGAATTGAGAACTTGGGATTTGACACTTGGGAGAGGTAATCTCGAGTTCGAACTTAGGTTAAACACAACGTAAGCTTTAATAGATCGGAAGATATTTAGAGCTTGCGTAATCTATAATGTCGGGTTTAACGAATGTTTTCACCTAAATACTAGTTAGGGATATCAGTATTAAAGTATTTATATATTCTCTTACTTGACGCTCGGGAGAGGTAGTGAGAGATCAAGAGGACGGGGACCTTGATTATTGAATAAACTAAATTAACTAATAATTACTTAATAGGAAAACATGGCAATAACGAGATGAAATCCAGCCCCTAGAACCTTTGTGCATAGAAAATCCGTACTTTATTTTGTTTTTGTATTTATTTTAGCTTAGTTTTATTTTTTTATAAAAACCCAAAAATTGACTGCCTAAATAAAGTTAGGTTACAATAATCATGGTAATAAATGACAATTTAAACCAATCCCTGGGGATATGACAACCCTATTTTTCGTATACTATTAAAGCTTGACCCGTACACTTGCGGTGTGTAGCGAAAATAAATCGCTACCACTAGCTCTATAATTGATTACTATTTTCTCTTCTCCAACACCCTCCGGGTATAGGCCTTGGAGGACTCCTGGTTTCCTTTCACTTCTCTTATACCCTTCTCAGTGGGGAACTTCATCGACTGGTGGTAAGGAAAGCATACCGCATTGAGGGCAGCTACCATGGGTCGACCCATGATTGTATTATAGAGGGATGGCCTGTCCACGATCAGGAAATTTGTTTACACCATTTAAGTTTGGGAGGTAGGTTCCCACCGTGACGAGTAAGGAGACCCATCCTAGCACGTTGACCACATCCCCTCCCAAAATCGACCAGGGGGCCTTAGAGAGCTACACGGTGCCGGGATCTATTCTCATATTCTGAAATGCCCACTGGAAGATGATGTTGTCAAAGTTTCCTTCATCCACTAGGATCCTTCCCATCTTATAATGGTTGATGAGGGCGACGATGACGAAGGCATCGTCTTGGGAGACGTCCACCCCCTAGAGATCAGCCTCGCTAAAAGAAATAACATTATATAAGGTAGTAGACTTTAGGTACCTCAAAATGCAAATACCTGCATTCATATGTTGTTCTCCAAATTAATGCATAAATTGGCTAACAATACTCAATGCATAAGTTAAATGTGGTCTGGTATGAGATAAGTACAATAATCTTCCTACAAGTCTTTTGTATCTTCTTTTGTCAACTAGTACCTAGTTGGGCTCAACACATAGCTTTAGACCTTTTTCTACTAGTCGATTAAATGGTTTATATGCTGACATACCAGTCTCTCGTAATAGATATAGAGCATAATTTCTTTGAGACAAAACTATCCCTTTGTTCGATGATAGGTGTGATCTACCTACGTATTTCCAAACCAATTTTGTTAGTTTTGGAGTAGTTTTAAAGTTATTTTTATATGTTTTTATTCTTTTTGTATTAAAACAGGTGCGTGGGGTAAAAAGGTATGAAATCGGAGCATAAACGATCAAATCGTATCGAGAACGGTCAGAGAACGGTGGAAAAATGAGCAAGGCGGCAAGATTCCGCAAACAAGCCCACCCCCGCGGCGTCCAGACCACCGCCGTAGCAATGAGGATGCAGATAGTTGATTTCTTGCTGAACATCCACCGCTGCGGCGCTGAGATCCACGGCTACGGTGGTGAACCAATTTTTTTTTTTCCTAATTCACCGCCTTTTCCATCGCCTCGGCGAGCCTTTAACCGACATACTTCACCACCGCGGCGGTGGCCTCTACGCAGTGTTAGATATTTATTTTAGATATTTTGTCTATTTATACCCATTTTCTCCCATCTCCTTTGCACCCCCCGGCCATTACAGCCCTTAAGGCATAGGTTAGTATATAAAGAGAGTATGGGAAGTGCTCAAAATATCTGAAGGAGAAGATCAACACGCGGAGAAGGATAATCGTTCGGTGGACGGTTTTAGCGGCTAATCTTCAGATATCGGCTAAGTCACTCGTTTTTCCTTTTATTTCTTATCTTCTATGTATGTTTGAGCATGTTTAGCCTATTTTTAATTGTAGAAACGGCTATGGCCTTAGGTTAAATGTGGATTATGTATTGGATGAATATTGTTTATAAAAATGTAGTTTTGGTTTAGTTGCGTTTCTTTGATGATTGTTTTTCAATGTTTGAGTGTGTTTATCATATTATTTGTTTATTGTGCTTAGATTTATATATTGAGAATATATGGTTTGAAAAATCCCAGATTCGGATTAGAATAAATAAACGCCACAATCCGATAACCCGGTCGGGATTAGGATTGTGGACAATCAATGACGTTGGGGCAAGACTCATATAACCTAGGGTCGTTAAGACGTTGAGGGGGACTTTTTCATTGAATCAAAGTCACGTATTTTCCCATCTTACACTCGGGAGAGGTAGCAGAAGAGTTTTAAATACCGAGATTGTCAAATAGGTCGAATACCATTATTGTAAACTAAATGAAATCAAACGCGTTTAAGTAAATAAAGTTAATCCCCAGATAATCCATCCCATAACTATCTCATATTAGTAATTAATATAGTTAAAGTATTATTTTAGTATTAGTATTAAATTATATTCCATTTTTTTCGCCTAGATAAAGTCGAGTTATGACAATCGTGGTACTCGATAGTAATCTCAACCAATCCCTGTGGATACGATACCTGACCGAAAGGTCCATTATACTAAAACTTAATTTGTACGCTTGCGGTGAAAGTGACAACACTTAATTAGTGGCCACTAAGTTTTTGGCGCCATTGTTGGGGATTGTATTTTTGATTATTTTTGATATCATGAGTAAATAACTTGATTTTAATTTAGGCATTTTTTAGTGTATATTTCTTTGTAGTTTTATTTTTGTATTTCTTATGCAGGGTACTTGGCGATGTTAGATCGACAGGTATTGATGCATCCCTTTCGACGGTATTTTGAATCGTTTATAGTAAGTGGCCACGTACATAAGCTGGTGAGGCGTGTCATTGAAATATCGAGCCGAACAAAGCAATATCTCGCCAAGCTTGAGGACGTTCTGAATGTGTCGGGCTGACGACCATAAACCAAGCGCTCCTTGGGAGGCAACCCAAGGTACAAATAAGTTAGATACATCTCCGTCGATTTGGGATCTCGCCTCCTAGGTATGTGTTCTAAACCCTAATCTTCATTATAATGCTTTATCATGTCATTGGGATTGCTGACTAGGTTGTTTTGGGCATTTCCTGTTTGAGTCGGGTGTGATGTGTAGTACGTTTATTTATGTTTTCGTTAGTATGTTTTATTGTTTCTACATGTACATGTCTGTTTAGGATAATTTTTGTGTTATGTGCTGGGTTTTGATGTCATCTGGGCCATTACCCGATGATGAGTTTGTCCCCTGGTTGTTTATTGAGGTTGAGCGTAAAACTCATGCATGTATGTTCTGTGTGCTCAATGTTACGTTTTAGTAAAAGTTATTATAGATCCTACTTGCACGAGCATGTTAACTCAATATAAAACTGTTAGATCCTACTTGCACGAGCACGTTAACTCAATATAAAACTGTTAGATCCTACTTGCACGAGCACGTTAACTCAATATAAAACTGTCTAATTGATTTGAAAACGATTATTTGTCACCAAAATTCATGACATTAGGGTTTCTAGAACTTGATTTGGGGGAAATTCGAGGCGAAATCCTAGGCGAGATAGTTCGGAAGACATGATTTAGGCATTCATTTTCTCGCTTGAGCCTTTTTAAGCTTACATTGTTAAATTATTACCCCTCGTTACCCTGTCGAAGCCTAAATGCCGTTTCAATTCTGAACACTTAACCAATACCATGGTCAATTGAATTCTTTCCAGTCCTTTATCGCTAAGCCAAAGGCACAATTTGAGCAAATAGTTAGCATTCAATATTCTATTTGAAGTGAGCGGTTGGGATTAGGGAGACTTCTAATTGGTTCGGTATTCGAGTACTCACTTGTCGTTTTTCGTTCATATATCACACACCCCTTAAGTTGTACAAATCCAACAAGTTTGGGGGTGTGTTGTGTTTTTTTTTTTTTTAAAAAAACAAAAAAACCAACCTATATAAATATAGTTTTATTTTTGTTTCCTTTTGCCAAGTGAGTACGTCATTCTTAATATATGTTCAGGGTTGTTTCAAATGTATCTATGGGGTTTCGAGTGGGAAAGTGCCAAGCGATGCGTCTTGGGTAACGTCAAGTCATCAATGTTAACCCATTTTTCTCTTTCAAATTTACCCTAGGCCATTTGTCCTAAATCGAACCAAGACCTATTGATCTTTTTGAACTTCTGAGCCTACATTAGTGGAGAATAGATCCCAGGTCAAGCCTATGGATTCCCTATACCTTCGGGTTCTTTCTGTCATGCGCTTATATGGTGGATAATTCAATCCGATTAACAGATAGTTATATATTTGAGTTTTAAACACACACACTTTAATAGGATCTATAATGGCACTTACTATTATAAATGTTAAAATTCTAGAACACTACATGGTGTGTTTTATGCCTGAACTTGATAGGATTGGGGGCCGATGAGGGATAGTTCATTTGGCCGGTAGATGATACTCAAAACTTGCACATATTTGTTTTTCGTGTTTTTTATTTTTTTATTTTTAGTACTTAGTTTTTATATTTTCATTTATTGTGTGGGTGTTTTGCTCGAGGACTAGCAAAATTCCGAGTTTGGGGGTAATTAATAGGTGTGATCTACCTAAGTATTTTCAAACCATTTTTGTTAGTTTTAGAGTAGTTTTATAGTTATTTTTATATGTTTTAATATGTTTTTATTCTTTCTGTATTAAAACAGGTGTGCGGGGTGAAAATGTATGAAATAGGAGCATAAACGATCAAATCGTATCGAGAACGGTTGGAGAACGGTGTAAAAATGGGCAAGGCGGCAGGATTCTATAAACAAGCCCATCGCCACGGTGTCCAGACCACCGTTGCGGCAATGAAGATGCAAAGAGTTGATTTCTTGCTGAACGTCCACGGCCGCGATGGTGAACCAGCAGAAACTTTTCCTAATTCACCGCCTTCTCCATCGCCTCGGTGAGTGTTTAACTGACATACTCTACTGCTGCGGCGGTGAATCCCACGGCCGTGGCGGTGGCCACTGTGCAGTATTAGATATTTATTTTAGATATTTTGTCTATTTATACCCCTTTTCTCCCCTCTCCTTTGCACCCCTCAGACATTACAACCCTTAAGGCTTATGTTAGTATATAGAGAGAGTATGAGGAGTGCTCAAACATATCCAAAGGAGAAGATCAACACGCGAAGAAGGAGAATCGTTCGGTGGACGATTTTAGCGGCTAATCTTTGGATATCGGCTGAGTTCACCTGTTTTTCCTTTTATTTCTTATCTTCTATTTATATTTGAGTATGTTTATCCTATTTTTAATTGTATAAATGGCTATGGCCTTAGGTTAAACGTAGATTATGAATGGGATGAATATTGTTTATTAAAACGTAGTTTTAATTTAGTTGCGTTTCTTTGATGATTGTTCTTCAATATTTGAGTGTGTTTATCATATTTTTTGTTTATTGTGCTTAGATTTATGTATAGAGAATACGGGGTTTAACAAATCTCAGATTCGGATTAGAATAAACAAATGCCACGATCCGATAACCCTGTCGGGGTTAGGATTGTGGACAATCAATGACATTGGGGGAAAGACTCACGTGACCTAGGGTTGTTAAGATGTTGAGGGAGACTTCTTCATTGACTTGAAGTCACGTATTCCCTCATCTTACACTTGGGAGAGGTGGTGGTGGAGTTTTAGAGCTGAGATTGTCGATAGGGTAAACACAACACATGAAATCAATGACGTTGGGGCGAGACTCACGTGACCTAGAGTCGTTAAGACATTGAGGCAAACTTCTTCATTAACACGAAGTCATGTTATATCCCTCGTCTTACACTCGGGAGAGGTAGCGAGGGAGTTTACGAAATGAGGTTTTGTCTGCAATCAATGAGGTTGGGGCAGGACTCACGCAACCTAGGGTCATTAAGACGTTGAGGAGGACTTCTTTATTAACACGAAATTGTGTTATATCCCCCATCTTACACTCGGGAGAAGTGGCAGAGGAGTTTTAGATACCGATATTATCAAATAGGTTGAACACCATTATTGTAAACTAAGTGAAATCAAACGCGTTTAAGTAAATAGAGTTAATCCTCAGATAATTCATCTCATAGCTATCTCATATTAGTAATTAGTAAAGTTAAAGTAGTATTTTAGTATTAGTATTAAATTATATTCCATTTTTGTCGCCTAGATAATTCGAGTTATGACAATCGCGGTACTCGATAGTAATCAACCAATTCTTATGGATATAATACCCGACCGAAAGGTCCATTATACTATAACTTGATCTGTACGCTTGCGGTAAAAATGACAACGCTTAATTAATGGCCACCATTTGATCAGGATACTTTAATACCAAGAAAATATTTCAGAGGGCCTAGATATTTCATTTCAAATTCTTTGGATAAGTAATTTTGCAAGGCCTTTATTTCATTAGGATCATTCCTTGTCATCACCATATCATCCACATATACAATGAGCGCAATTATCTTACTTTTCTCTCTTTTAAGGAAAATTTTATGGTCTGAATTGCTTTGATGGTAGCCAAAGGCTATTATAAATTTTGTGAA
This sequence comes from Eucommia ulmoides, assembly GCA_016647705.1. Classification (NCBI taxonomy): domain Eukaryota; kingdom Viridiplantae; phylum Streptophyta; class Magnoliopsida; order Garryales; family Eucommiaceae; genus Eucommia; species Eucommia ulmoides. The sequence goes on from CM028341.1 coordinate 22,328,455, forward strand.
CCTTCTAAACTATGCTCTAGGAGACCACTTTAGCTCATACAATGATTTCTTTAGTTTGCAAATCTTCCGGTTGTGTCTTTTGGGTATCATACATCCCGGTAGGATATCCATGTAGACTTATTCAAATAATTTATCATATAAAATTGCATTCTTTACATCAAATTGTTGTAAGGGTCAATCCAAGTTTGTAGCTAAAGACAACATAACATGAATTGTGTTGATTTTTGGTGCAAATATTTTTGTGTAATCAATCCCGTAGGTTTGAGTGTATCCCTTTCTACCAGTCTCATTTTAAAGCATCCAATTATGTCATCAGCCTTATACTTCACGGTGTAAATTCACCGGCATCCAACTGGTTTCTTTCCTAGTGGATGATCAACTAGTTACCATGTTTTATTTTTTTCCCCCAGAGATTTCATCTCATTGTTCATAACTACTTTCTATCTAGGATCAGATAAGGCTTTCTACACACTGTTATGAATAGATACAATAGATAATTGATTAAAAAATGACATGTTTGATTCTGATAAAAGATGGTTAGGCACATAATGACTCATGGCATATTTTACTTTACTAGAGAGTTTTGGTTCATATGTGGATTTAGGAATACCTCTCGTGTGACATTGTGGTAATTGTCTTCTGTGTGTCTTAGGAACATCTTCAGTAAACAATTGGTGTGATATGTCGACCATGGATAGAGCTATATTTTCTAGAACCTCGGTCTTTGGCTGAGTAGAAGAATGATCCATCTTTTCAGTTATTTGGTACTCATCACCTATTTTCTCATTTACTCTAGTATGTGAGTTATTACTACTAGAATCCATGTCATTTCAATTATCTCCAAGTTGCCCATATTTTTGTTATCATAATTTAGATTTTGAATTTTCTTTTGGTACTCCTTTGAAAATTCAAGTTTGGAGAAGTACATTGTATTTTCATGGAAAATAAAATCCATCTTGATAAATTATTGACATGTTGGAGGATGATAACACGATATCCCTTTTGATGAGTAATGTACCCAACAAAAACACATCTCATGCTTGAGGAGTTAGCTTGGTGCATTGATGCTTGTGTACATGTACGGACACCACACATCCAAAGACATGAGGAGTTAAACTTGAGACAGTTGGAGCAATAATTCTATCATTAAGATTTTGGAATGGTATTTTGAAATTGGGGGTGCTAGAGGGAACTAGATTGATTAAATAAGCAGCAGAAGTTAAAGCTTCTCCATAATAAAATAATGGTATATGGGCTTTGACTAGCAAAGCTCGAACAATCGCCAACAAGTGTCAATTTTTCTGCTCAGCCACCTTTTTCTGTTGAGGCAATGTGGAGCAAGTGGTATGGTGGATCATTCATTGTGCTTCCAAATAATGTCGAAATTCAGCACTCTAATATTTACCACCATTGTCACTGTGAAGAATTTGAATCTTTCCATTATACTGTGTTTTAATCCTTTTATCAAATTTTTGGAATATCGAGTTCACTTCACTTTTGGATTCCATCAAATAAAGCCATGTCATCCTTGTACAATCATCAATAAATGTTATAAACTAACATGACCCACCCAAAGTAGTGACTTTCGATGGACCCCAAAAATCGGAATGAATAATCATAAATGGAAGTGGACTTTTATTCAATTGTAATGGAAACGAAGCATGATGGCTTTTTGCAAGTTCACAAGTATCACAATGAAAACTAGAAACATCAACATTTGTAAATAAACTGGGAAATAATTGTTTGAGATATACAAAGGAAGCATGCCCAAACCATCGATGCCTCAAGCATAATTTTTTTTAATTTTCAGAACCATGCACTGCCAAAGCTTGTTGTAGGCTTTCAGTATTTTTTGATTCCAAGTCCAAGTAATACAGGTTTTCCCTTCTAATACCATAACCAATCGTTATCTTGGTTTTAATGTCCTTAAATACATAAAAATCAGGCCAAAACATTACAACCCAAGATAAAGTAGTGGTTATATGAGAAACAGACAAAAGATTATAATCTAATGATGAAACAACTAAGACTGAATCTAAATTTAATATATTGGTGATAGTCAAATATCCTTCTCCAATAACTGGGGTCGAAGTACAATTGTAGTAGAGATAAATTTTTGGGTGGAGTTATTGAGTGATGAGACTTGTCTCGAATCATATGTTATGTGATCTGTTGCACTAGAATCAATTATCCATGCATTATTCAAAACATGCATTGAAATATTTAGAACTTTACCACCATTATCTACAGTTATTACCAATGCCAAGGCATTGTCATTGATTTTATCTTTCATTTTTTGCTCGAACAACTACTATAGTGGAAGACTTTTGGTGATTTTTCTTAGCATGACTAGGATCCCGCCATTCTGGATCGCCTTCCAGTTCAAAACATTAGCCTTTGGTATGACTAGTCTTATGACAATGAGTGCATTTATATGAATACTTGTCAATACCATTGGTTGATCTACTAATGTTAGGCTGTGCTCGATTTTGTTGACTCTGATTAGATCGATTTTGAGCCACCATAGCACTAGGTTCAGATGCGTCAGAATCACATTTCAAGGTGATACTACTTACGGCCTCCTATCGAACTAATGAGTAACATTCCTCTAGGTTTGGTACTGGGTCTTTTCACCAAATCTCACGTTGGATTGAATCAAATACCTCATCCAATCTAGCGAGAAAAATATGAACTCTTAATTGTTCGATAGATTGGCGGTGGGTTTTGACATCATCTAGATCTTTCACTCGCAAGTATACGATGTCAAGTTTTAGTATAGTTTGGGAGAGTCAGGGTTATCGTGTCCACAGGGATTGGTTTTGACTATTATTGAGTACCGCATTTGTTATGACCTAACTTTATGTAGACGAAAATAAATGTGTTTAAAATTAATAATACTAATACTAAGTTAATTAATCTAACTAAATTAACTATACTAATACTATTATGAGATGTTTAGGGAAAGTATTGCCTAGGGATTAACTTTTATTTACAAAAACGTGTTTGGTCTCATTTTAGTTTACGTTAACGGCGTTCGACTTATCTGACAATCTCGGTTCGTAAACTCCCTCGCCACCTCTCCCGAGTGTAAGACGAGGGATATAACGCGAATTCGTGTCAACGAAGAAGTCCCCCTCAACGTCTTAACGACCCTAGGTCACGTGAATCTCGCCCCAACATCATTGATTGCATACAATCCAACTCCCAACTGGGTAATTGGATCGTTGCGTTGTGTTTACCCTATCGACAATCTCAGTTCTAAAACTCCCCCGCCACATCTCCCGAGTGTAAGACGAGAGAATACATGACTTCGAGTCAACAAAGAAGTACCCCTCAACATCTTAATGACCCTAGGTCATGTGAGTCTTGCCCCAACGTCATCGATTGCCCACAATCCAATTCCCTTCCGGGTTATTGAATCGTGGCATTTGTTTACCCTAGTCCGAATCCGGAATTTGTCAAACCCTTTATTCTCATAACATCATTCTAAGCATGATAAACAAACAATACGACATACACAATCAAAATAATGAAAAACATCCGCAAATGAAACACAAACTGAACAAAACAACATTTTCATAAATTACATTAATCCCTAGACAAAACTCCGTTTAGCGCATGGACATATCCGGTTATACAATGAAAACTAAGCTAAACGTGCTCAAACAAAAATCCTAAGTTAAGAAATAAAAGAAGGAACAAGAGAAACTTAGCCTAGTCCGAAGATTTATCGCTAAAAACGTTTCGAGATCGCTCCCCCTTCTTGGCAACGTGATCTTTTCCTTAGGATTTGAATGAGCACTCCCAAAATTTCTCTCTAAAATATACTAAGTCTAATGGAGCTCTAATTTCCGGAGGGAGGAGAGGAAGGGGATATTTATAGGGAAAATATCTAAACAAAATATCTAAATTGTGTAGAGGTCGCCGCCTAGGCGGTGGCTTGATTCGCCTAGGTGGTGGAATAGCGAACCAAGTTTCTGAATTTTGACCGCCTAGGCGGTGAAATGGCAGTGTGTTTAGGCTTGGCTCTGCACTTTTATCGCTGCGGCCGTGGATCTCTGCGCCGCGGCGGTGACACACTTTGTTGTTTTGGTTGTAACTTCTTCGTCCGAGATCCGATTGAGGCGATTCAAAAACCTGTGGAAATATAAAATAAATATCTATAACTTACAAGTTTTGAGTTTTTACAAAATTGGATTTCATAGTAGTCCAACATAGCCTTGAAGTTACAATACCTTTACCGGCTTTGCATATTTTGCACCATTTTTCCAGCGTTCTTGATTCGATTTGATCGTTTTTGATTCGTGTACATACCTTTTCACCTCAAACACTTGATTTAGACAAAAACAAAAAAAAAAAACACATTAAAATCTATTAAAACGTAATAAACGTACTCAAAAACTAATAATTTTTGGTTTGGAAATAGGTAGGTAATTTACACCTATCAATGGTCCAACTTTTGGATGATTTAAGTTAATTCTCCACAATACACAAGAAGATTCACTTATTTCATTTTGTAGAAAGACCTTCTGATTCAGAGTAAAAGCTACAAATCATCACTTCCATCATAGAATGTTGTGGACAGGACGGTCCAAATGTCATAGGCAATGGGTAAGCGTAAATAACGTCTCATAATATCTAGAGACATAGACATTAATAGCCACTGTTTGACCTTCTGATTTTCAGCATACTATTTTTCATAGTCTTTAGCAGATTTTGTTTGTGGCTTAATCTTTCCACGAATGTATGAGATATTGTCCTTCTCAATAATTTGCATTTCCATCAGCAGAGACCATATATCGAAATTTGATTCAATAAGGTTGATTCCTATGTTAAAAATGCCTTCAGATTGAACTATAACTGGAAAGGATTTAATCTTAGCAGACTCTAAATTTTTTTCACTTATTTTTTCCCTTTGTTTTTATTTATTTATTTTTATGAAGAGAAAAGGAAAACAAATGGAATAAAATAAAATAAGAGGCTGATATGAAAGTGTGTTTTTCTTTGTCAGGGGTGGCTAAGTAGAAATCAACCATGCCGGAGAGTTACTATGATGATTTGACCAAGGATAAGGTTACCCCCGCAACCAAACAAATTGAACAAGAGTCTTTCTTTTTGTCCCTTTAACCCCAATCGGAACGAAAGAACCTGCAATCTTCTCAACCACAAAAGGGGAAAAACAAAGGAAGAAGAAATGAACCCAAAAATTTTATGGGAACAACTAAAAATGCAGAATAAACTGAAGGAGACTCAACAAAATGGATCCTCGAGAGTGTCGAGATTGACCGGATGGTCAATGTTTTGACCGACTATGACCATCCGACCACCTTTGGGAAATCCTTCAAGAAGGTCGCGAGCTGTAGTCCAGATCCTTTTGAAGACCAGCGTTGGAAGGATTTGCAGCAAGGATGTTGGCGACGGAGCATAGGGCAGTAGTGCTGGATATGAGGTGGCGGCGACAGTGCGATGATTCGTGGCTTTGAATCTGTGGTTGGTTTACTCCGGTAAGCAATTTCCCTTCCTGCTATTCACCGATGAACATGATGAATAGATTAATCGATTTCTGATCCGAGGGTTTTTGAAATGAAGATGGTGGCTACTGGTATGGATTTAGGTTTTCTGATTCTATATATATATATATATATTTTGGAGATTGGATCTAATTCATGGATCTGATGCCATATTAAATAGTATCTCAAATTCATATATTTCTTGAATAGCATACAAGGTTTTATATAGCTTGATTCTAGGGTATCCCTAGAATCAAGCTATTACGTAAATATTCTCCCTAATTATAGTATAATAAAATCTCTAAATTAGGAAGGTAGAAATCACAATTAATTTTAACCTTATTTAACAACTTTTACAAGATTTATTACAAAAGTTGCAAGTTTATTGAACAAATTTGAAAGTTCATTTGAAGTTAATTGCAAGAAAAAAACATTGGTGGCACCTGAAATTTAACCGTCGACACCAATATTGTCTAGGAATGGCAAAAAAAATTGAATCGACGGGTAACCGAGAGAAACCAAACCAAGTGATCCGGGTTGAAACTGTCTAAATGGTTTTGGTTTTGGTTTTGAGATAGTAACCGCGTAACCGAATCACGTAACAAAATCGTGAGCCAAACTGAGTAACCATGTAACTGATATATATATATATATACTAGTGTATAACCCGTGCTTGAAGGCACGGGTGTAAAACATACAACATCTTATTCGTCATAACATCTATAATACCTAATAATCGAGACAACTATTCTGCACCTATTTCATTTAACAGTTGAACATCAATATAATCTAATAACATTAAAATCTTAGAACAAAGTCACCCACGACATTGCTAGAATAGGACGTCCCAAACATCAAACAAAAAATAGACAACTAATCTATAATAATTTGACATTTTTCAATAGAACTTTAAATGTTGCATTAATTGAGACAATTACAATTACAATAATACTTCCGGATAAATAATATTTATCGTGGATAGATATCCATATTCGGGGAGAAACACACTTAATCAATCAAATGATGTGCACTTTGATAGGGCCACGTATAGTTGACCGTGACTAAAAAACGATGTAGTCAAATCAACTCCAACAAATTTTATTGATTGTCCTTGTGATTTATTTATCATCATAGCATATGCCAAACGAATTAAAAATTGGTGCCTTATCATTTGAAAAAGAAATTCAGAAGACGACGGCGTCAAGGATATTCTCGGAATGAATGCCAAACTTCCTGCTTTATCCCCTATTAATATTCGAACTTCTATTACACGTGAAGAGCACCTAACAACCATTAATTGTGTGTCATTACAAAGTCCATCATTTGGTCCGATATTCCTCAATAACATAACTGGACATCCAATTTTCAAATCTAACTTGAATGGAGGTAATTCTGGAGGATAACAATTTATAATTTGACGATCGACTCTATCATCTTTAGACATTTTGTCCGCAGCCAGATATGTGATCGTTTCTCCAGGAAAAATATTTAAAGCGACCGAATTAATAACACTGACATCGTCATTTCTTACAGAAATGATGGAACGTTCGGTTAGAAATGCAGGGGTAACAATGCTAGGTGTACCTAGATATGGATAAACTGATGATATTTGTTTAGCCACATTACGACACTTGCGTATGATAGACGATAATTGTATGATTTCATGCAGATCACTGCCAACCTATTTAAAAAAAACAAATTTAAATGAATAATTTAGTCTCAAGGCATATATAAGTAATCTATTGCAAAGGAAAGAATGCTAAAAGATGTTTAAATGAAATTTTACCTAAAGTAAATATCTTGAAAACTCTGCACTCTACATTTTCAATGTTGCTACTATTTAGGCGCATGTTTAAATTCAAAGTCAAGATATGTATATCATTCCAAAGGAATGAACGTCTCAACGACGCTACCACAATTTGTTGACGTACAACTATAGGTATGATAGGTAGAAGTTGCCAAAAGTCTCCTCCAAGAATGACCGTGATACCCCCGAATGGATTTGGATTACTGTAAATATCTCATAGCGTGCGATCCACATATTCAACACCGTACTTATGTTGCATCGGAACTTCATCCCAAATAATTAACTTTGTCTTTCTAAACAATTCGGCATACAACGATTGTTTACTGAAATGATAAATTGAATTATTAAGAATGTCCGGAGGAATGCGAAACGTGGAATATGCTATTCGACTTCCTTCAAGTAGTAGAGATGCAATACCGGATGATACCGCAGTAATGATAATATGACTGAGGCTACGACATTTTGCTGCTATGGTATTATATAGAAACGTCTTTCTCATACCAACACCACCATTCAAAAAGAACATTTTTCCTAAATCTCTAAACACTAGTGAAGTGATTGCTTCTTATGCAACACGTTGGCCTTCATTAAGATGATCAATATTACACTACAAATTCCCGTGTTGCGCTTCATTTTGCATTTGACGATGTTCCCATATCAATATATTTCCAACTACCATATTCCAATTTTAGACAGGTTATGGAATCGGCGAAAAATCTTTTATGCTCTTGCCTGATTCTTGAAGTAGTTGATTCAAAAGATACAAACCATAGTCTTTAATATGTGCCTTACTTGGGACAGGTATGAAAACAACGTGCGAAGTTTGTGTGGGAGATCATCACATATATGCATCCAAAATTGATCTCACAATTCATATGGATTTACAGGGGAACATTGTGTAAGAATGACACAAAATAGTCTTCTCAGTTGATATTCAGTACTCATAATAGATGCCTCTTGAAGACACTGTATCCATTCACCATCATATTCCAATAGCCCTTGCTACACATGCGACTTTGAACGTTGCATTTTCGATATTGTTAACAACGCGTAGACACCTAAACGATTGCAACCCTTTCACTACGGTCAATAGTAGACGCAGATAAAATCGTTCGCCCAAATTGGGAGGCGCAAAATACATTCTGCCGATGGCAAATCCCCTCTATCATGGTTTAAAAAAATTAGTTTTATTCCAAACAAATTGATGGGGAGACTCTTGATAAGTATATGCATGTGCATCACAATATACAAAACATTCTGTCAGAGTTGACTTCTGTGACTGAACTCGAGAAATGATAGATTCCATTATTTTAGTAGGATTGAAGACAACCTGATGCTTTCCAGGCAAATGGAGCGCCAATTGAATAACTGTTGGATTCTCATCATGCAAAGAAAAACTCAATAACCGCCAAGCTGCCTCAGACGATCCAATCTATTTTGCATCAAGATTTTTCTTGATCTCATCCATCATTCCCAAAATCAATGTCGTCATATCACCTCCTTTATATATATACTTATGGATATATTTGACACACCTAATCCCAGCGCATACTTCAATGTTAATATGACAGTTGAACATCTAAGAAAGATACAGATTGTACGAGACAACATCTCTATTATCAACTTGTTTCCCCCTCACGGTATAAACTTCGCCATTATCAAGACGACAGTAAATGGGATATCTATCTTGATCCATAGTTGTATACTCCGTGAAATCTCGTGGATATCTCTTAGTGAATATGTCGTTCTCCATGCACGGGGCTTGAGGTTATCGAGCGCCACATGGTACGTGAACCATGCATCTTTTTACAGTCTTGAAAAGTTTTAACTCTTCATTTGGATCTGGAAATTCAGCACAAACTATTTTGTCTACTTGATCGCAAGTTCTAATTTTGTCTTGATCATCAAGAAATATAAGTAAATGCATGTGTGGTAGACCTCTTTTTTGGTACTCAATTGTAAAAACATAGGCAACGTGTTTTTCCAAATACTTGAGTGTTTTCAATCTCTTTCATTAGAGAAATTCTTTTTAACTCGAAAACGCGAGCAATTAAGTCTGGACGACTAGTTGGTTGTGGATGTGGCAATAAAGCTTTAGTGATTTCTGTCCAAGTTGGATTCATAGTCATGGTAAGAAACACGTCAGGATGATGGTGGTACCGCATTATAGCCATTGAATCTTGGAAGATTTCAAACATATGTCTTGGACTACCAATAAAAAATGATGGCAAAATTATTCGTTGACCTATTTGATTAGGTTCCATCCCATCTAATGCTACATAGTAAGACATTGATAGAGTTGACTACAAAGGTTTGGTTGATATTGCCTAAAGTAATTTAACCTATTTTGCTCTGTCGCAGCCCAAGCATCTACCAATAACTCTTGAAATAATTTTCTTCTCCTTAGAATTGTTGAATACTCTGTCGGCCTTTCAAACATACGGTAGCTATAAAATTGCATTTGAGTTAGTCGAGCGTTTGTGTGTCGACCTTGAATCACATTCTACTATCTAACTTCAGGCTCCTATCCAAGCTTACCAAAAGGGAACAACAAAACGTAATGCAATGGTAGATAAGCAGGATGACATTCATTGATTTTCATTAGTTCATTGCCCCCTATTAAATATAGAACAACATCTCTCATCGCGCTGGTTTCAGTTCCATCCCACCGATAATAGGATGATCACCTCATCCGTTGTCGGCATAATATATCACCGACGATCGGTAGATGAAGTGTATTAAAGAAAAATAGGCAATGTTTGTTGTTCTAAATCTAATTGATTTAAAATTGCAAAGGCTTGACGAAATTTATCTACGAATGCATTAAGTTGTAACGATATATCTTGAATAGTTTGCAAAACATCCGTTCTCAAATAAGGATTTCTACGGTTTCTTACGCTAAAAGCGAAATTAGGATCGTAGATGTACAATTGAGAATAAATGGCATCTTGTCCCGATTCTGGGATTAATCCTCCTGTCTGATGATGCAACTCTCTTTGTATAGTAAACGTTGTTGGGCCTCTTTCGGAAAGCAACCTTGTATCCAAGTTGGTACCAAGACTTATAAAAGCGTTACTTTCATTGTACTCTCTAGCATAACGTTGGAATGATTTTGATCTATCATCATACCATCATGTAACACTTTAATTTGTGGCGGAGGTGTGAGAAGTAATGGAAGCTAATTTTTCCTTGTAAGCAACATATACCGAAGAGAGGACGTTGTTCGGATGATCTTGCTAATCTCTCATCTATCCACTGTAACACAAAACAATAAGGTCACATGACATTCATTCTACCAAGTGAGTGTCGATTTTCACTTGTATGAACATCACGGTCGGCAGATGGATTGTTCAACTCGTCAATAACTTGATTATTGTAAAACTCATCATTGGTAGTATTTGGCGACCTACATTTGAGAAATAATAAAGTTATTATGTAGATTCTAATAGCATATTTGTGAACTCCGTATTTAATTATATGAATAAGATGAAAAATAAAATTACCATCTACTCCTAGAAGGTAGAATTGTTTCTTCAACTGCTATGATTGAGCTTTTACTAAGGTTCGTGGAAACAAAAGATTATGGGTTATTGCACGGAGGAGGGTGTGCATCATCAATTATACCAAGAGAATGAGGAATCAAATTTGTAACCATCTCATCGTCAATAGATGAATTTCCTGCATGTTCAGTATCTTGATTCTCGACAAAGTGTTGATTTGTTGAAGCTGACCTATAGTTGGCAAATATTAAATTTTATACATCAAGAACTTTTAAACATTTAATACTTAATAACACAAATAATGGATTAGTATAATACCTTATACCAGGAAATACAATTGGTTTCTCAACTTCGGGCATTGAGCATTCATTCGGAGCCAAGGTAATAAACGTTTCAGTAAGATTATGTGGAGAAGGCAAATTTGGTTCAACAATAGAATTCATTTCATTAGCCATAGACGATGGAGTAGTGCGATCTCTAAGGAGGTCCACAATTCCAGGGGTACATAGACTCATAATCACTGATGGCCCATATGATTGTACAATCATTCTCTATTGTAGTAGAGGCTGAGATGATTCTTCAAGTAGTCTTCTATTCCTTTCTAAATATTGACTATTCCAAATATTTGGTTGACTGGATCTCTCTCATTCTCTTTGTGCTCGTTGAACTAGAGCACATTTCAATATGCCGTTATTGTTGGGTGCTATATATTCAGAAGGTGTAATTGTTTTCTTAACATCCAGCGTTGAGCAGCTGTTGGGTGTTGTGGACACAAACATTTCAGTAAGATTTGGTGGGGACGTCAAATTGGCCTCAAAAGTAGAATCCATTTCTGTTTTCATTACTGGAGAAGAAACTTGATTACTGAGAATTATAGGGGTATATCGACTTGTGCTTGCTGATGACACAGAGACTATTGTAACCATTCTTCATTTCAGCATAGGCTCTAATGATTCTCCCAAAAATGGTTGACCTTCTTCCAGGCATTCACGATTATCTTTATTAAAGCGATCACACCTCTCCTGATCAGTTTTTTCCCGTTCTCTTCGTTCTCGTTGCGCTAGATTACGTTTTGATATGTCGTTCTTGTTGGGTGCTATATATTTAGATGGTATAATTGTTTGCTCAACCAGCGTTGAGCGGCTGTTGGGTGTTGTGGACATAAACATTTTAGTAAGATTTGTTGGGGACGTCAAATTGGCCTCAAAAGTGGAATCCATTTCGTTTTCTATTACTGGAGAAGAAGCTTGATCACTAAGAATTATAGAGGTTTATTGACTTGTGCTTGTTGATGATACAAAGACTTGTGTAACCATTCTTCGTTTCTGCATAGGCTCTGATGATTCTCCCAAAAATGGCTGACCTCCTTCTAGGCATTCACGATTGTCTTTATTGAAGCGATCACACCTCTCTCGATTAGCTCTTTCCCATTCTCTTCGTTCTCGTTGAGCCAGAGAACATTTTGACACGTCATTTGTGTTAGATGTTCTTGCAATGTCACCTGTGTGGGATCTTCCACCTTCTTGACATTCTAGAATCGATTGACTAAACCTCTCTCTTTCCTTTTGCATTCGTTAGGATAGAGCAGATTTTGATATGACATTATCATCGAATACGTAGAGGTAATATGGGTTTGAATCTTCAATTTTCTAGATTGAAGAAATGGAAAAAAGACAGTGGAGGAGAGTGTGACGAAGTACGAACTAAAATCGGTACTACATGAAACCATAAATAGCACGTAATAAGCTACGATATAAATAAGAATACGGATAATTCAATATCATCACAAAGGCAAGAGTATAAATATAAAGTCAGATTAGATAAATAATTATACATTTGAAACCATAGCTAAATATGTTCTTGTCATGTTTACTTTCATGCTAAGATTTTTTGAAATGTATGTTCTTAGGAATTATCTATACTATTGAATCATTTTTTGTTGTTGCTGACATAGAACATGTTAATATTTAGTAGTGGGATAAAAGTGAGATGTATAAACCTAACATGGACACAAATAGTTATCAGTATTCGTTTGAAGGATAATTATTTATTAATTTTTATTTTTGATTATGGTTGTATTGTGATGTAGTACCATTAAGTTTAGGATTTATTAACAAACAATGGGTATACTTCTTAGACATGATTCTTTCACAACAGATATTCATGTTCTCATTCTATCATTTTTAGTTTATTATTTGTACTTTATTTTTTATATCAGATTTTTAACATATTGTTAAGATTAGTCCAAACAATTTGTTAGTGTGACATAATACATGTTAGATTGGGATACATGATATTTTATAGATTAAATATGTGATTATTGTTGAATGATAAAATAGTGATAATTAAAACTAAAAAATAATTAACCTTAGTAATTAGACACATATCACATTACTATTGACGTTCTCCTTTTCGCTTTCCGCACCATTTGAGGTAAAACACACTTTATTTTTTCCTTTATTATTTGAAGTAGAATTTTCATTCGACTTGTCATCATTCGTCTTTTGTTTTTCCATAACCATTTTTTTTTTCCTTGACAAAATAAAAACAAAAATATTTTTTAGAAAACAATATATCATATTTATATTTCGAAGATCTAAAAGTAAATTGTTCAATAAAAATTAACTATGTACAATAGATTAAGTATCCAATGCAAAATAAATAATAAACTAAAATTAATTATTTGAGCTTAAAAAATAAATTTTATAATAGACATATTAGTTAACGATTAACGAAAGCAAGAGAACAACAAAGACAAAAGCATATATAAGATTAATTCCATTGCATTAAGATAACTTCGATTGAATACAACAAAGTAAAACAACCAACCAACATATCTATAATTTAAAATAACAACATAAAAGGCATAACATTACAAATTATAGAAATTATTTATCTATATAAATAAAATTGAACGAAATCCGAAACGTTGAACATTCTAAAGATATATTCAACAACCGAAGAGAAGAAACAGACTTGATGCGGCAACCCTACAAAAGAAAAAGAAAGAAAAAGATATATTAGATATAAAATATACAAAATATTTATTCTGAATACAAAATACATTAAAAATTATTTATACCTTAAAACCAACAGTTTAGGGCACAACTTCATTGCTGTGACTGCCAATTTGTAGCCGGACCTCGTATTCCTCTAGTGCCTTTAAGCTGATCTGGTCGTCCTCGATGCTCTCAAATAAAGTTCCTAATGCTCTCAGGTCTGAGAGTTCTTTCCTTAAGGTTTTATAAACTCTAGCTCTAGGCTAGAATTTCTGTAGAGTGCGCACTATTGCATACACCAACACTACCTAGTTTGGTTGAAACCTCTTACATCTTAGGTGGTAATACAAACGCTCTTTTCTAAGTATATGCATTCTAACACTCTTTTTTTCATTCATTTTCCCTCTTTCAAATTCTCTCCACAATAGATGTACATCCTGTTCAGTCTCCTCTAAAAATTGTATAAATTCAAAGGCAGTAAGAGACTGATGATTCTCAAATATGTTATGTGTCGCAATAGCCTAATTTGATGGCAAACCATAAAAAATTTGGTTAATTATGTCTCTCTCACTTATTCTGTACCTATAATTTTGCAAACGCCTAGCACTTAGAATTTTATTCATCTCATATTCTCTCACGGGATAGCATTGTAAATAAGTCTTCTCGTAAAAGAATTATTTTTTCTTACGCAACTCTAACCTAGGACTCGTTCTCAATACAATAGCGGGTCATACCAATTGCCTGAGATTGAAGGACATAAACAACACATAAGGAAAAACAAATTTATTGGATTATTTATTTGAGAATATTTTTAGAATGGTAAATATCACATAAAAAATTTAAATCCAATTAAATTTTGTAAATTTAACAAAGAAAACGTGTTAGATTCTCTATTTGAGACCAGGATAAAAATATGAACTAAAAAATAAATAAATTGTAATTGAAAAAACAGATCCCATGAACATAATAATAATAATAATAATAATGATAATAATAATAATAATAATTTAATTCAATGGTCTGGTCACTTATAAATTAATTAATTTTCTCATTTTATTCTAAACATTCCCAATCAATGATGCAGTATGGTTTTGGTATTTCATGAAACCTAGCCGAACTCGGACCGTTGACATCCCTAATATTGTCTTTGAACTTGGTTTTTATTCCTCAAATGTTGGTGGCACTAGAGTTTTATCTGGTGGCACCAATATGATCTGTTAAATTTAGTTTCTATTTTTGATTTGTTTAATCTATATATAAGAATCTTTTTGATCTCTAAGATTCATTTCGATATATTAGAACACTATAGAGAGAAATAGAAAAGTAAGGAGGATTTGGTGGAAAAATTGGGCATCAAAACTAGAAACTGAGAATTAATTATGGATGTTCAATGTAATTGTGAAAGAAAGGTTATCATGATAACTTTATCGGCGAAATTGAATTCCGATCCAAGTCTTATTTACTTGTACAAACTACAAGGTATGATCATCTTATAAGATTTTACTTAATTATTTTTTCATGCATCATTAAACTTATTAATAGTTTTTTTTTTCTCTTTTAAATATTTCGAGTTTTAGTAGAAGATGGGCTTCATGTGGGCTCTTTCTATAGTACGATAATCCCTTGGATCGTAGAGCAAAATAGGTAATCCCTAGATTACTAAGGAGGAAAAACGAATTTGAAAAGATGACATGAATGCGAAGAAATGACAATGTCCTCTGAGTCCTCTTTTTTGTGTCTTAGGTACTTACTTAGATAGTCGACAAGGACAAATAGCGCATAACATGTTTGAGGAAATGTCCATAAGAAAGAAAAGCAAACCATCAATTTGTTTTTATTATATTTTGGGTCTTGTTTGTAATCAAATGTTTGAGAATTGGTTGGGTTTTGTTGTTAAGTCTTATGTGCACCAATTGTTTGTGTAAATGTCTCAATGAATTAGTATTTTGTATGAACTGTATTTCCATATTGGTGGCATTGATATTGTCACGCCCCAGATCACGTTTTGATATCTCAATGACAATACTAACAGAGTGCCGGTGTTATATTTAAAATCCCGTTCATTTTTTAAACAAGCTAATCATTTTGAAAATGCTTTTAGATAAGCTTTAAACTTTGAAAAAAAAAAAAGCATTTTATGAAAACAAGTTCAAGGAGTTTTTCTAGGCATCAGTTTTGAAACAATTTACTTGGGCCAACTTTTATGAAATTTGGAGTCGCCATCTAGCATAGGTTTTTAAAGAGTCTGTTAAGTCACCGGGTTTTGAATAAAAAAAAAAAAACAAAGAGGAAGAAAACTTTTCGAAATGACCCAAAATTTTGACTCAAAAAATATCTTAACCAGAGTATTCCTTAAGTTTGGGGGTTAGTTATGCTCGGGGAAGGTATTAGGCGCCCCAAGACACTCGTTCGAAATGGTACCCCATGTCTAAGTATTTAAAATTAAATTAAGTCTAAGTTTTATTTAATTTGGTTAGTTAACATAATCTTTTTCCTTTATTTTTTTATTATTTCATGCAAATGAAGTAAAGTAAACACATAATGAAGAAAAGCAAGTAAATAAAAACAAGTAAAATATAATACAAAATATATTTTCCTTTTGAATCACCTATCGATTATCGAAGAATTGACGAGCTTGGTCCTGGGAGAGGTTTTGATTTTAGCTCAAGTTATGATGGCAAAACTTATATATTAAAAGATAAAATTTTAAAACAAAAGACTTTCCATTAAGGCAAGATTTTTATTAAAAGACATGTTTCTTTGTTAAGAAAACAATTAAAGACTAGTATTTATTTATTTATTTTATTATTTTTTGTTGTTGTTGTTATTTTTAATGAAGAAAAGTGATTAAAACCAAATATTTATTTGAAAAAAAATTAAATGAAAAAATATTTTTTGGTTTTGAAAAAAAAACATTTTAAAGAAAAAACAAAGGTTTGGTTTATTATGAAGAAAAAACTTCAATTTTTTTTTTTTTTTATTTGTAAAGAAAAATATTTTTTAAAGTGAAAAAGAGAGTTGTTTTCTCATCAAAATCAAATTTGTTTCAAAACAAATGTGACAATAAGAATTTTTATGTTATAAAAAGAAAAAAAAAAAAAACACATCTTTTTAAAGTTTACATGTTTCAGTTTAAAAAAATATTTCTTTAAGAAAACTTTTGGTCTTCTTATGAAGAAAATATTTTTAAGGAAAAATATATTTTAAAGAAAATTATTTCAAAAGATAAAAATAATCATTTTTTGTTTTATTTGCAAAAATATTTATTACGAAAAAAAAAAAAAAAACATTTGTTAGGAACCATTCTTTTAGAAAAAAAAAGACATTTTGGTTTCTTTACATGAAGAAAAAAAAAACATCTTTGAAAAACTTTGTTTAATGGTTCGACAAGCTATTCTTGCTTATGTCTAATCCCCTAAGCTCCTGTAGGGAATTTATAATCAACTAACCCTTATTCCTAGTCCAAGTAGGAACCAACCAAACCGTTACAATCCCTTTCACAGGTAAGGACTAACCTGATTCTTTTTTCAGACTTGGAATCAAACCTTTACAATTTCTCTTTTACCAGACTCAGGAAATAGCCTAATTCTTATGCATGCTAAAAAAGAAACGTATCTATCTTTTTTCCAAGCTTAAATACTAACCTAATTTAATTACAGGCAAAATCAAACATCATCCTTTTACAGGCTAAGAATTAAACCTAAACCCTGATTAGACACCGACCCTCTAATCCTCTCACACTCACAAATACAAAGAATATCAAGTTTCTTCCCACAAAGCTTTTACTACCTCAATACAACATATACTTAATTAATGTCTTGATAGACTATGTTGTAGAACTTCGTGAGAATACAAATTTGATTTTACTCGATTATAGCACAAGAATAAAATAAATCAAATTTCACAGGCAAAAATTGTTTAACAGGATTTTCATGATATTTTAAATAGAAAATAATTTTTTCATAGAAAAAAACTACAAGATCAATTAAAAGATATGTATCAATTAAAACACACTTAATTTTGAGCAAGTGAACAAGAAAAATCTCATCGGGATTTGTTTTAAAAGATCATACGAAAGACTCAAACTCGGTATATGTAGATACTGCGTTTTGTTCCGCCCAGTCAATATCCGATCAAGTACAAGTTCAGATAAACTTTAAACTCAGGTTTAAAGAGAACAAATTTATACCTATGGTCACACTATATAATACATAAAAATACCCATAAAACATGATAAAACAAAAAACTATATAATTTGATGAAATTCAGTTAAGTAAAAGTTTCAGGTTAATCTCAAAAATTCCATAATTTAAGGGGATATAAAATGACTTTATTAAATGATGATTTTCATTGAATCACGTTTAGTGTAGATAAAAATTAGCCACCACCCTTAAATTATAGGATATTTCAACAAATTACTCTAGTTACTTACCTAGACCTTGAATTATTTACAACCACTAAATGTTGTTGGTTTAGCACCAAAAACATTTGTTTAATTTATGCATATTATATAAAATTCCATCCAGAAACAATCCAAGAGACCTTGATAGATTCTTGGAAAGGTCATGAAAAATCCCTAAATCATAAAGGTGGTTAAGGAGCTGGGCTTGATTTGGAATTATACCAAATTCAGGTTATCTTGACAAACCAATCTGGACACAATGAATTAAGGGCCTAGACATCATTAAAGTCCCACAAAATAGGCCTTGAAATGAACAAGGAACCTTCTTATAAGTTTCCTACTAAATGGCTAAGGAAGGAAACCAAGACACTTAGGGTGTGACTAACCGTTATCGAAACTAAACCGATTTGGTTCACTACCTAAGTTAGGAATTAAATGTGCATTAAATTCCCATACCATCACACATTAAATTCTTGGAATGACATGAATAGGCCACATTCACGGTATATAGATATTTTGAGTAAAATATCTTAGGTGTAACTGATAGGTGTAATTTATCTATTTATTTCCAAGCCAATTTTGGTAGTTTTATAGCATTTTAATATGTTTTTATGTATTTTTGTATAAATCGAGTGTTTGGGACGAAAATGAGCTAAAACAGTTGAGAATCAAGCTAATCGGTGGAACGATAATGGAAGAACGGTGGAAAAATGAGTCAAAAGGACAAATCTTGCAACTGCAGCCCACCGCTGTAGCAATAAGATCCACCACTGCAACGGTGAAACAATAGAGAGTGGCTAAAGTCTCTGATCGCTCACCGCTACAGTGGTGAAACAACAGGATGCCACTAATGAACCACCACTGCAGAGATCAAGCAACCGCTACAGCGGTGACTATTGTCGACATACCCACCACTATAGCGGTGAACCCTGCACCTGCAAAGTGTATTTTTTAGATATTTTTCTTTCTTTATCTTTTCCTCCTCCTCCAATTTTGGTCATTAGACCTCATTAGAGGATATAGAATATATTTTTGACAGTGTTTTGGAGAGCTCAACCAAACCTAAAGGAGAAGAACACAAAGCGAAGGAGAAACGCTCTCGGAGTGGTTTTAGCATCGGATCTTCGAATAACGGCTAAGTTCCTTTGTTTCTTTCTTTATTTCTTAACTTTGGTAGTTTGTTTGAGCATTTTTAGCTTGTTTGTCATTGTATATACAGTTATGGCCATTGGTTAAACATGGATTATCTATGGGATTAATATAATTTGTGAAAATATCGTCTGTTTGAATTGTGTTTCTTTAACGATTGTTCTTTGCTATTTGATTGTGTTTACCATTCTTGTATTTCCATTATACACTTGTTTAGATATACTGAGAAATTGAGGTTTGACACTCGGGAGAGGTAACCCTGGGTTCAGACTAGGGTTTAAACACAATGTGATGATCTAATAACCCGAGAGCGAGTTAGAAAGTGTGCAATCCATGACGTTGGGGTGAGACTCATATGACTATGTGTTCTAAAAGCGCTAGAGGAGGACTTCGGCGTTAACTCGAAGTCACATATTCATTCACTTTTCACTCGAGAGAGGGAGTGAATGAGTTTACGATACTGAGATTGTCAGATAGGTCAAATACCGTTATTGTTAACTAAATGAAACCAAACACGTTTAAGTAAATGAAGTTAATCCCTAGATAATTCATCCCCCTAAATGTCTCAATATAATATAAATAGTTTAATTAGTATTTTAGTTTAGTATTTATATTTGTAAACAAAACATATATTTATCGCCTAAATAAAGTAAGGTTATGATAATTACGGTACTCAACGATAATATCAACCAATCCTTGTGGATATGACAACCCTTACTCTTCCTATTATACTAAAACTTGACCCGTACACTTGCGGTAAAAGTTGCAGCGTATTTACGCGCAACCACTAGCCAAAAACCTTGAATTGTGACTACTTGTTACCGAAACCAAGTCGACTTGGTTTGCCACCTAGACAATGCACTAAATGCACATCCCATCAAGAAATAAATTCATGGGATGATATGGGACGGTTAGGTACAAAGTATCTATATATTTCACCAAAATATCATAAGGTTAACTAGGAACTTCAAAACTAACCATCGGTTACAAAGCAAGTTAACCCGATTCCATCAAAAACCAACTGTAAGAGTGTTCAGCAAACAATGACTCATTAAAGAGCATTAAATGCATTGGTGACTGATAGGTGTAAATTACCAACATATTTCTAATCCGAATTTGTTAGTTTTCGAGTGCGTTTATAGCTATTTTTATGTGTTTTAATTAGTTTTCATATTTTTGTATAAATCAGGTGTGTGGGGCATAAAGATAGGAAACTGGAGCGAAAACGATGAGATCGAACCAAAGCGAGTTGAAATTACGGTGGATAAACAAGCTCAAAGGCTAAAATATGAAACAGGCCTACCACCTAGGCGTCCAGACCACCACCTGGGCGGTGAAGAAGTTGAGAAAATAGAAAAATGTTACTGAAGAACCACCACCTAGGTGAATATTCCTTCACCTAGGCGGAAATCCAGCAGAAAACGAAGATGGGCTACTGACAGCCGATCGCCTAGGCAGAGAAATCCACCGCCTAGGCGAAAGTCCAACAAAATGTTCTTCCACGTCCACCGCCTAGGCGATCAGCTGAATCGACCTAACTCTACCTAGGTGAAGAATCCACCGCCTAGGCGGAAATCCCCTGCACAGTCTTGAGATATGTTTAGGATATTTTGGCTATAAATACCCCATCTCCTCCCCCTTCTCCGGTCTCTCTCTTGATCTCTTGCATTTTTGAGCCCCTTAGGCTATATATAAGGGTATATTTAGGAGTTTTAGAGGTGGAGATCACATCCCAAAGTGGAGAAGACGGCGAATCGATCGTTGAGCGTTCTTAGCGGTTTATCTTCGGACGAGGCTAAGTTCTTCGATTGTTTTTCCTTATTTATTTATCTTAGGATCATGTGAGTATGTTTAGATTGATTTATATGTTTATGTGACTATGGCCACAAGTTAAATATGGATTGTAGTAGGGATTAACGGTATATTTATAAATATGTTTGTTTGGATGATTTCGGTGTTGCGTTTATGTTTGTTCTTCGTAGTTTGATTGTGTTTATCGTATTGTTTGTTTATTATGCTTAGAATGGTAAATGGAGAATACGGGGTTTTGACAAACCCCGGATTCGGATTAGGTAAATAAACGTCACGATTCTATAACCCGGTCGAGGTTTGAATCATGGACAATCGATGATGTTGGGGTAAGACTCACAAGACCTAGGGTTGTTAAGACATTGAGGGGGACTTATTCGTTGGATCAAAGTTGCGTTATATCCCTCGTCTTACACTCGAGAGAGGTAGCGAGGGAGTTTTAGAACGGAGATTGTCGATAGGGTAAATAAAATGCGACGATCTAATAACCCGGGAGAGAGTTGGATTGTGTGCAATCAATGACGCTGGGCAAGACTTACGTGACCTAGGGTTGTTAAGACGTTGAGGGGGACTTCTTCGTTGACTCGAAGTCATGTATTCCCCCGTATTACACTCGGGTGAGGTGGCGGTGGAGTTTACGTACTGAGGTTGTCAAATATGTCGAACACCGTAAACGTGAGTAAATCAAGATCGAACACGTATTTGTAAACACATTAATCTCTAGGCAATTCTTTACCCTAAAACATATTAGCATATTAGTGTAGTTAATTTAGGTTGTATTAGTATTAGTTTAATTAATTAAATACATTAGTTTTTCTCCTAGATAAAATTAGGTCACGACAAACGTGGTATTCGATAGTAACGACACCAATCCCTGTGGATACGATAACCCGATCTTTCACGATCACACTATACTAAAACTTAGACCTCGTATACTTACAAGTGTAAGTAGCGGTGTATTTTATGCCCTACCAAGTTTTTGGCTCCGTTGCCGGGGATTGGCGATTTCGTTAGTATTGATATTGTGTGTAAATGACTTAATTTTACTTTAGGCATTTCTTTGTAGTTTTGTTTTTGTTTCTTATGCAGGGTACTTGGCGATGTTAGATCGACGGGTATTGATGCATCCTTTTTGATGGGATTCCAAATCGTTTTATGTTGCCTGGCCAAGCACATAAGCCGATGTGGCGTTTCGTTGAGAGATTGAGCCATCCAAAGCAAAACCTCGCCAATCTTGAGGGCGTTCTAAAAATTTCGGGCCGAGGACATTAAACCACGCGCTTCTTGAGAGGCAACCCAAGGTTAAATAAATTAAATCCATCATATTCGACTTGATTCTGAGGCTAGATCCTCTCGTCTCCCAGGTAAGTGTTCTAAACACCCTTCGTCAGTATGCTTTAAATTTCATATGTTGAGATTGATGATTGGGATCGCTGAGGACACTGTCTATTTTTAGTTCGGAAATGATGTGTAGTATTTAGTATTGTTAGTTTATGTGTTATCATTTTTTTTTCGTATTGCATGTGTGTTTAGGTTAAAATGTGTTTATGTTTTTGTGTTGTTGTTTTTATGTTGAGTTTTGTGTTCATCTGGGCCATCACCCGATGATGAAAATTACCCTTGGTTGTTTTCGAAGTCAAGGGTAATACCCATGCATGTGTGATTCTGTGTGCTTGACTATGCTTTTTGGTAAAAATTATTATAGATCCTAATTTTCACAGGCACATAGACTCAATGTATTTTTATTCAATTGATTTGAGGACGATTATCGATTTAACCAAATTTATGACACATTAAGGATTCTAGAACTTGATTGAGGGGAAGCTTGAGGTGAAATCCTAGGCGAGGTAGTTTAGGAGACGTGATTTAGGCATTCTCTTTGTCGCTTGAGCTTTTTTAAGCCTACCTTGTTACATGTTTATCCCTCGTTACCCTGTCGAAGCCTAAATGCAAATTCAATTCAGAACACATAAACTAATACCATGGCCAATGGATCTTTTTCCAAACCTAAATCTCGCTGAATTTAAAAGCTCATTTGAGTGAATCAAGTTAGCAATTGTAAATGCTACTTGATGTGAGCAGTTGGGTTTAGGGCGAACCTCTAATTGGTTCGGTATTTGAGTAGTCACTTGTCGTTTTTCATTTGTATTTCACACACCCCTTCAATTGTAACAATTAAATAAGTTTGGGGGTATGTTCGTTGAAAAGAAAAGAAAAGAAAATATAGAAAAGAAAAAAAAAGAATCAAATGTAAATACGGTTTTTATTTTCGTTTCTTTTGACAAGTGAGTACGTCGGTTTTAATTGCATATTCAAGATTATTTTCAATCTTTCTATGGGGATTCGAGAGTGAATGTGCCAAGCATTGAGACTTGAGTAATGTTAAGTTAACAATGTTAACCCGTTTTCTATTCCAAATTATCCTTGGCTAAATATACCAAAACCGAACCAAGTCCTAATGATCTTCATGAACTACTAAACCTATATTAGTAGAGAGTGGACTCCAATCCAGCTTATGGTAATCCTTAACTCATAAATTTCGTTGGGGGATAATCTAATCCGATCATTGTATAGCCATATTATTGAGTCTCGCACTAATACGTTTACAGGATCTAGAATAGCGTTCACCATTATTGCATGTTGAAAATCTAGAACATTACATGCTGTGTGTTACCGCCTGAACTCGATACTACTGGCGGTTGTTGAGGGAAAAATAACTTGGCCGTTAGAAGAATTTAAAACTCGCATGTTGTTATGTTTAGATTGTTTTTAGGTTGTTTGTTATTTATTTCAGTTTGTTGTATTTTAGTGTGTATGTTTGGCTCGAGAACTAGCCAAATTCGGAGTTTGGGGGTATTTGATAGGTGTAAATTACATACGTATTTCCAATCTGAATTTATTAGTGTTTTTGTACAAATCAAGTGTGTGGGGCATAAAGATAGGAAACTGGAGCGAAAACGATGAGATCGAACCAAAGCGAGTCGAAGTTATGGTGGATAAACAAGCTCGGAGGCTAAAATATGAAACAGGCCCACTTCCTAGGCGTCCAGACCACTGCTTAGGCGGTGAAGACGCTGAGAAAAGAGTAAAATGTTACTGACGGACCACCGTCTAGGCGAAGATTCCTTCCCCTAGGCGGAAATCCAGCAGAAAACGAAGATGGGCTACTGACAGCTGATCGCCTAGGCGGAGAAATCCACCGCCTAGGCGAAAATCCAACAAAATATTGTTCCACCTCTATCGCCTACTTTATCACCTAGGCGATCAGCCGAACCGACCTAACTCTACCTAGGCGAAGAATCCACCGCCTAGGCAAAAATTCCCTGCACAGTCTTAAGATATTTTTAGATATTTTTAGGATATTTTGGCTATAAATGCCCCCTCTCCTGCCCCTTCTCCGGTCTCTCTCTTGCTCTCTTTCATTTTTGAGCCCCTTAGGCTATATCTAAGGGTATATTTAGGAGTTTTAGAGGTGGAGCTCACATCCCGAAGTGGAGAAGACGGCGAATCGATCGTTGAGCGTTCTTAGCGGTTTATCTTTGGACGAGGCTAAGTTCTTCGATTGTTTTTCCTTATTTTTTTAATCTTAGGATCATGTTAGCATGTTTAGTTTGATTTATATGTTTATGTGGCTATGGCCAAGAGTTAAATATGGATTGTAGTAGGGATTAACGGTATATTTATAAATATGTTTGTTTGGATGATTTCGATGTTGCGTTTATATTTGTTCTTCGTAATTTGATTGTGTTTATCGTATTGTTTATTTATTATGCTTAGAACGGTAAATGGAGAATATGGGGTTTTGACAAACCCCGGATTCGGATTAGGGTAAACAAACGCCACGATTCTATAACCCGGTCGGGGTTTGAATCGTGGACAATCGATGACGTTAGGGCAAGACTCATGCGACCTAGGGTGGTTAAGACATTGAGGGGGACTTCTTCGTTGGCTCAAAGTTGCGTTATATCCCTCGTCTTACACTTAGGAGAGGTGGCGATGGAGTTTTAGAACGGAGATTGTCGATAGGGTAAATACAACGTGACAATCCAATAACCCGGGAAGGAGTTGGATTGTGTGCAATCAATGACGTTGGGTGAGACTCACGTGACCTAGGGTTGTTAAGACATTGATGGGGACTTTTTCGTTGACTCAAAGTCATGTATTCCCCCGTTGGTAGGGTGTAAAATACGCTACTACTTACACTCGCAAGTATACGATGTCTAAGTTTTAGTATAGTGTGATCGTGAAAGATTGGGTTATTGTATCCATAGGGATTGGTGTCGTTACTATCGAATACCGTATTTATCGTGACCTAATTTTATCTAGGCGAAAAACAAATGTAATTAATTAATTAAACTAATACTAATATAACCTAAATTAACTACACTAATATTCTAATATGTTTTAGGGTGAATAATTGCCTAGGGATTAATGTGTTTACAAATACGTGTTCGATCTTGATTTACTCCCTCCCAAGTTATTGGATTGTCGCGTCATTTATTGCACACAATCCAACTCCCTCCCAAGTTATTGGATCGTCGCGTTGTATTTACCCTATCGACAATCTTCGTTCTAAAACTCCATCGCCACCTCTCTCGAGTGTAAGACGAGGGATATAACGCAATTTCGAGCCAACGAAGAAGTTCCCCTCAATGTCTTATCTACCCTAGGTCGCGTGAGTCTTGCCCCAACATTATCGATTGTCCACGATTCAAACCCCGACGACGTTATAGAATTGTGGCGTTTGTTTACCCTAATCCGAATCCGGGGCTTGTGAAAACCCCGTATTCTCCATTAACCATTCCAAGTATAATAAACAAACAATACGATAAACACAGTCAAACTACGAAGAACAAACAAAAACGCAACACCGAAATCATCCAAACAAACATCTTTATAAATATGCCGTTAATCCCTACTACAATCCATATTTAACTCGTGGCCATAGCCACATAAACATATAAATCTAGTTAAACATGCTCACCTGATCCTAAGATAAATAAATAAGGAAAAACAATCGAAGAACTTAGCCTCGTCCGAAGATAAACAGCTAAGAACGCTTAACGATCGATTCGCCGTCTTCTCCATTTTGGGATGTGAGCTCCACCTCTAAAACTCCTAAATATACCCTTAGATATAGCCTAAGGGGCTCAAAATTGAAAGAGATAAAGAGAACATCCAGAGAAGGAGGAGGAGAGGGGGGCATTTATAGCCAAAATATCCTAAAAATATCTCAAGACTGTGCAGGGGAAATCCAAAACTTTGCCTAGGCAAAATCAGGTCGGTTCACCTGATCGTCTAGCCAGTGAAGTAGGCGGTGGACTGGGAGAACATTCTATTGGATTTTCTCTTAGGCGAAGAAAACTTCGCTTAGGCGAGCGGCTGTCAATAGCCCATCTTTGTCTTCTTCTGGATTTTCCGCTGAATCTTCGCCTAGGCGGTTGTCCATCAGTAACATTTTGCTATTTTCTCATCTTCTTCACCGCCTACGCGGTGGTTTGGACGCCTAGGCGATGGGCCTGTTTCATCTTTTAGCCTCCGAGTTTGTTTATCCACCATAACTTCGAACCGCTTTGGTTCGATCTCATCGTTTTCGCTCCAGTTTCCTATCGTTTTGCCCCACACACCTGATTTAATACAAAAAGAGAAAAACTAATTAAAACACATAAAAATAACTATAAACGTACTAAAAAACTAACAAATTCGGATTGGAAATATGTAGGTAATTTACACCTATCACCCGTCTTACACTCGGGAGAGGTGGCGGTGGAGTTTACGAACCGAGGTTGTCAAATAGGTCGAACACCGTAAACGTGAGTAAATCGAGATCGAATACGTATTTGTAAACACGTTAATCCCTAGGCAATTCTTTATCCTAAAACATATTAGTATATCAGTGTAGTTAATTTATGTTATATTAGTATTAGTTTAATTAATTAAATACTTTTGTTTTTTGCCTAGATAAAATTAGGTCACGACAAACGCGGTATTCGATAGTAATGACACCAATCCCTGTGGATACGATAACCCGATCTTTCACGATCACACTATACTAAAACTTAGACCTCGTATACTTGCGAGTGTAAGTAGCGGCGTATTTTACGCCCTACTAGTGACACATCAAGACTAGGTGCAATGCATTTGGAATGCATTAATGGAAACCTAACCAAAATAGTAAAACTAACTAGTAATTAGCCCTTAAACCGAACCAGATGTTTCAACTCGAGCCTTTAATGCACCCATGTGCAAGGAATATGATTTGAGGGGAGGTAATGATTGGTAATGATTTCCACTCATTACAAAATCTTTGAGAATCTTGCTTTCCTTCCTAAATTCGTTCAAGGCAAAGCAAGATAGCAAGTCTCCTAAGACAAACACTACCTAAGGAACAACCTTGATATACCTGTCCATTGATGAATGCACAGGCATCCCAGGCCAATAAATGGGGGTATGTTTTCATAAATTTTAAGTCTTTAATACCTAGCTTCTTTCTCTAAACTCGAGCAACTTTCTCAGGTGCTGGGCTTTACAAGCACATTTCTCAAATAACAGGATGTTATTCTGCTGAAATCCGGTCTTGGAAGGTGTTTTTGAGGTTTTTGGAGCAACAACTCGAAAGATCGACGGCCACCTATCAACACCGAGCTAAGAAGATCAAGGAAAGAAATGAGATAGCTACTTAGGGAAAACTAAATTCCCTAAGTAGAGTGTTCTTGAGTTCATGGAGCAAGAACTCGAGATCTACGATCACTGATTAATTTCTAACCAATAAGATCAAGGAAGTAAAGGAGGTAATCAGTTAGGGAAGACCACATCTCCTAAGTTGGTATGTTTCTTAAAAAAAAACTGTAGTCTTTGTTTAATCTTGTGTATATAACTTGTATATTGCATAATCATGTAATCCACACGCTTTAATTTCATATAAATAACACATAAAACCCTTAAACTACGAAAAAAGCACTTAATTTTTGCTAAACAACCAAATGAACACTTAATTATTGCTATAATAACCAAACCATGTTTAAATCATACAAAATCATTCCAAACTACCTCAAGAACATGAAGAACACTTAAAAATGATTAATAATAAACATAATTAAGGTTGTGATTTAGGTTGTTCACAACTTTAAAAGCAATTAATAATAACTAACTAAGGTTGTGATTCAGGTTATTCACAACTAAAATCGACTAACAATCAACTGAAACCGACTAAAATCAACCCAGGTTTTGACTTATTAAGAATGAATTATGTTTGTCCTGATCTTTGGTAACCACCCAAAGTACATAGGTAACCCATAAGGGTTTGGTCACACCTTCAATAAAACAAACCATACCCTTTAACATAACACAAACGAACTACGTGAAAATATGATTCTCATTAATCTGAGATACGTAGGTAACCCATGTGCGGGTTTGGTCACATATCCAAATAATTTAGTCTTAGTTTGCATTTCATTTAGTATAGCTTTTATATTTACATTTCTATCTATATAAATTGTTATTGGGTGTCGCTGACGAGTATTAGCTGTAGTATTTACTTGATTATCATTGCATCATGTAAAAAATACAAAAAAAGGGGAAACACTTTAAAATGGGAATTATTCTTGTTTAAGTAATTAAAGAAAACTAATCGGATATGTTTAACAGTGAATATCTATTTAGACCAAGGTACTATTTATGGACGGGTGTCTTGGGATTTCTAAAACCTTTTCCAAGCATAACCGACTCCTGAACTTAAAGAATATATCGGGTACATAAATTTATAGAAGTCAAAACAAGGTCCATTTTAAAAAGGAAAAATAAATTTCCAAAATCCTACTGACTTAGCACACCATTTAACCCCATGATAGGTGGCGACTCTGTTTTTAACATAAAATCCACTCCTAAGAAGTTTTTCAAAACCAACGCCTAGAAAAACTCTTGAAAAACTATTTTCAAAATGAATGGATTTGAATGACTTAGAGAGGAAGGGATGAAACTTGTTTTCATCCTGTTCCTGGTTCTCTACTTCTTCTACTATCAAAATCCGGGTTGCGTCAGGTTGTGACTCTGCTAGGGACTTCATAATAGAGTCAGGCCTAGTTGGAGTCTAAATCTATATTCACTATTTAATAACGTCCAAGCATTATGTGTTTGATTTCAAAGCATAAATAATTCCCTACCACCACCAACAACAACAACAACAACAACAATAAGAAGAAGAAGAAGAAGAAGAAGAAGAAAAACAACAACAACAACAACAACAACAACAATAACAATAACAACAACAGACAATAATAAGCATATAATTTCATATGTATATATCAGCATGCATGCATACGTATGGTCTCTATTTACTGGATTTACATTATTGTCTTTAAATACTGCATTTGAATACTATCTTTACTTTTTTGCATTTACATTACTATATACTCTCTCCAACTCACGAACACTCACTTTGCATTGCATATCATTGATGTAAAACCCAAGATGTAACCCTCTTAGGGATAGAGAGTTTGGCAATAGGGGCTGAGGTCGGCGAGGTCATGATGTTGATCTAAGCCTTAAAAACCCTTAAGTTAGAAAGAGAAGTTAGTAGAAGTAAGGCCGGGTGGGTTCCTTCCCCGGGATCCGGCTACAAACCTCTTTTCGGTCGTACCACCAACCAAAGATAGATATTCTACCAGGGAGCACACCAGAGGTTTAGAGGTCTAGGAACCAAGCTTTTTTAGGATAAGCTAGAAGAAAAGCGAAAACCACATATAGTGAACCAAGGATAGAGGATAACCAAAACCCTTTTCTACTTAGGACACTTATCTTGGAGAGATATGTCATTTTTAATTTCTGTACAGTTATTTACATTACTGTTGTATTAGGTATATAGAAAAACTTTCTAGGACAAATAGGGGAGTAATAATTAGTGTAAGAGTTCTTGTTCTATCCCACGAATTGCTAGGTTGCTCAGCATAAGAAAATGTTTTCAAAATTTGAATACAGAACAAGTTGCAGGAAAGAACAAAAATCCTTATTTTACTTAACCCAATAAACCATAAAACATAAGCATGAAATTAATAATTCCCATTTCATTTGTAATAATCCACTTAAAACTTTAATAAAGTCACAATTACATTCGCCTTTAAATAATTACAAAAAATTCCACCCTAAATAAACAAATAATCACGTTGCTAAACAAAGTTATTTAAGGTTTTCCCACTGGGACAACACGAAGTAATCTACTTCGATCGTGCAAAATCACGTTAAACTACCAAAATATAAGAAAGTGTCATCACACAGTCGAATTAAGATTGTGTGATACAAATAGTAACCATACCTTGAGTCATGTTTCCCTAGGGTTTATGAGTCACGTCCTACGCGTCATGTTCTTTTTCGTAAAACATATGCCGTAGGGAAGACATTGTAGTGTAGGTTCAAATCGCCTTAAGTAGGTCAAAACCTTTTCTGATAGGAAGCTAGTTAAGGCTTACCAGTCAGATTGTCAATTTCACCCTTAGTAGATATCATGAACTCAAAGGTGTCTTAAACTCTTCCTCAAGCCCTAAGAATAATGATCCATCTTTTGAGAAAGAGAAAAAAAAAAAAAAAAAGGCAATTTGCCTTTAGTCCTAGTGGTAGCGAATTTATTTGCTACACCGCAAGTGTATATGTCAAGTTTTAATAGTGTAGTGGTGAGTAGAGTGTCGTATTCATAGGGATTGGTTTAAATTGTCGCTAAGTGTCACGATTATCGTAACCTAACTTTATTTAGGCGTCCAGATTTGAGATTTATAAAAATAAAATAAAACTAAAACAAATATAAAATCAAAAGCAAAATAAAATATAGACTTCCTATGCACAAATGTTTTAGGGGCTTGATTTCATCTCGTTTTCCCATGTCATCCTATTAAGAAATTATTCGTCAATTCCATTCATTCAATAATCAAAGTAACTCGTGCTTCCTCACTACCTCTCCCGAGTGTCAAGTGAGAGAATATGTAAACACTTCAATACTGATATCACTATCTAGTATTTAGGTGAAAACATTCATTATGCCTCGACCTTATAGATTACCCAAGTTTTAATAATCTCCCTATCCATTAAAACTTACGTTATGCTTAACCTAAGTCTGAACCTAAAATTACTTCTCCCGAGTGTCAAATCCCAAGTTCTCAAATCAACCAAGATATCATATGGGAGCATAAATTGGAGGCATTAATAAGACAAACACAATTGAATGGAGATTCTAGTTGATAAATCAAGAACTTGATCAAGATCTTAAATTCTCAACTCAAATATCTAGGTGTTGATCTCCTCCCGAACTCACAACAACCTAAATTATGCACTTTCAATTTTGGTTACGAACTCAACTTTTCTCGAGCATAAAATTCATAACTTGAAATCATCTAATTCATTGGCCATATAAATCAAACGCATTAAATATAGAAAGGCATAAAATGGAATCAAAACTAAAAATTAACAAAATATTCAAAAATGGTTCAAACAAGATTACATCAAGCCATAGATTAAATGACTAACTCAACATAGATAAATCCATAAGTCATAAATGCACACATGTGCAAGGAATTTTATTGGTGGAGAGGTAATAATTGGAAATCATTGGTAATGATTACCAAATCTTTGAGAATATAGCCTTCTACCCTAAATTAGATCCAAGATAAATCATACCAAGATAAGGCAACAAGTCCCCTAGGACAAACAGTGCCCAGGGAATACCCTGATATTGCCTGCGCATTGGCCAATTCGCAGGCCCATAGCCTATAAATAGAGGGGTTCTCTTCCTATTTTTTAAAGTCTTGAAGGTCTATATTCTCTTGCTAAAATTGAGAATAACTTCAAAGATCAACAATCATCGATCAAAATTGAGCCAAGAGAAGCAAGGAGGGAAATGAGGTTAGTTACTTAGGGACGACCAAATCCCCTAAGTAGATATGTTCTTATCAAATTCCCTATGATTATTGGTTGATTTTGTGTATATTGATTTGTATATAGTAGCATCATATAAATAATACACTTACTTTTCATGTTCATAACACATAAAATGCATAAATGAATCAAACAAACACCAAAACAACCTAATAACCTTTCAATTTTGTCAAGAACATCAAGCAAACACCTAATCTTAACTATAACAATCAAAATTAGGGTTAAATCATACAAAAATCATTCCAACCATCTCAAGTGAATTCAAAAACATGCGAAGACATTCAAAAACATCCAATCATCCAACTACGTGTAAAAACACGTGAGAATTTGAAAACGACTATTCACACCATGAGTTGTATATAATCTATACGATACCTCCTAAGAACATCATATCTCTTTTATTTTTTAGCTAAACAAAATGTACATATATACATATATACCTATATACTACACTGACATACTCTTGTAGCTAAGAACACGGGATAAAGGGAAGACCTCTATTCCTTAGGGGATATGTGTTATTCTTTTTCTGAAACCTTCCCATTTTTCTTAGTTACGGGTAGGACTGGAATAAATATATGGTATTTCTTTTCACTTTTTTAACTCACAAGTCACACACAATCACTAAACTAACTAAAGAGAATGAGTTCGTTTAAGGTTCTTAACAAAATCAAAGGATTGTGATTCAGGTTTGTTCACAACCAAAAATAATTGATAATCAACCAAAACTTAACTAAAACTAACTCAGATTTAACCAAAACCAATCCAGCTTTTCAAACCACAACAGGACCAAACTACGTTCGACTTGATCTTTGGTAACCACCCAAAGTACGTAGGCAGCCCATAAGGGTTCAGTCATACCTCTACTAATAAATCCAATTTTTAATGAGACAACGATGAACTATGTTTGACCTGATCTTTGGTACCCACCCAAAGTACGTAGGCAACCCATAGGGGTTCGGTTACACCTCTAATAATAAACCTTATCCTTTACCCAAATCAGAACAAACTACGTGATGACCTAATTCTCATTTGAGATATGTAGGCAACCCACGTGCGGGTTTGGTCGTATATCCAAATAAATTAGTCTTAGTTTGTATTTCATTTAGTATAGATTCTTTATTTGCATATCTGTCTATATATAAACTGTTTTTGGTATTAGATGGATTATTTATTTGATTTCCTTTAAATCATGTCCAAAATACAA
The DNA here is from genome assembly GCA_016647705.1 of Eucommia ulmoides. Classification (NCBI taxonomy): domain Eukaryota; kingdom Viridiplantae; phylum Streptophyta; class Magnoliopsida; order Garryales; family Eucommiaceae; genus Eucommia; species Eucommia ulmoides. The sequence continues at coordinate 22,361,758 of CM028341.1, forward strand.
AAATAAAAAAAATAAAAAACTTAAAAAAAAGGAAATTAATTTGTTTAAGTAAATCAAAGAAAACTTATTGGGTAGTGTTTGAAAGTGAATATCTATTTAGACTAAGGTACTGTTTTTGAACGGGTGTCTTGGGGTGTCTAACATCTTCCCTGAGCATAACCGATTCCCAAACTTAAAGAATATCTTTGGTACATAGACCTATGGAAGTCAAAACATGGGCCATTTCAAAAGCAACAATAAAGTTCCAAAATCATGGTGACCTAACACACTGTTTAACCCCATGTTAGGTGGCAACTCTGTTTTTAACCAAAATCTCGGCCCAAGAAGTTTTTTAAAACTGACACCTAGAAAATCCCTTGAAAAACCATTTTCAAAATGAACTGATTTGGAAGACTTAGAGAGGAAGGGGTGAAACTTGTTTTCATCATCTTCCTGATTCTCTATTTCTTTCGTTATCAAAATCTGGGGTGCGTCAGCGGCGATTCTACTGGGGACTTTTAGAGAGTCAAATCTAGTTGGAGTCTAAATCCATATTCACTGTGTAATAACATCCAAGCATTATGTCCCTGATTTCAAACATAAACAATTCCCTACCAAAAATATAATTGTAACAACCATAACAGTGACAATAACAATAAATAACAAAACAATACAAAGAATATCTTTTCATGTGTATATATCAACATGCATAGATATTTACTTTCTTTATTTACTGGATTTAAATTTATTGCCTTTACATTACCACATTTAAATACTGTCTTTATATTTCTATATTTACATTACTATATACTCTCTTCAATGCACGAGCACTCACTTTGCATGGCATAACATCGATAGAAAACACAAGTCGTAACCCTCTTAGGGATAGAGAGACCAGCAGCAGGGGCTGAAGTCTGTGATTTTATCATACCGATCTAAGCCCTGAAAACCCATAAGTTAGAAAGAGAAGTTAGTAAAATCAAGGTCGGGGGTTACATCCCTTGGGATTTGGCTACGAACCTCTTCTCGCTCAGACATCCAACCAAAGATGGATGTTCCCAAGAGAGGGCGCCGGAGATTTGAAGGTCTGGGAATCGAGCTCTTTAGGATGTGCTAGAGGAAAAGCCAAAACCGCATATAGTGATCCTAGGATAGAGGAATGCCAAAACTTGTTCTACTTAGGACACAATGATGCAGAGAGACATTTAATAGTTAAAATAATAATTTTCATTCCTCTTTGTCTATATGCCTGCTCACATTCTCTAATTGTATCCGAATAAATTGACTGTTGAACAACCCATGGAAAAGAGTAAAGAGAATCCTTATTATGACTATACGGGGCTTTATTAGACTCGAAAACTTTATTTTGTTTGAATTTGGGTCTTGCTTCAGTTTGAGGTCGACATTGACTAACAATTGATATGAGAATTCCATTAAAACCAAATAAAAGTGTTAAATTGAGTCTGTAATTATTAGTAAAGTACACTCCGTCTATGGAGTAGTCATGAAAAAATTCGATATGGTTGTAAATTATAAAGTTTAGAACAAATGAAAATTTCATCTCAAACTAATTGATAGTCAAACCAAAAATGCCTATGTAAACAAAATACTGACACAAAGTCATCTTAGTATCAAAATTGCTACACATAAGAAAACACCCATCTCCCGTTTTCCAATTCACAATTGGTCGCAAACAGGATAACCTATCCTAATGGAGGATATAGAGGAATGAGCGAGTGAACCTGTCAAGGTATTCCAACTGAAAGAAGATATGGTTGTGTTGAAAACAGTCCTTGGGTCAGATTTCTGTACTCCTGCAACAACTTTACCACTCTCAGCAGAACCCTGTAACCCCTATTCAAATCCCGATCCCAATGGAACCAATAAGCAACCATCAGCCCTCCAGCTCCCCGGGCCCTAGCCTGGTTACCGAAGAAACAATCCCTACTGAACCTCAGCCACAAGTCACTCTCTGTAACCCTTTCTTGGATCTTCAAGGAATGTGTTAAAAACAAAATTCTTGGGCTTATAACCCCAAAGCAACTGAACATTAATAGCCCATACTACATCCCAAACCAGTGTTGTGCTTATAATTCTGGAGCACTAGGTCACCCTACTGATAACTGCATCGGTCTAAGACACAAAATAGAAGATTTGATACAATCCAAGGTAATATGTTTCCCAAAAGAGTGTTTTGACTTTCATAGATCTATGTACCAAAGATATTCTTTACATTTGAGAGACGATTATGTTTGGGGAAGGTTTTACGCACCCTAAGACACCCTTTTGTAAATGGTACCCTCGGTTTAAATAGATATTCATTGTTAAACATATTCAAGCCGTTTTTGTTGATTACTTAAACAAGTATAATTCCCCTTTTAAATTTTTTCCTCTTTTTATATATTTTTTACATGATGTAATGATAAGCAAGCAAATACTACAACTAATACTAGTCAGTGACACCCAATAACAGTTTATATAGATAGAAATGCAAATATGCAAGCTGTACTAAATGAAATGCAAACTAAGACTAAATTATTTGGATGTGCGACCGAACCTACACGTGGGTTTCTTATGTGTCCGGGTTAATAAGAATCAAGTCTTCATGTAGTTTGCTTGTGTTAGGTTAAATGATATGGTTTGTTTTATTAAAGGTGTGATCAAACCCTTATGGGTTGCCCACGTACTTTGGACGGCTACCAAAGATCAAGTCAAACGTAGTTCATTCTTATTAAGTTGAAAACTGGGTTGATTTTAGTTGGTTTCAATTGATTGTTAGTTGGTTTTAGTTGTGAACAACCTGAATTACAACATTAGTTAGTTGTTATTAATTGTTTTTAAAGTTGTGAACAACCTGAATCATAATCTTAATTATGTTTATTATTAGTCATTTTTATAATTAATTGTTTTTAAATGTTCTTGAGATAATTTGGAATGATTTTGTATGATTTAAACATGGTTTGGCTATTTTAGCTATAATTAAGTGTTTGTTTGGTTGTTTAGCAAAATTTAAGTGTTTGTTTAGTTGTTTATGGGTTTTATGTGTTATGTACATGAAATTAAAGTATGTGGATTACATGATTTTGCTATATACAAGTTACATACACAAGATTAAACAAGGATCATAGGTTTTTTTTTAAGAAACATACCTACTTAGGAGATGTGGTCCTCCCTAAGTGATTACCTCATTTTCCTCCTTGATCTTCTTGGCTGGAAGTCGATTAGTGATTTTCGATCTCTTGAGTTCTTACTCCAAGAAACTCAAGAACACCCTACTTAGGGGATGTGCTCGTCCCTAAGTAGCTATTTCCTTTCTTTCCTTGATCCTCTTGGCTCGGTGTTGATCGATGATCGTCGATCTTTCGACTTTTTGATCTTCCAAGACCAAATTTTCGCAGAATAATGGTGTGTTATTTGAGAAATGTGCTTGAGAATCCTATCACCTGAGAGAGTTGCTCAAGTTTTGAGAGAGAAGTTATGCATTCAAGACTTGAAATTTATAAAAACAGGCCCCCTATTTATAGGCTTGGGATGCCTACGCATTCATCAATGGGCAGACATATCTAGGCTGCTCTTTAGGCAGTAATTAGACTAGGGAACTTTCTATTTTGCTTTGATCTTTTTTTTTTCTTTGAACTAATTTAGGATGGAAGACAAGATTCTCAAAGATTTGGTAATCATTACCAATCATTACCTCTACTCAAATCATATTCCTTGCACATGGGTGCATTAAAGGCTCGATGTGACATATCCGATTAGGTTTAGGGGCTAAGTACTGGTTAGTTTCAGTATTTAGGTTAGGTTGTCACTAGTGCATTTAATGCTCTTTATGAGTCATTGCTTCGTGAGCACTCCTACGATTGGTTTTGGATGGAATTGTTAACTTACCTTGTAACTGACGGTTGGTTTTCAAGTTCCTAGTTAACCCTAAGATATTTTGGTGAAAATATCTAGATCCTTTGAATCTAGATATTCCATGTCATCCGACGAATTTATTGCTTGATGGGATGTGCATTTAATGCATTAGCGAGGTGGAAAACCGATTCGATTTGGTTTTGGTAATGGGTAGTCACAATTTAAGGTTTTTGGTTACTGAAACATTCTTAATTTTAGAAATTAGAATTATAAATTTGTGAGAGTAATTAATTAAAAATTTTGGTGCAATTAAAAATTCTCTAGTGAAAATCACAAAATTTAGGTGCCAAATTAATAGAATTAATTTAAAATTAAATAATCCATTAGTGTACATTTGGACCACTTAATACTACTTTAAAACTACCACAAATAAAAGATTTTGATAGATTATAAAACCCAATATAAATAGTTAGAGCCCAAGTTGTATTAGAAAAGCCCAAAATTAGTTTTGAGGTAACCCAATACCCAAATTAAGATCCACATCCACTAACTTAAGTATTAGAATCCATAACCATTGACGCAAGAACCAATATCTTAAAAAAAGAAAAAAGAAAAAAAAAAGAAAGGAATGGAGGGGGAATATCTAGACTTCACATGAAGGGCAAGGACCAAGATAAAACCCCTCTGCCTTCTCCTTCAACCTCTATCAATGTGTACCTCCATAGCAGAAAGAAGTTCTCTATAAAACTACCTCAAAAACTTACATGAAAACCAACAAAGTCCATTGAATTAAGGCAAGATAGGGCCTATATGAACCATGTTGTGTTGCCATAGAAGACTAGAGAAGAAGAAATCAAGAAAAAAATAGAAGAAGAGAGGAAAATAGAGGGGCCGAGAGAGAAAAAGAGATAAGGAGGGTCTAGGGAGATTTGGAGAAAGAAATTGAGAGAATCCACAACTAAAATCAAGTCTTGGTGGAGGATTAAGCTCAAATTTCGTAAGGTCCTAAACCAATTTTTTTTATTAAGAGTTCTAGTAAGAATTTTATAATTCTAAAGGTTAAGATGTAAAGCATATTTGGATTAAACATAATAAAACTTAGATTAGATCATGTATGAGTTTGTTAGGTTGAGTTAAACATGATATTTGGGTGAAATCACCATGCATAAAATCTGATTTTCTTTTTAAAATATGGTTTAGAACTTTAACTTTGTAATTTTCGATTTTAGGAGAAAATATGAGAAAACCATGATGTAAATGAACCTTAAATGAAATATAAAGGTTGTAAATTGATATGGGATGAACTCTAGGACTTAGTAAAGTCGAAAATATAGTTTAGGAGCATTGGGTATCAAAAATAATTGGAGAACCAAATCTGGAAATTCCAAATTCTGCTTTCAGTTCATCTGAACAATCTGTCTTAAAAAATTCATAACTATTTGTTGAAAACTTTGAAAAATATGAAACTTACTACAAATGAAAAAAGACTCAATGAGGATCATTTAAGGCTATTATGTGTTGTGTTTTAAACTATATAAGGTGTCTTTATGGACCTTGAAATCAAGTTGAATATAATCCCATATGATTTTGGTAACTTTGTTTACTGAACTTCTAAAAATCATAATTAAATGTGGAAAGATTGAAAGCTGGTGATTCAAAGTGCGTTTTAAAGATTGAGAGGTCTTTTTCATAGAAAAATATAAAAACAATAGAAAAAGATTTTCAACTTTGGCAAAACGAATGGGAAACCTGACTGCTCCCAGTAAATTTCTCTCATATCATCTAAAAAAAAACAAATATTTATTTTACATAAACTAAACAATGTTAGCATGCTCTCACAATGCATCATACCCCCTTAAGAAATAATAGAATATTAAGGTTACGCATAAAGTGATGATGTTAATAAAATGATGTTTAATTTTTGCTTTCAGCAACTGGGTGAGCTGAAGTAGGGTGATTCGATATTGCTAGGTGACCACCGCATCTCGGGCTTGGAAATTTTATTAATTCTCTTATGTGTTTTTAGCATGCATTATATGTATGTATTCTTGTGTGCTTAATTGTAAAATGTATTTTAAAATGAAATTGGATTTATGGTAAAAAGTTAAAATTTAGGCAAATCTGGTAATATAAAATAAATATATACTTGTATGTTAAATATATTTGGCTGGGTGGTATTGCGATGATATCATGTGAGGACTGAGGAGAATGGGTCACTGTGGGGCTGGCCTTGGATGCAAATCCCTAAACTCGCGTGGAGGATACTCTAGGCTACTTGAGTATCTCACTGGATGGTATAGATTCCTAGTGGTACGATTCAGTCACCAGGTATTGTAGTAATACATTTGTTGTATATGTGTTTTAATCGCTCTATTTGAATTTTATAAGTGCATGTTTTATTATGAGGTGTGTGCATTATATATTGTTTCAATTATAAAGTTCAAGCTATGATATTACGGTTTATATAATCACGTATGTTTAATAAAAATTTAAAAAAAAATGTAAGAAAATGGATGGATTTCCTACTGAGCACGTTGAGCGCACCTCTCTTTTTCGTCCCATCCTCAGGTAGTGAACAGGATAGTGAGCATGAGTAAACTTAGGTCTGAGAGTGCACTATATCAAGTTTCTAGCTCTGTTGTATTTGGATCATTTTGGTACTTTTGTCGCTATGGACCATTTTATTTTAAGCATGGCATGTAATAATGGGCCATGTAGGACCCAAATATTTGGATTGTTGGTTCGTTTGTAAATTTTAATAACTATGTGTCTAATAATGCTGCTAAGGGCTCTATAGATGATATAGAGGCCCAATCCAATAATTTAGTTATTTTTTATTACAAAATTTCACTACGGTATTATCAAGTGTTTAATTAATTAGTAACATCTGCTAGGCATACTTGGTAAGTAAAACAAATCGATGCTAGAAAGGAACAAACCTTGTAAGATTAGGTAATTAAATAAAATTAAGTATCCAGGAATAAGAAAAATCACAATAGGGTTACCGGTCGACTATCTAAGTTGGCTGTCCTGGGGCCTAAGGGATGCGATAGGTTTCTTTTTTGGTATTAGAGCAAAGGTTTTAAGTAGCCTTAGGATTTTAAAAAGTAAATGCAACATCATTAATAGACACTAACAAGTTTTCTTTACAGTCCGAAAACATGCCACTAAGAAGGAATGCCCATGCCTAGCCTGCCAATACCCCTGCTGGAATACACATATTGGAGAGAAACAAAATTTTATGGAAGCCATGTACGAGAAATTTCAAGGAATTACCACTTATGCTGGGGAGAATCGTGGGGTAGACAATGAAAGACGGACATGCATAAGGGAATTCCTAAGGTTGCCAATTGAGTTATTCCGAGGGGCCCCAGAAGTCATCAAAGTAAGTATTGGATAAGTACTATGGTCATAATTTTGATCTACTCTAAATCCCAGCGGTTTACCGAGTCGAGTTTGCAGCCACTAAACTCAAAGGTGAAGCAGAATTTTGGTGGGAGTGAACCAAGAAGAGCCGTAACACTACTAATATGAATTAGGAGAGGTTTTGTGATTTATTATATGAGAATTTCTTTCCTCGGTTACTGAAAGAAGAAAAAATACGAGAATTTTACAACCTCACTCAGGGCGACATGACAGTGTCAGAGTACGAGGCTAAATTCTCTGATCTGTCCCGATTTGCACCGAGAGTTGTATTCATCAAGAAACAGAGGTGTGTGAAAATCGAGATGGGACTCCGACACAATATCCGAAGACAAGTAGTGGCAGTTGGTGCCCTTACCTACTCTCAGTTGGTGGCAACAACACTTAGGATGGAGCAAGATCATCTCCTTTATCTAAAATAGACCGTGGGTAAGAAGAACAGAGACTGAAGTTCCTAGAAAATGACTCGCAAGAACTTGAACCGTGGTTAATGTTAGGGCAGTAATGAAAACACCAGTGACAGTGGCAGCGGGAGTCGTTCATCTAGTAGTAGACGTTTCGGACCTTATATTTGCTATGTGTGTGGTCCGTTAAGATATGTTAAGAAGAATTGCCCAATTCTTCAACAGTAATTACAGCAACGATTCGGCAACCGCCAGGACTCTAGCCAAGCAATCAAGTGAAACCTACACAGTCTTAACAGTCTGTGCCAAGCTATCCACCACAAAATTATCAGACATATGGTTATAAGTCTCAATATCAGTATTGTCCTCAATCTCCACCACATAATCAATCACCTACAACCACATCTCATACACCACAAAGAGAATAAGCTAGTTGAGGAAGAGGCAATAAAGGAAAAAGAAAGGCTCGAATCTAGAGTTAGAGTAATGGCGAGGGAGGTACTGAGCCACATGATAGTCATGTCGTGGTTGATGGTGTGCTTCTTATCTCTCGCTCATGGGCTCGTGTATTATTTGATACGGGTACATCACACACATTTGTGTTTATTTTATGTGCCTCTTAACTTGGCTTGAATGTTGAAAATTTAGATATACCTTTATGTGGAAATAATTCGTTTGGAGATTATGTGGATCCTACTCTGATTTTGTCAAAGATATTGAATCACTATATCAGGAAAGAAGTTCTTCGCTGACTTGATAGTTCTACCCATGAAGCAGTTTGATGTTATCCTGGGTATGGACTGGTTATCTAAATACAGGGTTATAATGGATTGTTAACTACAAAGAATGACACTGTGTACGGATGATAGTACTACGGTCCTATACCAAGAAAAGTCGAGTTATTCATCCCCTAGCCTACTGTTAAAGGCCTGTTTTGGTAGGAGAAACATAGAGGCACTAGTCCTGTATATATAATTGGACACTGAAGTGGGTAGAATGAATCAACTTATGAATCTCCCGATAGTAAATGAATACCCGGAAGTATTCCCAGAAGATTTGCCAAGGTTACCACCCGACAAGGAGATAGAGTTCTATATTGACTTCTACCCAGGTATTACGCCAATTTCAATTACTCCTTATCGAATGGACCCAACGAAGCTAGAAGAATTACAAAAACAATTGGAGAAACTAGCTGAGAAAGGGTTTATTAGAAATAGTACTTCATCGTGGGAGCTCCTACTTTATTTGAAAAGAAACATGATGGGACATTAAGACTCTGTAATGATTATCGACAACAGAGTTACGGTGAAGAACAAATACCCTTTACCTAGAATCGATGAGTTGTTTGATTAGCTAAGAGGATCCTAGTTCTTTTCCAAGATTGACTTGATTAGGATATAATTAGTTGAAGATCCCGGAGGAAGACATTCCTAAGACAACTTTCTAAACACGGTATGGACACTTTGCATTCCTAGTCATGTCTTTTGGACTAACGAATGCTCCGACAACTTGTATGGACTTGATGAATAGGATCTTCCAACCTTACCTGGATCAGTTCATCAAGGTGTTTATTGATGACATTTTGATTTACTTTAAGACACACGAAGAGCATGAGGCACATCTGTGGATTGCTTTGCAAATACTCCATAACCACCAACTTTATGCAAAGTTTGAAAAGTGTGACTTCTAGTTAACAAAAGTGAAGTTCCTTGGGCATGTTATTTCTTACCAAGGAATTTTAGTTGATCCATCTAAGATTGAATCCATATTAGACTGGTCGAGACATAGGAATGTGACGAAGGTTCAAAGTTTCCTAGGATTAACTAGATACAATTGACGTTTTATGGAAAACTTTTCCCTAATCGCCTTGCTTATGACCAAACTCACTAAGAAGGTTGTTAAGTTTGAATGGAGTGATGAATACGAAACCAAATTTCAAGAACTAAAGGATAGATTAACAAGTGCTCCAGTCTTGATCATTCTCAACCCAAATGAACCATATAAACTTTATACTGATGCTTCGAAAAGAGGATTAGGATGTATTCGGATGCAACGTGGAAGAGTTGTCACTTATACCTTTAGACAACTCAAACCTCATAAACAAAATTATCCGACCCATGATTTAGAACTAGCAGCGGTGATCTTTGCCTTGAAAATCTGGAGATGCTATCTTTACAACACAACATTCTAGATTTTCTCAAATCATAAAACTCTCAAATATTTGTTCACACAAAGAGAGTTGAATTTAAGTCAAAAAAGATGGATGGAATATATGGAGGATTACAATTTCACCTTGTAATATCATCTTAGGAAGGCCAATGTGGTAGCAGATTCTTTAAGTCAAAAGAATCAAGGTATTGTGGCAAGTTTCTTTGGTAGATTGGACGAGATCGGTAATAATAGGAGATTACAATCTTCAATACATTGAGAATTATAACTAAGCCTTCATCTACAATGCCATTGCTACCCCCATCACTCTTGCAGATCATTAAGAAAAATCTGTACCAAGACAATACACTTTGTAAAATATGGAGAAGAATCCATAATTGAAAATATTTTGAAGGATGGGAGATTTATTCAGATGATCTCTCCATTTCAGTAAGAGAATAGTTGTTCTAGATAATTAACATCTAAAGTAAGCCATATTGGATGAAGCACACAAGACCTGTTTCACCGTATATCCCGGCAGTGACAAGATGTATTAGGATATAAAGAGACAGTATTGGTGGAGTGGCATGAAGAATGATGTAGCTCAGTATTTTGCTTGATGTTTGACTTGTCAACAAGTTAAAGTTGAACATCAACGACCAAATGGAGCCCTATAGCCACTACCCATCCCTAAGTAAAAGTGGGACCATGTCACTATAGATCTTGTGACCGGATTGCCAAGAACTCCTGAAGGATTTGATGTTATATGGGTGATAGTAGATCAGTTGACAAAAGTAACTAATTTCATACCGGTCAAGACAAGTTATTCCTTCAAGGGGTTAAGTAAGATTTACATAGATCGGATTATGAAATTACACGATGTTTCGCTATCAATATTTTTCGACTGAGATCCTCGAATCACAGCCAAGTTTTGGAAGAGCTTCCAGAAAGCCCTTGGCACAGATCTCCAATTCAACACTGCATTTCATCCCCAGACATACGGGCAATCTGAGAAAGTAATTCATATATAAAATGATATGTTGTGAGCGTGTATCTTAGACTTCAAGGGTAGTTGGAGCAAGCATTTACCACTGGCAGAGTTCGCTAACAATAATAGCTACCCGACTAGCATTGGCATGGCACCATATGAGGCACTCTATGGACGACCATTCCAGTCTCCTACTTATTAGACAGAGGTAGAAAAACAAATTACCATCAGTCTATATCTGATTGAGGAAACCACATAAAAGATCAAGCTCATCTGAGAACAACTCATGATAGCTCAAGACCGGCAAAAGAACTACGCTTATGAGAGAAGGACACCTTTGGAGTTCCAAGTGTGCGATCTCTTATTTCTACGGGTAAAGCCCCGTAAAGAAATTTCTCAATTTGGTGTGAACGGAAAATTGGCTCCTAGGTATATCGGACCCTTTGAAATTACGAAAAAAATTAGAGAAGTCGTCTACTATCTAGCTTTGCCTTAGGAGTTATCACATATGCATGACGTATTCCATGTATCTATGAAACGAAAATACGAGTTGGACCCTTCTCACATGATACAGTGGTAGGATATTCCAATCTAGGGAGATGTTTTATATAAGGAGATGCCTTAGAAGATTCTGTATTGGAAGGTAAAGTGCTTGCGAAAACATGTAATTAGAAATTCTCTAGTAAAAATCACAAAATTTAGGTGCCGAATTAATGGAAGTAAGTTAAAATTAAATAATCCAATGGTCCACCATGGTTTGGGCACATGATTTTTAGCCCAAAGTGTACATTTGGATCACTTAATACTATTTTAAAAATACCACAAAGAAAATATGCAAAAATTGATAGATTATAAAACCCAATATAAATAGTTAGAGCCCAAGTTATATTAGTAAAGCCCAAAATTAGTTCTGAGATAACCCAATAGCCAAGTTAAGATCCACACCCACTAACTTAAGTATTAGTACCCATAACCCACAACCCAAGAACCTACCCATATCTAAAAAAAATAGGGGGGAGAGAGAGGGGAGAGGGGGGGGGGGGGGGGGGGAGTTTCTAAACTTCACGTAAAAGGGAAAGAACCAAGACAGAACCCCTCTGCCTTCTCCTTCAACCTTTATCAATGTGTTCTTCTATGGCTGGTAGAAGTTCTCATAAAACTACCTCAAAAACTTACATGAAAACCAACAAAGCTCATGGAATTAACGCAAGATAAGGCCTATATGAACTATGTTGTTGCTTCCATAGAAAACTAGAGAAGAATAAGTGAAGAAAAGAAGCGACCAAGAGAGAGAAATAGAGGGGCCAAAAGAGGGAAAGGGAAAATGAGGGTCTGGGGAGATTTTGAGAAAGAAATTTGAGAGAATCCACAACTGAAATCAAGGCTTAGTGGAGGATTAAGCTCAAATTTGGTAAACTCCTAAACCTAGAAATTTTTATTACGAGTTCTAATATAAAATTTTATAATTCTAAAGGTCAAGATGTAAAGTGGTGGCACGTAATTAACGCACATCACTCTCCCCGCAAGTGTACGGGTCAAGTTTTAGTATAGATGTGGGAGAATAAGGGTATCGTGTCCACAGGGAATGGTTGAGATTATTATTGAGTACCGTGATTATCATAACATAATTTTATCTAGGCGGTAAAAATATAATTTAATTAATAAGTACTAAATTAAAATACTAATTTATCTAACTATACTATAAATATTATATTGAGATTGTTTTGAGAGAATAGATTGTCTAGAGATTAATTTCGTTTACAAATACGTGTTCGATCTCATTTTAGTTTACGTTAACGGCGTTCGACTTATCCGACAATCTCTGTTTGTAAACTCATTCGCCACATCTCCCGATTGTAAGACGAGTGAATATGCGACTTCGCGTCAATGAAAAAATCCCCCTCAACGTCTTAACGATGCTAGGTCACATAAGTCTCACCCCAATGTCATTGATTGCACATTTTTCAACTCTCTCCCGGGTTATTGGATCGTTGTGTTGCGTTTAACGTAGTCCGAATTCAGGGTTACCTCTCCCGAGTGTCAAACTCCGTATTCTCTATATATTATTCTAAGCATATAAACAATACAAGAACGATAAACACAATCAAAATAATGAAGAACAACCACTAACGAAATACAAACTCAATCAAACAACATATTTATAAATTTATGTTAATCCCTAAAAAACCCATGTTTAGCCAATGGCCATAACCATATATACAATGTAAAATGAGCTAAACATGCTCAACAACTACCGAAATTAAGAAAATAAAGAAAAGAAATGAAAGACTTAGCCAGTATCCGAAGATTTGGCGCTAAAACTGTTGAACAATCGCTTCCTTCTTCTTCTTCTTCTTCTTCGAATTGTGAGCTCTTCCTCAAAAATGTATCAACCTAACCCTAAATATATTCTAAGGGCCTTAGGGGGTCTTAAAATCTGAAGAGAGGAGGAGAGAAAGGGATTTATAGGGCTCAAAATATCAAAAACATATCTAATTCTGCGTGCAGAGTGACCACCACGGCGGTGGGATTCACCGCTGCAGCAATAAGTATGTCAGTTTGATCTTCGCTGTAGCGGTGGAGATAGCGGTGGGCGTAGGAACCTCTCTGCAGTTTCATCACCGCGGCGGTGGATATCATCGCTGCAACGGTGAGTTTACAGCAACTTTAGGCCTTTCTCTATATATTCACCACTACGGCGGTGGTCTGGATGCAGCAGCGGTAGGCTGCTGTTCTGAATATTGCCTCCGTGCGTGTTTTCCCATCGTTCTTCTACCGTTCTTGATCCGATTTGATCGTTTATGATCCGTTTTCATACCATTTTACCCCACACACCTGATTTATAGAAAAAAGAATAAAAACATATTAAAACATATAAAAAGGCTATAAACAATACTCTAAAACTAATAAAACTGGTTTGGGAATAAATAGTTAAATCACACATATCATAAAGCATATTTGGATTAAATCTAGTAAAACTTGAATTAGGTCATCTATGAGTTTGTTAGGTTGAATTAAACACGATATTTGAGTGAAATCACCAGACATAAAATCTGATTTTCTTTTTAAAATATGGTTTAGAACTGTAACTTTGTTATTTTCGGTTTTGGGACAAAATCTGAGAAAATCATGATGCAAATAACCTTAAATGAATTACAAAGGTTGTACATTGATTTGGTATAAACTCTAGGCATTTGGAAAGTCAAAAACATAGTTTAGGAGCATTGGGTATCAAAATTAATTGGAGAACTGAATCTAGAAATTTCAAATTCTGCTTTCGGTTCATCTGAACAACCTGTTTGAAAAAAATTCATAATAATTCGTAGAAAAATCAAAAAAATATGAAACTTATTGCAAATGAAACTAGACTCAATGGGGATCGTTTTAAGCTTTATATAATGTGTAGCAGCGATGAAGAGTTGATTGGAGATGTCGTGCTAATAGTAATAATGACTCACATGGGGGGAGAGAGTAAAATAAAAGAAAAAAAAAAGTGGCGGAAAAAGGAAAGGAATAAAAAAAAGGAAAAAAGAAATAGAACTAACAAATATAGAGGATAATTTAACAATTTTAAAAATAAATTTTACATTGTAAGGGTAAAACTGAAATTTAAATGTTTACATCAGTCATCAACTCTGATTTGGGAGGTTGATTGCTCCAATTAAAAAAGATAGGACGTCTTTGTGGTATTTGACAGAAAAAAAAAAAGAAAAAAAAAGACTAGAGGTTATCATTGCATCTGTCTCAAATATAAGTGGTGTTGGCCCAGTGAGTTACCCAAAATGGGGGTTGAATTGGGTAGATAAAAAATTATCAGAGAAAATACTTCAAAAAATCCAAATAATTAATTTTAATCGTATATTAATTATTATGTTTATATAACAGCGGAATTATAATATCAACTAGGTGCATACCAAACAACAAAAATAAATAATGATAAATAGCAGCACACCAAAAATTTATACTAGTTCACCAAGCTACTCTTGGTTAATCTAGTCCCCCGAGCTCCATAGAGAGTCTCACCCATTAAACTCAAGATTCTTTTAAAGGTAGGAACCAAACCCTCATAAAAATTCTTTTCACAAGCTTAGAATCAACATTTACAAATTATTTTTCACTGACTTAGGAATAACCTCTACTTTTTACAGGCTCAAGAATAACCTAATTCTTTTTGTACCTTAGGCTAAAGAATCAAAATTTTAAAAACACTCAAAATATCTTTTTACCCGATAAGGATTGAACCGTTACAAAATTTCTCATAAATCAATTCAATCAAGGAAGAATTACTACCTCAATCTCTTTACAGGAAGAGACTGAAATCAGCTACCCTTAGATTAAATACTCTCAATAGTATTCAATCCGTCACTTAACTCACCAATTACAAATTGATAAGCGATTTTTCTCACTTAGAACTTCTACCACCCCAGATAAATTAGAACTCAATTAATATCCCAAAACTAGTGATAGAAAAGTAAGAAATTTAAAATATGATTTTAAAGAAAAATTGGGTAACACGTAATTGAGCATATAATCAGATTTATTGAAGAAATTGTTTCAAAAATATTTTTCAATAAAAAATTAGAAAACAATTTCAAATATCAAATTCCAAATATAATCAAGTAATCAATTAATAGAAAGTAATTTGGAAAGATGTCACCTGGATTCCACCGAAAAAATAATTATTAGAGATAGCAATGAAACTTCAAATCAGTAGCAACAATAATCCATAATAAATAATTCTCAAGAATAACTCTAAAAAAAGATCTCACAACTCAATCAATATGATTACTCTTAGAAAGTTCAGTATAATTCTCTTGATGTATATCTCTTCAATGTGAAAAAATACAGGTCTATATAAAAGGGAATCAAATAAGCACTCCAACGATTAGTTCCCACTTGTTATGACATTTCATTTCTCTTATAGACCCCTTATATCATTAAGATTTCACCCTGGTTCAAATCACTTAATTATGGATTTTAAACTTCTCAATTAAGTCCCCCAAACTTTTCTCAATCACAATTAAATAAGATAGAAAGAATTACATATACCAAATTGATAAATATTCAAACTTAATGAACCATATCTATAGGGATATCATAATATATGTTGCATATCTTAAATAACATCAAATCCCTAATATATCTCGTGAATCTTAGCCATAAAACGGCTAGTCACGACTATTATTAGAATAAAATACGGAATTCCAGAAAATCCTGAAACAGTGCCATAAGTCAACTGACCAAGGGTCACCCGTTGACAATCGATTTAGGATGTAGCCAAGCCAAAAATTCTTTACCCATCGGTCGACCTATTTGTTGACCTAGAGATTCAGAGAGTTTCATTTTTTATCATAGTTCGACCTCCCTGTCGACTTATCAAATTAGAGAGTTCACCATTTAAGTTCAGGTTTATCTACCTGTCGACCGAGAAATTCAGCAACTTCATATTCAATGCATCGATCGACTTACCCATCGACTTACCAATACTGGAATCCTCTCCTTAATTCATTTTGAATTCATTTTCACCGACGTTTTCGCTCCTTTAACCGATTTCTTTTCTCGGTTAGCTCCACTGAATACTTAAATTCAATTTTAATTAATTATCAATATTTCTTTTTCAATTACAAATATGAGCAAATAATTTAACTAATTAGGATCCTATAAAAAAACACACATATTTATAAAAATCATTTAAAAAACTTTTTGTATCATGTGTGATTCAAATTTGGATATTAAGAGTTGAAATTGAACATAAGCTGTTTTCTCTAGGTTCTTCAAATTTTTCAACATCTTAATCTTTCATCATCTTTTAGTATCCATTCATTACTTGTCATCATATCTTCATAATTGGAACTAATAAACTAAAACACTTAATCAAACCGTTAGTTCCACCAAAAACATCAGCATTTAATTGTTCATCAAAATCTTAGGATCAACAAGTGGCATCACTAGTAATTTTCAAAGCAGATAATTGGCATTTGTCTCAACTACAAGTGATATCACTAGTAATTTTCTAAGCAAATATTTTTTTTTTTTTTTTTTTTTTTTGATTAATTTTTTTTATGAAATCAGGATTTGGTTTTGTGTAATAAAAATAAATCTGATTTACCTAAGCATTAGTTTTTTGTTTTGGGAATCAACCCATCAGTTATCTTTCACATGATAACTGGCATCTATCTCAAATGCAAGTGGTATCACTAGTAATTTTCAAAGTAAATAATTGGCATCTGTCTCAACTACAAGTGATATCACTAGTCATTTTCAAAGTAAATATTTTTTATTTATTTTTATTAAAGAATTTTAGGAAATCAAAAATTGGATTTGTGTAATAAAAATAAATCTACCTAAGCATTAGTTTTTTATTTTGGTAATCAACCCTTCAGTTATCTTACACCAGATACCTGGTATTTGTCTCAAACACAAGTGGTATCACTAGTAATTTTCAAAGGAAATAATTGGCATCAGTCTCAACTACAAGTGGTATCACTAGTAATTTTCAAAGCAAATATTTTTTTTATTAAAGAATTTTAGGAAATCAAGATTTGGATTTGTGTAATAAAAATAAATCTGATTTAGTAAAGCGTTAGTTTTTTGTTTTGGTAATCAACCCATCAGTTATCTTTCACAAGGTAAGATATTTACAATTTCAGCAAGCAACATCTTTAAATTCTTTATTGGGCATTTATTAGGTGAGATAACTTAATTTGAAAATAGCGTTTCTTTGGCACTAAAAAATTAGTACTTTTAAAATAAAAACTAAAAGTTTTGAATTTATGTACTTTTTCAAAAAGTAAAAGATATTGTGTTTTGTGTTTCTAATTTTTTTTTTTGGGTACATATGTTGGGGAAGGGGTTGAATTCTAGATTTTCCACAAGAAATGTAAGTTAGATATCCACTAGGCTTGAGATTTCAATTTTTATATTATAAGAGATCCATGGTTTAAGACATCTCCATCCACTTTTGTCTATCATTTATCAAAGAATTTTTTGGACAAAAAAATCATTTATATAGATTCCATTAAAATATTTTCTCTACACTATTTGACACACTTTTTGATTTTTTATTTTTACTTTTAAGTAAAAGTATTTTTTTGTCAAGTAAACTTTTTTTTTTTTTTTTAATTTTAATTTAAAGTATTTTAAAAAACGTTAGGAAAGGTTCCTTAATTACACATATTTTAACCCCTCGGTGACAATTTTACTAACACATAATTATTTTTACCATTGTACATAGGGGTGTTTAAAAAAACCGCTGACCCACCAACCCGCCCTAAACTGGTGAAAAATGGCCTGAACCCGCTGAGTGAACTCAGCCGCTGTTATATGTAGGGAAAAACGGCGACTATATACTCAGTTTGGGGAACGGGTGTACCATTTAATTCATGGGTACACCCGATCCGACCTACAACAGGTCTTGGAAGTGAAAACCCTAGCCGCTCTCTTCATTTGCAAAATTTTACTATATACATATCTATTTTAATAACCCTTCTATCCTATATTGATTATGAACTTGACTACAATTTCTTTTGAGCATATTGTTCTTTTGTGTTAGGACTTGCTGAATAGAGTTAGACAACTGCAGTAATTGATGATTGATGATTGATTGTTGTTACGCTTATTTAAGTTTTCAAGGCAAGGATTCTTACATTGCAGATATATATTGTATTTTGTCTGTATTTTTTTTTCTTTTTTTTTTGGTGAAATTTTACTTTTAATTTTTTTAAGTTATTTGTTCTGATTATGGAACTTAAAACAGGTGATCGATGTGGTTTTGGAGAGAAACGGTCTAGCTTCCACCTACAAGTGATTTAATTATTTTAGTTTTAATTTTGATTATTTTAAACTTTCATTTATTTCAATTATTTACTTTATTAGTATTGGTTATGTGATGTGTAATAATTTTGTTTTGGTTTTGGTTTTGCTTTTGAATTTTAATTTTTGATTTTATTATTTCAATTTTCAGAGATATTAAACAATAGTGGGTTGTTGCATATTTTTTTAAAAAAGAATTCATGTAATTGGCCAAATGGATGAAAGAATATGCCCAAATTAGAATATCTGTATATTTTATATCTTTTTGTCCAAAACAAGTTGGCCCAATATATAGGCCAAACCCGCTGGCCTGCCCGACCTTCGACCCACCCATACTTGGGGAAAGTTGCAACCAGACCCGAAAGTTAATTTACATTTCGGCCCAGACTCTTCTAACCCGCCCATGTTCGGTTCAGCCTAATGTACAGGCCCAAATCTGGCCTGTCCGAACTGTGAACGACCCTAGACATCATGTTGAAATAAGTTTTTAAGTTAGCAATCACTATAAAAGTTTGAAGGTGCGAATCATCAAACACTTATGATTTAGGCTGCAATATAAAATTAATGTTACAATATAGGTAAATTGGGAGGCACTTGCTTAAAAGTAAAATAGTTTTAGGTCTGCCCTAAGCACAAGTTTTGGATTAATTCGCACATATATTTTATTGAATTGTTAAGTTTAATTTTGTATTTGTTGTGTTTGACGAAATATTTGGTATTAGTTAGTAATCTTTTTAATGTTATTTATTTGAGTTAGTTATATATTATTGGGATTGTTGAACATATTTAAGATTTTTTTTAATATTTATTTTCAATTAATATTATAAACAATTTAGTTTAACGTGTTTAAACTAAGGTTATTGTTTGATGTTTAACGGACTGATGAAATTTTAGTTGAATATAATTTTAATGTTAAAAAAATGTGTGATTGCAAATTTATTTTTTGTATTTGTTTAGCAATAAAAAATCACATTGCAATAAAAAATAAGTGTATTTAACTACTTATTTTGTAGTAAAATAATGTTAGTCAAATTTTCTGTTTTTTTAATGAATCTAAGTTTTTTTTTTTTTTTTATTTGCTTGGGTCCATCATTATTTTTTGTCTTTTCTCTTTCATTTCTATCTTTTACTATCTTTCCAAATAACTAACCTACCTTTACACACCTCCAATGAAAAATTTAATTATATAAACACCTTTATAAATTCCTAATTATATGAATCTTTATATAACCGTAAATAAAAAATATAATTACATGAACTTTCATACACCCACAAACCCAAATTATAATTTATAGAAATGCAGCTAGCTCGCCAACTCACTCTAATTGTTTGAGCTTATTGGCTTGCTCTTGCTTGATTGTGATTTAGACACTACCTAAATTTACTGACTTGGTAGCCATGTGAGTCTCTGTATGGATAGAGACTGATACCTTTTTACATACATAGCCCCACCAACCCATATGCACTCACAAATAAAAATATAATTATATACATCTTTATATACCAACATACAAAAATATAATTATTACATTTGTACACCCCAAATAAAAATTAAGTATATAAGAGAAAAATATACTTTTATCATTTTAGAAATCAACAAATATTCAATCATACCCTTAAATTTTCATAATATACAAATAATCTTCAAAAAATAAACTTATTCTAAATAAGATATTATTTGTAAAAATATAAATTTTACGGGTATCATAGTGATGATATTCAATATTTCGTAAGTTTCATAAAAAATAGATGAACTGATATGTCATTTTCAAGATAGAGATTTTTTCTTGGATTTTATATTAATTATAATCAACATGAATGTTTAGTAGTGGAATGAATAAATATAATATTAATGGTAAAATTAGTTTAGAATATTAGGAGTGGGATTAATTAATATGATATTAGTAGTGCAATGAATCAATTTTGGCCATTCACTTTCCATTTTAATAGGATTGAAGAGATGACTAATATTTGACTCTCATTCATTTCAAGTTAAGGAACACAAAAATGTATATTTAATTAAAAAAAATGTTGGGTTTATGCCACATTGGATCGGATGTGGAAGAAATTGGTGGTCAAGTTATAAGCATGAAGAAAAGCCTCAATTCATGAACTAATTTTTAGGGTGGAGAGAGACCCAATACCACCCTACACATCAGAGGGTGAGGTTTTCCCTCATAGTTATAACATGTCCATCAGCCCCTTCCACTTCCAATATGGGATAAACTCAACAATTTCTTCCTCACATATCTGACATTTGATAAGCTAACTCTTGCTCAATCCATCCCCTAGAATTGTTGTAACTTGGGTTCTGATACCAGTGTAAGATGGTCTTAAGTCTCTCTCAAATCAAATGCTAATTAATGAGGTGAAATTTTCCCGAACACTTATAATCCAACCACCAATTACTTATATCTCCAATGTGGGATAAACCCAACAAAAAACAAGAATAAGTTTATGGCATCAGAATGAAAAACAACATTATTAATTTTTTTAGCTCATATTTTTTGCTTACGTCCCTCTAAAGTACTTAAACAAGAATTGAAACAATATGTTCTTTGCCGTCACAAGTTGTCTGAATTTGTCAAACCATCATTTATATCCTTTGAACCTAATAAAGCATGTTCTTTTCACTTTACATTGAATTTGGTTGAAAACTTGGTAACTACAAATTGCATACCTACTGTATTTAGGCATCATCCTCATCTCACCAAAACGAGAAAAAGAATATTAAAGTAAGAAATTGAGCATGGCAAGCTCAAGGCAAAATCCTTTCGTGATGATAATGGTAATGGTGATATTCATGTTTAGCAACGTGCATGCATAATTGCAGTGGCTTAGCACTTTGCATTCTGATCCGCATATCTAAGTGCCATAAGAACAGCAGCATTTCACAACAACAATACTATTGTTAGTTTGGCTGTTTAATGGACCAATGTTCCAAGTTCAATGCAGGTCCATTACCTTTTTCTATTTCTTTTTATTTTCATTTTCATTTTTCACATACACACACACCCCTATATATATACGGTTCCAAGAAACATTTTAGCCCTTGGATTAGATCCAAAGGTTGACATAGAATTCTCAACAATAAATAACAATTGATTTAGATCTAATGGTTGAAATCAAACAACATTTTGAATTGTTATAATTTTGTCTCATATAATATCTTTACCAAAATAACAATTTATCCCAAAATATTTCACACAAATCTATATAATTAGTTAGGACAAAAAAAGGTTTTGGAGTGCCAAAAAAACACACTCCCCCACCCCCTTCTAAGATATTTAAATTAAATTATTTTTTGACCTTCTAAATCTTACAATTATAATTAATTGGTCATTTTTTATACAGATATTAATTAGACAATTAATATAGTGCCTTTAGGCACGAAAAATCCCTAGTGAGTGTGTGTATATATATAAAGACCGTGTGGACTCCACATAATAATTATACAATAATTATTATAAATAGGACGGTTGAGATCCTATTAGTTTAGATGTTGCCTAAATCTCTATTATTCAACTAAAAAAAATTAACACTTGAATTATAATTGAAGATCATTTTTTATTTTTTTTCTAACATAAGTCATTTCTAGATTCCACATATTTTAATATATAATACGAAATTAATTAATTAAGGTAGTTACCTAGTTCAAATTTAAATTACATAACATTAATTTTCTTAAGGTTTGGGCAATTATTAGTGTGTATATATATATGCTCATGCAGAAAGGATTGGAGCTTCAGAAGCATTTGGCCTTTCGTTATGGTTTTTTTTTTTTTTTTTTTTTGTGTTGTTTCTAGAA
Source organism: Eucommia ulmoides (assembly GCA_016647705.1). Taxonomy (NCBI): domain Eukaryota; kingdom Viridiplantae; phylum Streptophyta; class Magnoliopsida; order Garryales; family Eucommiaceae; genus Eucommia; species Eucommia ulmoides. Next base: position 22,384,175 of record CM028341.1, read on the forward strand.
TATTCAAAAGTGCAACCAGAATATACACGTGTGTTCATGGCGAGTGTGCATAAAAAGTTGGAACTAAATAATTTTTATTTTTTTTAATTTTGTTAAGATAATTAAGAGGTAAGTGAAGGAATCATATATTGATATGTAATGGAGAGAGATACTAATTTACAAACACCATATACACAAGTATATATTGGGGAAGATGGGGTTAGCGTTTGCCCTAATGAGCCTAAGTGGGCTTAAGCCCATTATTATATTAGCACGCCCCCTCAAACTCAAGGAAGTAAGTGGGAGGTGAATTTGAGTTTGGAAACCAAAGAGTGAAATCGTCCGAGTGGATGAGTCTTAGTGAAAATGTTTGTTATCTGATTTACTGAACTGACAGATTGTAGACTAACTGTATTCTAGAGAATGTGATGACGGATAAAGTGGAAATCAGCCTCGATGTGTTTTGTATGCTCATGGAATACATCATTGTGAGCAATCTAAATAGCAATCATATTGTCACAGTATAGAGTAGTGGCAGTAGGAGAAGAGATATCAATGTCAGCAAGTAGCCATTGAAGCTAGATAAGTTCTTGAATTGCATCAGCCATGACACGATATTCAGCTTCAGTACTAGAGTGAGCAACCATAGTTTATTTTTTACTACGTCAGGAAATAAGAGAATTGCTCAAAAAGAAATAGCAACTAGTGGTTGAACGTTTATCGGTGGGATCTCCGGCCCAATCGGTATCAAAATAAGCTTGTAAGATGGGAGCAGACCGAGCTGAGAAATTAAGCCCATGAAATAAAGTACCCTTGACATACCGAAGAATGCGAAGAACAACTGAGTAATGGGTGGTTCGAGGAGTGGAGAAGAACTGACTGACCTGAGAGTTCTCAAGCCACTATATAAATCAAAGGAGTTACTCCACTTAATACCATATGGTTTTAAGTTGGATCCTCTTTACATGGTATCAGAGTCAAGGTTATGTGTCTCTCATTCCCTCATAGTCAAATCATTCGTGCAAACCGGGAGTCGCATTCGTGCAAACCGGGAGTTGCACTCAAGGGCGGGTGTTAGATTCCTGTCCCACATCGTTTATCTGAGAGTTTCCAAGCTACTATTACTCCACTTAGCACCATATGGTTTTAAGATCCTCCTAACCTATTTGATTATTTGTTTATAGGATGTTCTATTTTTGGAACAAATATATATATATATATATATATATATATATATATATATATATATATATATATATATATATATATATATATATATATATAAAATAAAAGGAACAAAATCAATTATCAAACCATAACCATAGAATGAAACATTATTTGATGGTAAAAGTGCAAATGTCCCAGTTCACGTGTTGCCTTACAATCAATATGTGATAGACTCATTGTGATATTAGTGTACTTTATTATTGGAAAGATAAAAATACTAAGACTTAAATTTAGTTAAAAAAAAATTGTATATTATATTAGGAAAAATTAGACGGTGGACCTATCATTAAAATCTCAAATAATGAAATTGTTGAGAGGGAAAATAAAAAATAAAAAATTATGGAAGTGAAAACTACAATTAAACTTACACTTGAAGTGAAATTTAACCGTATTCCTAGTATTTCTAAAATTTTAATTAATCAATTTCGAAATTATTTCATTTTTGACCATTAAAATGTACTTTAATTTTATTTATTTTTCCTAAAATTACGTACTATTTAAACACCATTTTTCTTCTTTCTCGTTTAGAATTTTAGATTCTTTTGAACCATTTTACCCTCACTTAAAACATTTGGCTAAATCGCAATTTTAACTCTTAACATATAAGTGAGATTGCACTTTATTTTGAATTATTTAATTTTTTTCACATTATTCATTGATGTTTTAATTTAGTGTCAAATAATCCCAAATTATACAAGTCTAACCATTTTTGTCGTCGGAGCAGGGCGAAGTGTGATAAAACAATGCAAGTTCATCTGTTTTATCCGCACATGCATTGCTTCTCCAATAACAAAAATGGTATTTTCTGATTAACTGGGCTAGTTAGAAATAAAATTAAAATTTTGAAAAACAATGTAAAAAGAAATAATTGCACACAAATTTTAAGGAAAAAAAATATGATCAAGCAAATATCTCGAACTCCTACTAGATTATTGCACATGAAAACTCATTACATATATTAACCGAAAAAAAAAAATCTTCGACAGATTTATTGAAATTGGGAACTTCCGTGGATAATTGCTTCGACAATTATTGTAAAGCCAAACGAATGTAATTTAATTATGAGGTTAACATCAAGCATGTTATACAAAGTGGTGTCTCATTAATGCCCCTTTCAAGACTTTTGGTGAATTCATACATTTTTGTTTTTATATTTGTCAAATAATAATTTACCCAAAAAAAAATTATTTAATTTTTTTCTTATTAATGTATAAATATATGATTAATTTTTCTGGTCCATAATTTAAGTTACTTAAAAAAATAACAGTGATTCGAAAAAAAAATTAGTACCAAACACAGTGTTATTGCATGTCTGGTGAGAGATAATAGAATCCAATTCTGATAGAATATAATTAAATTTTAAATCGACATCTATTTAAATTTTAATTCTATTTCATTACCATAATGGTTATGTACATAAACTAAGATATTTTATATAATCTTGATCATTATTGTCCCATCAAGTACCATGTTGTCCAATTTCAAATATCAATGTTCGATTCAAACATATTTACAAGATTTATTACAAAAATTGCAAGTTTGTTGAATAAATTTGAAAGTTCATCTAAAGTTAATTACAAGAAGAAAAAAAAACGCTGGTGGCCCCTGAATTTTAATCGGCGGCGCCAATATTGTCTTTCAAACTTGGGTTCTATTTCTTGAATGTTGGTGGCATCGATGTTTTATCTAGTGGTAACGGTATGGTTTGTTGAACTTAGTTCCTAAGCAATTTTTTATTAACTAGAGATTATGCTCTATAATTACCTCTTTCTTCAGCTTACTTCAATCTATATATAAAAGTCTTTCAATCTCTAAGATTCATCTTGATCTATTAGAAGAGAACACTCTACAGAGAGAAAGAGCCAAGTAAGGAGAATTTGGTGCGAAAATTGGGCATCAAAACTAGAAAGTGAGAATTAATTACAGATATTCAATGCAATTGTGGAAGAGAGACTGTCATGATAACTTCATGGATGGAATTGAATCCCAATCCAAGGTTTTTTTACTTGTACAAACTACAAGGTATAAGCATGTTATAAGATTTGACTTAATTACTTTTTTCTTGCATCATTAAACTTATAAATAGATTTTTTATTTTTTTTTTCTTTTATATATTTTGGGTTGTAATAGAGGAGATGGACTTAATGTGGGTTCTTTCTATAGTATGATGATTCCTTGGATCATAGAGCACAACAGGTAATCCCTGGATTACTAAGGAGGAAAAACAAATTTGAAGAGATAATACGAGTGCGAAGAAATGAGAACATCCTCTGAGTGCTCGTTATTGTGTCTTGGATCCTTACTTGGATAGTCTACAAGGATAATAGTGCACACCATGTTTAAAGAAATGTCCAAAAGAAAGAAAAATAAACCATCAATTTGTTTTTATTGTGTTTTGGGTAGGCCTTGTTTGTAATCAATTTTTTGAAAATTGTTTGGGTTTTGTTGTCATGTCTTGTGTGAACTAATTGTTTGTATAAATATCTCAATGAAATTGTATTTTGTATGAACTGTATTTACATAATGGTGGCATCGATTATGGTGGGTAGCATATGATGAATGAAGTTATTTTGAAAATATAAATTTGTAATTCATTATGTGTATGTTTTAGTCATTGCAACAAAAATGCATTCAGTGACAACGTTGATTTGTTTTTTTTAAAAAAAAAACAACTTGAAGGCCCTAGTACCCCCAAAACCAATGGGTAGTGGTGCTGAATTAGATTTAAAAATACACCTCATCGATGGCACAAGTATATACGCCGATGGCACCATAGCACCGTTTTGTCGAGCGGCTGTAGTGGATACATGTATATATACACATTAAGTGGTAATTTAAAATAACTTATATTACAATGTTTTTTTTAGATTAATTGTAAGATTAAGTTTTAGGGCATATGTTTTAGGGTCTAGGATTAAGGGTTCATGGTAAAGGTTGTAGGGTGTAGGATTGAGGGTCTAGGATTTGGGGTCTAGGGCTAAGGGTTTATGGTTTTGGTATTAGGGTTGAAGGTTTTGGGATTATGGTTTAGGGATTAGGGTTTATGGTTTATGGTTTGATGTTCATTGTTTACAGTTTAGGGTTTAAGAGATGTTTGAAATATTAGGGCCTATTCTATAAAGATGGTTTATCTAACACTACAAGGTGTGTCATTATAATTTCACAGTTCAATTATGTAACTCATTGATTGGCATCATCATAATTTGAATATATCAATAAACTATGACATAAAGATCAACTTCTTCAATTGGGATTAAATTTGGTGTGCATATGAATAACAGTTGTGTGGAACCTTAAATCCTAAACCCGAAACCTTAAACCCTAAACCCTAAACCCTAATTTGAAGGTCAATTTTTCAATTGTTGAACTAAATAGATTAATATGTACCGATTAGGATTTGTTTGAAGGATTGGGAGTTAATTTAAAAATAACGATTTTTAATTTAACATTGTTGGATGTGTGTCAGGATAATTTCACAATTGAATTAATTTGTTATTTAAAATGAAATGTTCTAATATAAATGTAATACCCCGAAAAATTTATATTTCGAAATATTATTTTAAATAATTTTAATATATATATATATATATTGAATTGTCATGTATATTATAAAAAATTAAGGTATAGATAAATATTTGATATTTTTGGGATTATTTGATATATTATTTATGGTATAAATAAATATTTATAATTTTTGGGGGTTAAATATTAATTTCTAATTGACTTTAGAAGTTTTGGGACTATTGCGTTATTCAAAAAATAGTTCTAATAATTTTGGGATATAATTAATATTTTTTATTTTTATTTTAAGAGGGATAGTTAGTGTGTATATATATATATATATAGTTCATAGGCGGTGAAATTGTTTCACCGCCATTCTTATTATTTTTTTATATTATATTATCTATATAGATATATTGATATTATTACTACATATATATGTTAGGAAAAAAAACTGTCTACACGTCTACTTCGGTTCGAATTTTGGTTTCAAATTTCAGGTAGAATTTTTATCTCTTTTAATATATGTATTTAATCTTTCCATGTATTGTGTGTTTGATGTTATTACTGTTATAATTGTTATTTTCATAAAATATTTAAGAATACGTATTATGTGAAAAATTTATGAGATACATATTTATGTATTTATTTGTGGTTTTGATTAGATACACGTATTAAAAGGGTTAAAATTTTACTGAGTTTTGCTTCACAGTCCCATAGTTTTTATTTCAGAGTCGATGAAAATGGAGTTGCTCCTGAATTTATAATTAGATTGGGATTGATTTTTATAATAGTTGTATAAATCGTTGTTGTTGTGAAATTGACTTGATTCATAATAAATATAGTTGTCGACATAGTTTGTAAAATTTATCAGATTTATGAGTAATAAAATATTCGTTATTCAAGTTTAGTATTAATTCTTTTTGGGCGAAATCGCGTGGTAGCCCTAGGAAACCTGGCCGTTACAAAGTGATAACAGGGTATAGGTTACGACTACCCTATGCTTGGGTTATGGTACCCATTGGCCCATTACTCATAATAAATTATATAATATTAGAAATAATAATCTTAGTATAATTTATGGAATCAATTTTTTAAAACAAACTTTTGAAAGCAAAAATAGGAACATGCAGTTTAAAAATGGAAAATTTATGAAAAAAAAAGAAGAGGTTAGGGGGTTCGACACTGTAATTTTAACTAAAATCTCACTTTGGTCCCTATAGGCTCAATTTGAATGTAGAACACCTTAACGGTTATATATTTATTTTGAATCTAACTGATGTCTTAGAAATTTAAGTAGGGGATTTTATGTAATATTTTTATATACATGTTAAGTGAATATTTAACTTGTTATGTTATGTTAGTATTGAACTTTTGAGACGTATTTATGCGTTTCGGGATATATTTATTTGGTTAAGACGTATTTTTGTGTTTTAAGACATATTTTTGTTATTAAGATGTATTTATGTGTTTTGGGATGTGTTTATGTGGCTAAGATATATTTATGTGTTTTGGGACGTATTTGTATAGTTGAGAGGTATTATGTGTCTTCAGACGTATTTAAAAAAAAAAAAAATCCATTATTTGATGTTTGTATTGTGTTGATATTTTATGGAAAAAGTTTACCAGATTATAAGATTAAATTGTGATTTAAAAAAATGATGATATTGTGGATATTGGAATTGATGATTTTTGGTCTCACGGGACAGTTTACAAGGAAAAAAAGGTTATCTGGTTGGTTGTGAGTATGTTTCTTATGAATGTTAGATGGAATTGATTAATGTTGGTTATGAGATATGTCAGTGGACTTGAAATGTCACGCCAAGTGAGAAAAAGAAATTATTGAGGTCGTGGACCTGATGGAATTAAGATAGACCCAATCCAAGTGAGACTACCATGATATTTTTAAAATATATTTGTTCGTCGTATATAGACGTATATATTTATTGTTATTTTTATCAGAGTTGAGCAATGGAAGTATTTAGAAACGTAAGATTATTTAGTAATTGGTTGTCTGTGTTAAGAGTTACCGACCAAAATGCATCATATTATAGAATATGGGCCACTACAATTGCGGGAATGGGGATGTGTAGTATGAATTTTGGGGAGTTGTGGATTGTCGGTGACTTTCGGTTATGGGACCCTACATAGAGAACAGTTGTCCAACAAATTGAGAGTAACTAATATAACCGTGCGATTCTGAAATATTATTGTTTTGAACGAAATTTCGAGGACGAAATTTATTTAAGGGGGTATATAATATTTCTCCCAATTTTTTTTATTTTGAAATATTATTTTATATAAGTTTGAATTTTTTATTTTTTTTAAATTGTCTTGTATATATATTATGAAAATTTAAGGTATACATGAATATTTGATATTTTTGAGATTATTTAATATATTATTTATGGTATAAATAAATATTTGACAATTTTGGGGGTTAAATGTTAAATTTTTAATTGACTTTTAAAAGTTTTGGGACTATTGTGTTATTTAAAATATAGTTTTAATAATTTTGAGATATAATTAATATTCTATTTTTTATTTTAAAAGGGATAATTATTGTAATTAATAATAAAAAAATAAAAATAAATAAATAAATAAAATGTGTTGTCTTCTTTATAAGAAGACAACATATGTGTTATATATGTATTTATATATACATGCGACACGTGTGTGTGTGTATATATATATACATTTTAGGAAAAAAATAACTATCCATACATCTACTTGAGTACGGATTTTGGTTTCAGATTTTAGGTAGAATTTTTTTAACTCTTTTAATATATGTATTTAATCTCTCTATATATTGTGTGATTTATGTTATTACTGTTATAATTGTTATTTTCCTGAAATTTTATGATTACGTATTATATGAAAATTATGTGAGATACATGTTTAAGTGTTTATTTGTGGTTTAATTAGATACACGAACTAAATGGGTTAAAATTCTATTGAAGTTTGACTCACAACTATATATATATATATACATTTTAGTAAAAAAAAAGAAACTATCTATACATCTATTTGAGTACGGATTTTGGTTTCAGATTTCATACTCTTTTAATATATGTATTTAATATCTCCATGTATTGTGTAGTTTATGTTATTACTGGTATAATTGTTGTTTTCATGAAATATATATGATTACATATTATGTGAAAATTACGTGAGATACATGTTTATGTGTTTATTTGTAGTTTAATTAGATACACGTACTAAAGAGGTTAAAATTCTACTGAGGTTTGGTTCACAACTCCACAGTTTTTATTTTAGGGTTGATGAAAATGAAGCTACGCCTGAAATTATAATAGGATTGGGATTATTCTTTTTGTAATATTTGTATAAATCGTTATTGTTGTAAAATTGACTCGATTCATAATAAATATAGTTGTCGATATAATTTGTAAAAGTTATCAGATTTATGAGTAATAAAATATTCATTATTCAAGTTTAGTATTAAGGAGAAACTGCGTGGCAGTCCTGAGAAACTGAGTCATTACAATAAATTTGAAATCTTTGCAAATTACAACATATTTTGAAACATAAAGGGTTAATTTTGAAAACTAAACTATTTAATTGGGATTAAATTTAATACATTTTTATACACAAGTCAATCATTTAATTTGAAAATTGAAGTGTTAAACTAGAAGATTAAATAAGTAAAAAATAAATTTAGTAAATATTCTTTCATACATGAACTTATTCAATTGGAAATTATGTGAAAATTAATAGGGGCTAAATTTGAAAGACCAAGCACTTCAATTTAATGTTCAAATGTATATATTTTCATGATTAGACATTATTTTTTACGTTATTAATCAATTTACATGGTCAATTGCAAGATCAATTGGAATGTATATATTGAGTAAGATCCATCAATGAAAAATCAAGTGTAGAGAAAGCGTTAATAGAAGTTCCATTAATGGTTGCGGTTGTAGTAACGAAGTGTGTAAAGCATTCTCAGAATCACTTAAAATAGACTTGAGGTTAGATTTCGAATTTTCAAATTCTTTCTTAAGTAAATCGATATTTATTTCAAGATAAGACATTTTCCAGGAAACCACATCAAAATCATTTTTTAAAATAGGGATAGAGAAATTGAACATGCAGATTTATCCTAGTTTGACAAGTTATTCTTGCTTACATCCAGTCCCTTGAGCTCATGCAGGGAGTTCAAAATCCACTAACCCTGATTCCTTTCCTAAGTGGGAACCAAACCCTTACAATCTCTTTTATAGGTTAAGGACTAACCTAGTCCTTTTCCCAAACTCAGAATCAACCTTTAGAATTTATCTTTTGCAAGGCTAAAAAAAAACCTAATTCTTTTGCCAGCTAAAAAACAAACCTATCTATCTTTTTACCAAGCTAAAGACTAACATAATTTTACTACAAGAAGAATAAAATGTAATGCTTTTACAAACTAGGAATCAAACCTAAACTCTAATTAGACACCGACCCAATATGTCTGATCTTCTTCCACTCACAAATAAAAAAGATATCAAGTTGATTCCCATATGAGCTTCTACCACCTCAATACAATATATGTTTGATTAATGTCCTAATAAACTATGTGATAGAACTTATGGAGAATACAAATCTAATTTTACTCCATTATAACACAAGGATAAAATGAATAAAATTTAATAGGCATAAATCGTTTCACACGATTTTCTGGATATTCTAAATAGAAAATATTTTTCACACAAAAATACTAGAAGCTCAATTAAAAGATATATCTCAACTAAAGCACACTTAATTTTGAGCAAGTAAACAAGAACAATCTTATCGAGATTTGTTTTAGAAGATCACACAAAAGACTTAAACCCGATATAGCAAGAACAACGATTTATTTGAAGCAAAACTTTTCTCTCAAAAATATTTTCATCAAAATGATACTCTATTTTTTAATATGCTTGATTTAAACCCTTGCTCTTGATTGTTGTTTTGTTGAAATCTGCAGGTGTACATTTATAGATTTCAAATGATGACTATAATGGCTATTTTTTAAAAACATAAGAGCATTAATATCCCATATAGACCCCATATAAAATATTTCATCAAATCAGATATATTTGACTAAAAAATACTCTTTGAAAAACTTAATTTAGTCCCCAAAATTTCTTTGACTCAAAACCCTTAAATATAGAAAGTAGTTTTATCAGTTAAACCCATAAATTCAATTAATATAAGGACTAATTAATAGGATCTTCAAATATATGATAGACATATGAAATATATTCAAATGCTCTTAAAATAAGATTTTATAACATTTAAAACCATTATATTTGGGTTGCGGATCTTGATAATTGAATCACTCAACGATGTTGAATCTTGTCCAATCGATCAACCGGTTACCTACTTGGTAAACCGGTTGCCTTTGCAACGGTTCATTTTTCGACCGTTAGCACCCTAGTCAGTCAACTGCAAGTCAACTGCCCAGCTAACCAGCCATCTTGGCGGTCGACCTTTCAAGCCTAAAGCACAAGTTATAACCTACTGATCCAACCAGTCGACCCACTATTTTTGTCAGTCAACCATGTGGACCAGAAGTTCTCAGTTCAACCTACTACTTTTCCCAATCAACCAGTCATTTTACACATAAGATAAAGGGTAATTTAATAATTAAAAAAATTATATTGTAAATATAAAATTGAAATTTATATGTTTACATCAGTCAATCAATTCTGATTTGCTAGGTTGACTACTTTGATTAAAAAATATAAGAAATTTTCTTGGTATTTGTCTCAAATACACGTGGTGTTAGCCCAAAAAGCTACTCAAGAGAGGGGTAAATTGAGTAGTTATAAAAAATTAACAATTAATTCATTTAAACACATATAATCAATTCCCTAATTAGATTATTATCTTTATACGTAGCAGATATGTGTTTAAGACTAAGTGCATACCCAAACAGAATATCAATAGTAAAACAGAGTAGCACACAAGAATTTATTCTGGTTCGGCAAAGCTAATCTTGCCTACATCCAGTCCCCCAAGCTCCACAAAGATTCGCAATCCTCTAAACCCCTTGATCTCTTTACCAGGTGGGAATCAAACCCTTACAACGATTCTTTTATAGTCATAGAACCAACCTTTACAAATTACTTTTTTTTCCAGGCCAATATTTTCTTGCCAGACTAAAGACTACCCTAACTTTCACTTACTTTTCATTTTCACAGGGAATGATGAACCTTCACAATTTACTCAAAATAATTCAATTATAGGAAGAATCAAAACCTAGTTCTGTTTAAGGAAAAGAATAACCTAACCTTTTTACCAGGATAAAGATCAAACTCTAATATTTTTCACAAGAAAAAGATTGAAACCTAGCTACCCTGACTAGACACCGTCCCAAACATGTCTAATCCATTCAAACACACAAATACAAAAAAAACATGAGTTTTTTCCCACAAGAAGTTTCTATCATCTCAATACAAATATACTCAATTAATGTTTTGAATAATTACTACATGATAGATACAATGTAAAGCAATTCAAATCTAATTAATAAATAATATGGATAACACAACTTTAGCATGTAATCAGATAATGAGTCAGAAATTGTTTCAAAAGATTTTCAGGCTTTTAAGTTTAAAATGATTTTCTAGCTATCCTAAACTAAGCAATAAAAATAAATATAACTTTAAAAAGTATTGAATAAAGCTTGGATAAATCTCATCGGGAAACACTAAAGACAATGATAGTATAGCAAGCAGAACTCAAATTGGTGGCGCCAAACAACAAGCGCTTTAGATCAAGAACTTATAATGAATCACTCATTGAAATCTCAGCAAAAGTATCACTCTTATAATAGCTAAAAACTGATATTCTTGATGTTCTTAATTCAATTCCCGCAAGTCTCTATTAAAAGACCAATATCTAGCTCCCCAACGACTTGTTTTTCAAAGATATGTCATTTAATGGCACTCTAAGACCCCACATATAATAACTTTTCATTTTAGGTATGTTCCATTTAAAAATACTTTCTAAATCTTGCATTTAAGTCCACAAAACTATTCTTAATTTTAAACTACAGAAATACGAAGTATTAAATCATTTAAATTATGACAATTTCAAAATATATGGATCATATCAATAGGGATCACAAAATAGATTGTTTATACTTGAATTATATTCAAATCCCCCAAATCGCTCACTTGGAATCATAAAAAAAATGGATAGTTTTTAACCAAGGGACCAAATCAGCCAGATTCCCAACTGACACAATTGGTTGACCGATCTGCCTGAATCGGTTCACTGACCCTAACCAAGGCACAAATAGTTGTTTTCCTTATCCTCTATTCGGTTAACCGACCAACCCCAGTCAGTTGACCAAATTGGTCAGTGACTTCTCCTATTTCCGCGATTTCATCTTCTGACTAAGTCAGTTGACCGATTGGGTCAGTGTGCTCACTTCTCCACTTAGTTCAATTACTGTTTGAAATAGTTGATTGATTTCTTTTCTCGATTGACCGATTGGATTAGTATGACTCCATTTTAACTTCCTAAACTCACTGTTTTAAACAGTCATCTGATTATTTTCTCAGTTGACCGAATTAACCCCAAAATATAACTTTTTATACTTTAAAACACATTTCTCAATCGGGTCAATTACCAAAATCATTTCACATAAGGAGCACATATAATACCTAATTTTAGGATCTTAAACTTATCACTTCTTACCATGACACGCATAAAATTACTTCATTTTAAGTGTCGTGCGTGATTCTAATTCCGGTTGCATCAAGGGTATAAATGGAAATAGTTGTTTTCACCTATTATTCATCTTCAAAACTCTTTCACATCTTCATCATGTCTATCTTGCACCTTTTATGTTTTTCTTCATCAATTCTTCTTCTTAATTAAAAGCATGGAACTCTAAATCTGACACACTTGATAAAACCATTAGTTCTACAAAAATAACAATACTTAATTTTTCATCAAAACTTTGGGTTCAACAAGTGGTGTGACTTGTAATTTTCAAAGCAAATAATTCTTTTTATTTTTTTATTAAAAAATTTTAGGAAATCAGGAGTTGGATTTGTGTAATAAAAATAAATCTAATTTACCTAAACATCAATTTTTTGTTTGGGTAAAACATTTACAATTTGAGCAAGCGACATCTTTAAATTCTTTATCGGCCATTTATTAAGTGAGATACTACTTAATTTAAAACTAGCTTTACTTTTGCGTTAAAAAATAGTGCCTTTAAAATAAAAAATAAAAGTTTTGATTTCATATACTTTTTTAAAAAGTAAAAGATATTGTGTTTTGTTTTTTCAATTTTATTCTTCATTTTTGGTACATATGTTGGGAGGAGGTTGAATTCTAAATCTTCCACAATGGTGGTAAGTTAGAAGTCTACTAGGCTTGGAATTTTAATTTTTATATTATAAGAGATCGATGGCTTGAGACATCTCCATACACTTTTCTCTATCATTTGTCAATGGATTTTTTGGACAAAGATATCATTTGCATGGACAACATTAAAATATTTTCTCTACACTAGCGGACAAACTTTCTGATTTTTAACTTTTACTTTTAAGTAATTTTTTTTTTGTTAAGTAACCCTTCTTTTTTTTTAATTACTTTAAAAAATGTAGAAAAAGGTGCCTAAATTACACATTTAATAAGGTTGTGAATATTTTACCAACACAATTATTTTTACCATTGTATGTCATGTTGAAATAAGTTTTGAGTTAGTAATCACCATAAAAACTTGAAGGTGCGAATCATCGAACACTACATAATTTGGGGTGCGATGTAACATTAATGTAACTAGATAGGTAAATTATGAGGCACTTGCTTCAAATTAAATACGTAGGGCTCGTACTAAGTTCTTTTAGGATTTTAATTTTTTTTTAAAATGCTTTTTTCTTCCACAGTTCCTATTTTAAAATCAAATAACTTTTTCACATCCACACAAATAAAACATTGTTCATAACTCTTATTTAAAAAAAAAAAAAAAAAAAAAGATTTCACAGACTCCTACTAATAATTTGTAAAAATAAGTGAAATTTTAAAGATTATGCAGATTTTTAAAAATTAAGTGGAATTTATTTATATAAAGGAGCGGTAATTTTGAAATGATAATTGTTTTGGTACTTTTAAACAAGTCTAATTCTTATATTCCTTATAAATGTATTTTATTTTTTTTTAACTTTTAGGACCTTTGAAAAAACCCATAAATTAAAGAGGATGTTGAATCTCCGTCATTTCAACATGACTCGGTCACCGCTAATTATTTCTGTTGTTTGTCCTCTTATTTCCCAAAAATGCAAGGAACACAAAAATGTCTATGTGATTCCAAAAAAATGTTGGGTTTATCCCACAACGGATTGGATGTGAAAGGGAATGTAATCAAATTATATGTGCGAGGAAGAGACTCAACTCATGAACTAACTTTTGGGGTTGAGCCCAAGACCACCTTACACATCATGAGGATGATACTTCGCCTCATATTTATAATCTGACCATCAGCCCTTTCCACATTCTCAGCAAACTGATCGATTTTTCTCCATTTCCCATTTATAGAAATACTTCCCCCCAAAACACCCCTGAAGTTTTACCAAAATCGTTACCTTTGTCTTTGTCTATGTTTCTCTCGTTCAAACACAACTAAGATTTTAGCCATTGCCCAATTCCCCTGTTTTTTGTCCAATCTCAGCCACGACGACGACCAACGACAAACGGACAAAGACGTCATTGCTTATGCAACATCCGACGATGACGGGCTCCAATGTTGTCGCATTCTGTATTGTGGTCATTCGTTGTCTGTATATTCCATGTTTTTCACTTTCTCTATCTCGTATCGCCGATGAACAATAAAGCGGGCAAGAGTAACCGTCGACAATGTCGTGGGATATACCACTGCAGAATCGTTATCTCTGCATCACCTCCTAATAGTAGGACAGAGGTTAGCGCCGGTGGCGATGGCAATGGCCATCGATTCTACATTCTCTCTTTCGACCTCCGATGGAGGCGCAGGTAGGTGAAATTGAGAATTAGGTTGAAATGAATCTCAAGCATTAGGGTATAGCTGAGGTTGGCAAATAAAATTACACATAAGGACATGAAATTGTTATAATAAATGACGCATGAGGACAAAGATTCAATTGTCAATGGCGCATGAGGACAAAGATTCAATTGAATTACAACTTTGCCATCAAATGTCCGAAATTACCTAAAAAAAAAAAAAGAATCAATTTTATTATTGCAAAATCACCCTTGCATTGGCTCTTTTATATTTTTTATGTTATATATATATATATATATATATATATATATATATATATATATATATATATATATATATATATATATATATATATATATATTATTTAAATAAATATTAATAAAAAATATTAATGACGTAATTATGACGTAACCGATTCAACCGCGGTTTACCTACCAATTGAACCAGTGACCCGTGATCCTGTAATATTTCCAGTTCGATGTCCGGTCTAGTTCTTAAAACATTGCTCTAAAGTACTTACTTAAACAAGAATTGAAACATTATGGTATTTACCGTCATCAGTTATATCCTTTGAACCTAAATAAAGTATATACATTGAATTTGGTAAAAATCTTAATAACTACAAATTGCATACCTAGTGTATTTAAACACCATCCTCATCTCAACAAAACAAAATCACATAGAAAAAGAATATCAAAGTAAGAAATTGAACATGGCAAGCTCAAGGCAAAAAATATTTGCGATGCAAGCAATGATAATGGTGTGTAAGACTTAATTTCGTTATGTAAAAAACCATCACGTAAACAGGAACATTCATATTGAATTACTAAGAATAAAAATACTGAATTTACGAAAGCGTACCTGAATCCATAACAAGAAAGTTGAAATATCTGACTCTGAGTCTTTATGATCTTCCAGATCTACACTTATTTTTTGTATATATTTCTTTCTGATAATGGGGATCAGAAGAATAGAAAAACATTATGTGATCTGGGGACCATGACCCCTATTTATAAACATTTGTGTCAATTCGTAAACAGTTGCGTCTGTTTGTAAACAATCGCGTCTGTTCGTCTTTTCGTATTTTCTATTTTAACCCATCATCAAAATAGAAATTATGCTTATCTCTACACATTAATGCCCATACTTTATAATACATTAATTAAGGTCCCAAAACTTAAATTGATCACTTTAATTGATCTACTTTTATTTGATAGCTTATAATTCACATTTATTTAATATATAAGCCCATAAATTTAATTTTACTCTAACAATCTCCTACTTGGGCTATATATGTAAATTTATAAACGTGAATTATACTTAATGAGCTCATGAGATTTGCTATCAAAACTTTATGCATTTTTTTTAACAATCTTGTCCATTAACCACACCAATATAGAACCAAAGCGATCATCGTTACATCTTTTTCGTAACTAGACCTATCAATGATTACATATATCAATACAACTAATGACAAAGATCAAGTGTGGATGTGTAGCATGTAAATTTCATGCAATGTGATCTTAACATGCCAATTTCCAACTGGTCCTCCTTAAACCTTAGTGAGATCAAACCACATAAAATCAGAGTAAATGAAAACTGAATACTCTACTGTACTAAATAACCATAAAATCCATAATATCCATAACAAATATATCTATAGATAAAAGTATCTAAAATACAAACTCCCACTAAAACGACATATCCTGAAGGGAAACCACACCCATATGAGCAGTGTGCTCATGAAAGACCTTGGGTGGAAATCCCTTAGTCAGCAGATCCGCAATCATGGAGTTTGTCCCAATGTGCTCTATAGATATAAGTCCACTCTGAACTCTTTATTTCACAACTAGGAATTTGATGTCTATAAACTTTGACTTCGTAGAACTCCTGTTGTTGTTGGAATACAGTACTGCTGATTTATTGTCACAATATAACTTAAATGGCCTTTCAATGCCATCCAGAATACGCATCCCTGTGACAAAATTTCGCAACCATATTCCATGATTGGACGCCTCATAACAAGGTACAAACTCAGCTGGCATGGTTAAAGAGGCTAAAATATACTGTTTAATACTCTTCCAAGATATAGCACCTCCAACAAGTAAGTAGATATAGCCTGAAGTAGATTTCATGCTATCTCGACATCCAGCAAAATCGGAGTTAGAATATCCGATGATCTCTAACTGATCTGACTTCCGATATGTGAGTATGTAGTCTTTTGTTCTCTATAAGTACCTCATGACTCGCTTGGCTGCTATCCAGTGATCCTTTCCAAGATTGCTTAAGCATTTGCCCAATATACCAACAATGTACGCAATATCCGAACGCGTACACACTTGAGCATACATCAGACTTCCTACTGCTGATGCATAAAGAATCTTTTGCATCTCCTGAATCTCAAAATCATTCTTGGGGCATTGACTGAGACTAAATTTATCTCCCTTAGCCACAGGGGTGTCACTTGATTTACAATCATGCATGCCAAACCTTTTAAAAACTTTCTCGATATAGCTCTTTTGTGATAAACCAAGCATACCCCGAGAGCGATCCCGGTGTATTTGTATACCCAACACAAAAGAAGCGTCACCAAGATCTTTCATCTCAAATTTCTTTGATTGAAATCTCTTGGTTTTGTGCAACATGCCTATATCGTTGGTGGCAAGCAATATGTCATCAACATATAAAATCGAGTAAATATGCTTACTCCCACTAAACTTGTGGTATATATAATCATCAACCAAATTCATCTCAAAACCAAACGAGATAATAACTTGATGAAATTTGTAATACCATTGACGAGAAGCTTGCTTAAGCCCATAGATGGATTTCTTTAACTTGCAAACCATCTTCTTTGCATCTCCTGACACAAAATTTTCTAGTTGCACCATATAGATTGTTTCATCAATGTCACCATTGAGAAACGTAGTCTTAACATCCATCTGATGAAGCTCAAGGTCAAAGTGCGCCACAAGTGCCATTATTGTCCTAAAAGAGTCTTTCAACGAAACCGGAGAGAAAGTATCTTTATAATCGATGCCTTCTTTCTATGTAAAGCCTTTAGCGACAAGACAGGCTTTGTATCTCTCCACATCACCTTTTGAATCCCTGATAGGTGTAAATTACCTATGTATTTTCAATCCGAATTTGTTAGTTTTTGAGTATGTTTATAGTTATTTTTATATGTTTTAATATATTTTTATTCTTTTTGTATTAAAATAGGTGCGTGGGGTGAAAATGTATGAAATCGGAGCGAAAACGAGGTGATTGAACCAAAGCGGACGAAGTTACGGTGGATAAATGAGCAAGGAGGCAACATTGTGAAGGAAGCCCACCGCCTAGGCGTCCAGACCTCTGCCTAGGCTATGAAGATGCTAAGATAATTTCCAAGTCCACCGCCTACTTCTTCGCCTAGGCGGTCACCAAACCTGCAAAGCCGGTACAGGTGTTGTAACTTCAAGGCTATTTTGGATTATGATTCAATTCGATTTTGGAAACACTCAAAACATGGAAGTTGTATATCTTTTTCTTATCTTTCCATAGGTTTTTGAATCACCTCAATCAAAGTTCAGATGAAAAAATTACAGTCAAAACAAAATTGCAAACCTGCAGTAACTTCGCCTAGGCGAAAATCCGGCAGAATGTTAACCGACCTAACTTCGCCTAGGCGAATTCCTCTGCACAGAATAGATATTTTAGAGATATTTCTTGGACTATTTAAGCTCTTCTCTCCTCCTATCTTCCCTCATCTTCATCCCTTAAGGCCTTAGGCCATATTTTAGGAGTAGGATTAGGGATTTTTGAGGGAGATCTCTCAACCCGAGGTGGAGGATGAAGAGGGAAGCGATCGTTTGACGGTTCTAACACCAATTCTTCGGATATAGGCTAAGTCACTCATTTTTTCTCTTTGTTTTCTTCATTTTGGTAGTTGTTGAGCATGTTTAGCTCGTTTTACATTGTATAAATGGTTAGGGCCATGAGTTAAACGTGGATTGTAATAGGGATTAACGTATTATTTATGAAAATGTAGTTTTGGTTGAATTTGTGTTTCATTCTTGGTTGTTCTTCATTATCTGATTGTGTTGTCATGTTTTCTATGATTATATGCTAGTTTAGATATATTGAGAATACGGAGTTTGACACTCGAGAGAGGTAACCCCGGATTCGGACTAGGGTTAACACAACACGACAATCTAACGACCTGGGAGGGCGTTAGAAAGTGTGCAATCGATGACGTTGGGGCGAGACTCACGTGACCTAGAGTCGTTAAGACGTTGAAGGGGACTTCAGCATTGACACGAAGTCACGTATTCCCCCGTCTTACACTCGAAAGACGTGGTGAGGGAGTTTACAAATCGAGATTTTCGGATACGCCAAACACCGTTAATGTTAACTAAAGGTCCATTATACTAAAACTTGATCCGTACGCTTTCGGTGAAAGTGGCAGCGCTTATTTAGCAGCCACCAAGTTTTTTCAAAAACTTGGTAGGGCGTAAAATACACCGCTACTTACTCTCGCAAGTATACGAGATCTAAGTTTTAATATAGTGGATCGGTGAAGATCGGATATCGTTCCCATAGAGAAAAGTGTGAATAATCGAATACCGCAATTTACGTAGTCTCATGTTATCCTCACGATTAAAGAAATGATTTAAAATTAAACTAAGTTAAACTACAATTAGTGGGTCAATCCTAACTAATTTGATTAACTAGGGATTGATTTCGTTCACTTAATACATGTTTGATTTCGTTTAGTTAACAATAACGGAGTTTAGGTATCCGATAATCTCAGTTCGTAAACTCCTCCGCCATCTCTTCCGAGTGTAAGACGGGAAAATACGCGACTTCTTGTCAACAAAGAGGTCCCCCTTAATGTCTTAACGACTCGAGGCCACTTGAGTCTTGACTCAACTTCATCAATTGCATACTAACAAACGCCCTCCCGAGTCGTTAGATCGTAACGATATGTTTATCCTAGTCCGAATTCAGGGTTACCTCTCCCGAGTGTCAAACCCTAGATTCTCATATCCAACCCTAATACCATTACAAGCATACTAAGATCATTATCAAATGATAAACACAATCGGATTTAAAAGCAACAACCGTTAAAGAAACATATATTAAACCAAATGAGTATTTACATGAATTACATCTAACCCTGACTAATCTCTAATTAAACTAACATGATCTTGGCCATTACAATATTAAATCAAGAGGAGATCATCAATATCAACAATAAACATTAAGTACAAAGATGGAAACAAGGGAAGAAAAATCAAATCTCAAAGTGGAGAAGTCCACTTTCGCCAAAGAACAATCCTCCCGAGCTTCATCTTCTTCATTGATGAACTTCCTTTTCTAGCTCTTCAAGAATTGGCCAAGAACACTTTCTAAAACTAATCTAATCTACTTCCTAAATTATCTAAACCTAACTAAGGTAGAAGGAGCTCTCAAAACATGATTTGGGGGTCCTTTACAATTGGGGGAGAAAAGGGCTAAAAAGCAAGGTTTGGGAAATATCTTCAAAATATCTAAAAACAAATATTTCTGCCCAGAGTGTCACCGCCTAGGTGGTGGTTGAGTCGGTTAAGCTTCTGTCAGATCTTTGCCTAGGCGGTGGTTTCTCCGCCTAGGCGGTGGCTGCTGGCACAACATTCTGATGTTTTCTCGCCTAGGTGATGGTTCAGCACTTCAGCACTCCAAATTTCTGCCTCTTTTTCGCCTAAGAGGTGGAATTTCCACCTAGGCGGTGGTCTTCATGCACCGAAACCCAGTTCTTCACGTTTTGTTCACTGTTTCTCCACCGTTTTCGCTTGTTTATCACTCCTTAACGTCCCTTCACCAGTTTTACCCTAAATCAAATTAAAACGCAATTAATATAACTAATATGCTTGAAAACTAACAAATTTGGTTTTGAAATAGATAGGTATTTTACACCTATCAATCATTCTTGGTTTTAAATATCCATTTACAAGTAATGGGTTTCGCACCTTCAGACAATGGGACAATATCCCAAACGTCATTGTCCTTCATGGACTTTATCTCCTCATTCATGGCATCAATCCACTTTTGAGATTTAGAACTTTTTATGGCTTGACGGAAGTTGATTGGACCATCTTCCACCTCACCAATGTCAAACTCATGTTCTTGGAGAAATATAATATAATCATCTGACACTACACTTCTCCTTTCTCTAGTAGATCTCCTTAATGGCATAGGTTCTAGAGGTGGTAGAGTTTGTTCTTCTGGAATGAGAGATTCTTGGATATTGTTTTGATTTGAATCTACTTCTTGAACAATGTCAAGAATAGGAGCCTGATCAATGCCAATAACAGCTGTGGAAATATCAACATATTCCTCTTCAAAAACAAAATCCCTAACCTTATCTCCCCCCTCAAACTCAACATCCTCAAAGAATCGGGCATTTCATGTCTCAAAAATTGATCTAGTAGTAGGATCATAGAATTTGTAACCCCTAGATCTTTCAGAGTATCCAATAAAATAGCAATTGACCGTTTATGAATCCAGTTTCTTTTTATGTGGCCTGTAAGGCCTTGCTTCAGCTGGATATCCCCAAATATGTAGGTGCTTCAGACTAGGCTTCTTGCATGTCCAAAGTTCATAAGGCATTTTGACAGTTGCTTTAATTGGTACTCTGTTAAGGATATACGTTGCAGTCTTTAATGCTTCACCCCAGAGTGATTCTGGAAAGTTAGAATGATTAATTATACTCCTTACCATATCTTTGAGCGCTCTATTTCACCTTTCAGCAACACCATTCATGCTAGGAGAACCTGGCATGGTGTACTGTGAGACGATACCGCACTCATATAGGAATTTAGAAAATGGGCCCGGACGTTGTTCACCTGAACCGTCATACCGACCATAGTATTCACCACCACGGTAAGATCTGACACTTTTAATCCTTTTGCTGAGTTGATTTTCAACTTCAGCTTTGAACGATTTGAACACATCTAGTGATTAGGACTTTTCATGAATGCGATAAAGGTAGCCATAACGTGAAAAATCATCTATGAACGTGATAAAATATTGTTGACCATTCCATGAACCCGTAGGAAATGGCCCACAAATATCTGTATGTATCAGTTCTAAGACATCTGTGGCCCTATTGGCACCAAATCTCCTTATGTTTGTTTGTTTTCCCTTTATGCAATTTGTGCAAATTTCAAAATCTGCAAAATCAAGGGAATCTAGAATCTCATCTGACACAAGTCTTTCAATTCTCTTTTTGGATATATGACCTAATCTCTTATGCCATAAAGATGCTAAATTCTCATTGGTTAATTTTCTTTTAATATCTCGAGTACTTAATTGCAAGGTTTCATAATATGAAGCAACCGTATCAAGCATATAAAGGTTATCAATATAAGATAAAGAACTAGTACCAACCAAATTTGAATTCTGAAAAAGACTAAATTTATTATTTCCGAAATAACAAGAATAACCAAATTTGTCCAATACAGAAATAAAAACCAAATTTCGTCTAAATGACGTTACAACAAATGTCTCACTCAAATCCAAATAAGTACCAGACTTTAATAATAACCTAAACATCTCGATTGCCTCAACTTCGACTTTCTTTCCATTGCCTACAAAGTTGTATCTTTCACCATCATTTGGCTTTCGGCAGCTCAAGCATCTCTGCATTAACACACTGATGTGAGTGGTTGCACCAGAATCTATCCACCAAGTGTCTTTAGGTACCGAAGTTAAATTAACCTTAGAACAAACCAGATTAAGAAGAATATTTTTCTTTGCACGCCAAGTATGATAGTTAGTACATTGTTTCTTCTTATGTCCTGTAGCTCCACAGAAGAAACAATCTTCAATATTCTTTTCTTTATGTTGTTTCTTTTGATATGGAGCTTCTGCAACTTCCTTATCCTTCTTTCTTTTCTTCCCTTTATCTTTGGAAGTACCAGCCAAATGAGCACTCTCTATCTTTTCTTACTTCAATCTGTCATCTTCTTGCACACAATGTGAGATGAGCTCATTAAGAGACCAAGTCTCCTTTTGACAGTTGTAGCTCACCTTAAATTGACTGAATTGTGTGGGAAGAGATATCAGAACCAAATGCACAAGCAAATCCTTAGAGAGAGCAAGCTTATGTGCTTTTAACTTTGAAGCAAGATGAGACATTTCCATAATGTACTCCCTAATGTTCCCATTACCTTTATATCTCATTGAGATGAGATTTACCAAAAGTGTACTAGTTTCAGCCTTTTTATTCTTGGCAAATCTGTTCTTAATTTCTTCTAGGAACTCTTTGACTGTCTTTATTGTTACCGATATTGTTCCCCTAAATGCTTCTGGAATGGCTTTCTTAATGATCATCAGACATATGCGATTTGACTTCTCCCACCTTTCAATGTCCCTCTTTTCATCAAATTAACTTTTATTAGTAAGAGGTGCATGATAAGGAACCCTTAACGCAAGGTCTAGATCCATGACACCGAGAACTATTTGGAGGTTATCATGTCATGCTTTGAAGTTTGTGCCATTTAGCATAGGAATAGAATTAATGCTGGCAGTAATGTTAGAAGCATAACTAATAGCTGAATCTAGAGAACAATAAACAAACAAAACAAGCTCACATAATTCTTTAAAACAAAAATAAAGGCAAACCTCATTTCAAGATATCGAACACTCTATTAATATTTTATCTTTGGATAAAAATATTAACTTGTAAGTGATATCTTGGTGTAGTAATCAAACACTGATATTAAGAATATATCGAACAATAAATCTTCCTTTGGGCCGATTTATTATTCATATATAAAACCAAATAATTATCACGTGTTTATTACTACAAGTGTGCATGCAATTCTGTTAAAAATTAATTTTTCTTTGGGCCAATTAATATTTACATAAGTTATATGCACATAATCTTTTTATATTTTGAAATAAAATTAATTTCCACAAGAGAGGTGACTTTGATGACATGTTGTTTCAATTAATTTATCTCAAAATATATATTTAAACACCAATATTTGAATTTAAAATTGTATAAACATACTATAACGTCAACAAATAAATGATGACAAAATAATCAGAATGTTGGTCATGCCCTAATGGTGGCTGTGAGCAGCCTCCTCAAAAGAGGTCAAGTGGTCGATTCTCATTAGGCAAGTCTTCTTTTTTTTTTTTTTTTTTTTTTTTTTTTTAAACACAAGGAAAATAAAAAATAAAATAATGTGCATTGCCAAGAGTCGACCTAGGACCTGTTATACCAAAAGGTGCCATCCTTAGTAAAAGGCGCCACTGAACCAACACACTGTATGTGAAGAGAAATGCCTGACTAAATATAAAACTATATGCCTCACATGAATCAGAGCCAACAAAATGAAACGATGTCTTCTTGTTCACTTATTCTCAGTCAAAATCAGAATTCCGAAACACAAACTGTAGCCACTTTCTTTAACTTTAAAAATCGCATAAAAACAATTACAAGTCCAAATTTCGGCAAAAATTCTTTTCAAACTTATTCTCAATAATTCAACATGAGATGGCTCTGATATCACATGTAATACTTAATTTCGTTATGTAAAAAACCATCACATAAACAGAAACATTCATATTGAATCATTAAGAATAAAAATACTGAATTTGCGAAAACGTACCTAAATCCATAACAAGAAAGTTGAAATATCTGAATCTGAGTCTTTATGATCTTCCAGATCTACACTTGTTTTCTGTATATATTTCTCTCTGATAATGGGGATTAGAAGAATAGAATATGTGATCTGAGGACCACGACTCCTATTTATAAACATTCGTGTCTATTCGTAAACAGTGGCGTCTGTTCGTAAACAATCACGTATGTTCGTCTTTTTGTATTTTCTATTTTAAACTATCATAAAAATATAAATTACACTTGTCTCTACACATTAATGCCCACACTTTATAATACATTAATTAAGACCCCAAAACTTAAATTGATCACTTTAATTGGCCTACTTTTATTTGATAGCTTATAATTCATATTTATTTAATATATAAGCCCATAAATTTAATTTTACTCCAACATGGTGATGATGATATCAATGCTTAGCAACAGAGCATTAGGGGATTGTTTCTCAAGGTGTATGCATGACTGCAATGGCTCAGCATTGTGCATTCCGATCTGCATATCAAAGTGCCATAAGAGCAGTAGAGTTTCACAACAACAATACTATTGTCACCTTGGCTGTTCAATGGACCAATGTTCCAAGTTCAACACAGGTCCATTATCTTTTTTCTATTTCTTTTTATTTTCATTTTCATTTTTCACACACAGACGCACACCTATATATATATATATATATATATATATATATATATATATATATATATATATATATATATATATATATATATATATATCAGCACATATTTTGTAGCCATCGGACTAGATATCTAACAACCAAGGCCAATATTAAATGATTCTAGGAAAGATTTTCATCCCTTGGACAGTGGACCTATCATTAAAATCTCAAAAAGAATATTGTTGCAAAAAAAAAAAAAAAAAAATTATTGAAGTGAAAACTACAATTAAACTTACACTTAAAGTGAAATTTAACTGTAATTATTCGTATTCCTAGTATTTTCAAAATCTTATTTATTCAATTTCCAAATTATTTCATTTTGACCATTAAAATGGACTTTGATTTTATTTCTTTTTCCTAAAAATACGTACTATTTAAACTCCACTTTTCTTCTTTTCTTGTAGAATTTTAGATTTTTTTTAACCATTTTACTCCGCTAAAAAAATTCGGCTAATTTGTACTCTTAACATATAAGTGGGATTGGACTTTATTTTGAATTATTAAATTTTTTCACAATGTTCATTGATGTTTTAATTTAGTGTTAAATAATCCCAAATTACATAGGTCAATCCATTTTTGTCATCGGAGAAGGGGGAAGTGTGATAAAATGGTGCGAGTTAATCTGTTTTATCCGCACGTGCATTGCTTCTCCGATGACAAAAATGGCCATTTTTGATCAATTGAGCTAGCTAGAAATAAAATTAAAATTTTGAAACACGATATAGAAATAAATAATTGCACACAAGTTTGTAGGATAAAAAAATTTGATCAAGCAAATATTTCGAACTTTTGCTAGATTATTGCACATGAAAACTCATGGCAGATATTAAAATATTTTGTTTCTTTGACAGATTTACTTAACTCGGGAACTTGCATGAATAATTGCTCCGACACTTCTTGTAAGCCCAAAGGAATGTAATTTCATCATACAACATGTAATACTAAGTGGTGTCTCCTTAATAAAAGAAAATGTCATCAATAAAATATTAATGAGATTGGAGAATACCTCTTTCAAGTTTTTTGGTGAATTCATACAAATGTTTTTTTATTTTTGTTTTTTTATATGTCAAATAATAAGTGGCCCCACTAATTTTATTTATTAATTTTTTTAGTTATTTTTTTTTTCTAATTAATGCACAAATAGATGATTCAAAAAATAACAGCGATTCGAAAAAATATTTCCCAAAACAAAAAAGTAGATACAAAATTTGTTGTGGTGTAAAAATTGATAAAATTAATCATAATTTATGTAATATTTAATAATATATTTATATTCAATATTTATAAAATGTCAAGATTCACTAAAATTATGTTTCCACGCCCGAATATTGCTAGCAAAATAACTAAATAATATCTTTATATTTCATAATTCAATATTAAGAATTTATTATAATTCTTTTATTACGTCGGGCGCAATGTGCGAGTCTAAAAGTAAAAGCCTTTTCTTATTTTTCTTTCTTTTTCTTGATATAAATTAGGAAATGACAAAAAAGAAAAAAAGAAGGTACATGATCTTCTCTCTTTTATTGGTTGTTTGACTTTTAATTTGACAAATAATTAGACATGAACAAAGGGCAGTGTTTATTGCCCCTTCCAGATCGCCTTCTACAGGACCATGGGTGCTGGTCGGACCCATCTTGGGGTCCTCATGAAAAAACACCATAATGGCGACGCCTATAATGAGTTCCATGTGGCAGGAAGTATGTGATTGTATTCCCTCTAGGGAAAATAGTCTTCCTTCCATACACACCTGTTTAGGGGAAGGAGGGGTATTTCGGAAAGCCACACCTATTTAAGATAATGAGAAGTACCTTAAAAAGTCCCAAATCACGCAATGTGCATGAAGGCGTGAATATACATGGATATCAAGCATCATACCCTAAAGATTCACATGAAATTTACATGAGCCCCAACTCAACATTGGGACCTAAGAATTTTATTCGGGATCCTAGGGTCAAACACCGAATACAATAGAGACCTTCTCGAGCAATGAGCTCGAGTATTCTCAAGATGTATCATCTTCAAGATAATCGAGGATGGCTGATAACAAATATTGACTTGATACCCCAAGGCGGGCAAGTGGCTCAACTTCCCAAGCGAGCATCTAGTGTGCTCTCTTGGATAGATCTAATAGTTCAACCTGCTCAGTCCCAAGATAAAATGCATGTAGCACCTGTCCTAATTTAAAAAACTAATTTATACCATTAATTTAATTTTAATTTTAATTATTTAAATAAAATATCACCACAAAAATTAATTAATCAAATTGCTTTAAAAAAAAAAAGTAACTAATGAAAATATGACAAATAAATTGATTAATAATCTTTATTGGATTATTGTGATTTCAAGTTCAAAATCTCTTTTTAGCAAATGCTTTGTTTGGATGTTGAAGGAGTGGATTTGTAGAATCCCTTGAAGTCTCAAATGAAGGATTTGCAAATCCTTTTGAAACATGCATAATTTGACAAATCCTTCCTTCTTCTTCTTCATCTTCGTCGCGAGATTGTCCTTCGAAAATCATCAATCCTCATCTTCGTCTCTTCTTCCTTGAAAATCGTCGCAACGTCACCGTCTTCTGTGTTCGTCTTCGTCTTTGCCATCTTCGTCGTTGTCGTCGTCGATTCATTCTTCTTCTCTTCATCCGTCATCTTCGATTCGTCATAGTTGTCGTCTTCAGCTTCGTTCGTGGTCTTCAGCTTCGTCTTCGTCGTCGTCAGTGGTTCGTGGTTCGTCGTCGTCGGCGATTAGAGTTCCAATTGATGGTTCATGGTTCGTCGTCGGCTCAATTTAGGGTTCCAATTTTAAGGTTCTCAATTTAGGGTTTCAATTGAGGGTTCCAAATGGGTTTTTAATTGAACGATGAACGGACTGGACGCTTCCTCCATTGATTGTAAGTTCTCTTCCTCTCTTTCTCGGATTGCTACTCGCCACTGTCAAACCCAGCTCCTCCTCCTTCTGGTTGTGGCTGCAATTAATAATCGTTCCCAAGTGGGTTCTTTGATTCCCTTACGATTCTGCATAATAAAATTCGATTTCTTGTTCTTAGATTTGGTTCTTGGATTTTGATTTCTTGTTCTTAGTTTTGTTCTTAGTTCTTAGATTTGTTCTTGGTTTTGATTTAATCTTGATAAAAAAATAGAACCAAACATTAAATCCCTTATTTAAATATTTTAGTTCAAAAAATTATCCAAAGGTATTTGTAAAATAAAGAGATTTCAAAATTCAGAATTTTGAAATTTCTTCATTTCACAAATCTCTTGAATCTATCAAATCCCTTATCCAAACGCAACCTAACGAAAATTCCGAATTGAGATTCCTTGCTGCGGTAAATCCACTTCACTGTACTCTTCTACAGTCCTATAAAGACAAGTAGGATTCACCCATCATCAACCCATTTTTATGCTTATTATCTTCGCTTTGCTTTAAACTTCCATGGCCGACGACTCTAAGCTACACTTCGTGATGTTCCCATGACTAGCCTTTGTTCACATAATTCCATTCTTGGAGCTCTCCAAATTCCTAGCTCAAAGGGGTCCGAAAATCTCTTTTATTTCCACCCCAAGAAACATCGATCGCCTCCCCAAAATCCCCACAAATGTCCCTAATAAATTGGTCAAGATTCCATTGCCGCCAATCGAAGAGCTCCCGAAAAATGCAGAGGCCACCATGGACGTCCGCACGGACGATATTCACTACCTCAAGAAGGCATACGATGGTCTCGAATCCGGTTTGATTCGTTTTTATCGAGTCCGAGTCCCGGGACTGGATCGTTATGGACTTCGCTCTCCACTCGTTGCCGCCGATCGCTGCAAAAATAGGTATCTCACGTGCCTTCTTCTTGATCATCAACGCGTGGTTCTTGGTCTTTCTTGGGGCCTCGTCGGAGGCCATGATCAACGGTTCCGATGACCGGACAGCGCGGGAGGATTTCTCGGTCCCGACCAAGTGGGTACCCTTCCCGACGAACGCGTCCTACAAGCCCTACGAGGCCAATTGGGCTTTCCAGCCCACCAAAGTCAACGCTTCGGGATTCACCGATATGTATAGATGTGGATCTGTTATTCAGGGGATCGACGCCATCCTCGTACGTCACTGCAATAAGTTCGAACTCGAATGGCTAACCCTCCTCGAAAACCTTCACCGCTGGCCGGTAATTCTGGTGGGTTTAATGCCACCGAATCGGCAGAACAACCAGGACGACACAAACGAGACGTGGGTTTCAAGGTTAGAGCTATCTGGCTTCCCCTTCTTTTGGGCACTAAGGTCCAACCTTATGGAGCAAATGAATTTTTGGAAAAAAATGTTTTTGTGTCAAATGATTTTTTCCCTTAAAACCTTCTATCCCACATCGGTTGGGAGAGATTGAATTGAGGTGTATAATTAGTGGTATGTGAGACATTTGGAGTGTGCCCTAAGGGGTACCTACATTTTGTGGAAGGGAGAGGAGTTACATCCCTACTAGTTTAACACACGCGCGCCGCTGCCGGCCGAGTCGAGTCGTGCGTGTGGTGAGGTGACACTTAATTTTTTGGACATAATTTATTTAAAAGAAATGTTCAGAATCGTTTTTGTTTGACTTGGTATGAAAACGGTTTTCAAATCTCACGATTTTCTCTCCCATATCCCCTAAATCTCTCCACGAATTCTAAACGGTTTAGATCTGAAACTCTTCTATATATGCAGACGATTTTCAGATCAGAAAAACTGAGGTTCGTTCTCTTAAAAAAAAACAGTTCCTTCTCTTCTTCTTCTTTTTCAGATCTGTTCTGAAACAGTGTTCTCGTTTCTCTAAAATTGTTCTCGTTTCTCAAACAGTGTTCTGTTCTTCGGTTTCCGAAATAGTTTTTTGGCTTTCCGAACAGTGTTCTGTTCTTTGTTTTCCGAAACAGTTTTTGGCTTTTGAAACAGTACAGTGTTCCGGTTCTGTTTTGTTCTGTTCCGGTTTTGTTTCTTCGTTTCAAAATTGTTTTCCGAGCAGTTTGTTCGTTTTGCGAACGGTGTGTGGGGGTGTTTGGTTTTCGAGACTTCTATCGTGCAAAGAACGTCCTAGACAGAGAAGATTTCTGGATTGTTTTATCCTGGGGACGACAGGGCTAATATTCTGCTTACACGCTTCTTGGGCAGAGCCGCGAAACGTCTTAAAAAGAGCGACCTAGTCCGCGACTCAACCTAAACTAATTCGGTAAACTCGTTCTTTATTATTTTCTGCAGCAACAAACCTAGTCGATCTTCCTGATGGGCTAGAGGAAAGAACGAAATCAAAAAAAGAAAGGAATGGTGTGGAAGGCATGGGCGCCTCAGGTGAAGATATTGAGTCATGACTCGGTGGGTTGTTTTTTGACTCACTGCGGTTGGAGTTCCATAACAGAGGGGCTGATGTTTGGGAAACCGCTTATTATGCTACCATTTTTGGTGGATCAAGGGTTGAATGCTAGGCTTCTGGCGGCGAAAAAGGTGGGTGTGGAGGTTGACAGAGACGAATAAAGCAGTGCGTTTGCGAAGGAAACGGTGGCCAAGGCGTTGAGGTTGGTGATGATGGAAAACAAGAGGGGATAACGTGGATTTGCATGATCTGTACTAGGAAAACGTGAGTTGTTTACATTTTTGGGTCTCAAAAGATTCGAAAATACCATTATGGATCTCTTTTCATCTTATTTTCCTAAATAGGTCTCTCCAGCCTTTCAACGGCCGGAGTTTATAAGATTTTTATTTATTTTTATTTTTTTAGAGAAACCGGCCCTCAAAGGGCCAGTTTCTCAAATGAGGGGGTTGCAACTGTGGTAGGCCCCTTCCCCCATCCCCCATCCATAAAAAAAAAAAAAAATTAAATAAATAAATAAATATATATATATATATATATATATATATATATATTATTTAATATGCATATATATTATATATATAATAATATATATACATATGTATTAAAAATAATATATACACAATTTTTTATACTATTTTTTTAGACACTATTTTAATTTTTTTTTTTTTAAATATTTGATGTAAAACGGGCAGTATATTTTTAATATTTTCGGCAACTTTTAGGTAATTAATAACGGTGATATATTAGTATTTTAAATAAACCAATTTTTTTGTGCATAAACTACTTTCAAAACACTACATAATGCAGTTTACAATATTAAAAACAGACTAGAGGATATTTTTTAAATAATCGTCAAAATTGGTCGGATGAGTTGTTTCGATGACGATATTGTTTTTTGGCAGTTTTGAGTTAACAAAAGATGGTCTATCCGTAACATAAATGTACCCATTTTTTTTTATATAAACTGTATTCGTAACAGTACATAATATATATAAATATATACTAGTGTATAACCCGTGCCTGAAGGCACAGGTGTAAAACAACATAACCTTACTTGTTTAGACAACATTTTACTCATATTTCAATTGATCTTCAATAACAATAGAAAAATAATAATAACACTAATAATTGAGACAAAAACTCACACATAAATAAACTTCTTGTTGACCCAGTAGAATACCCAAGAGGGGGGGTGAATTGGGTAATTAAAAATATATCAGAATAAAATTTGAATAAATCAAATAATTAATTTTATGCATAAATTAATTATTATCTTTATACCACAGCGGAATTATAATAAATCTAAGTGTATACCCAAACAACAAAAATAGCAAAGTAGTAATGCAACACATAAAAGATTTATATTGGTTCACTAAGTTACTCTTGGCTAATCTAATCCCCCGAGCTCCACGGAGGTCGCACCTACTAAAACTAAGATCCCTTTAAAGGTAGGAACCAAACCTGCACATCGATTCTTTTACAGGCTCAGAATCAACCTTTACAATTTTACAGGCTCAAGAATAACCTATACTTTTTACAGACTCAAGAATAACCTATCTTTTTACAGGTTAAAGATTAACCTAATTCTTTTTATCACGACGGCTCAAGAATCAAAATCTCACAAAACACTCAAACTATCATTTTCACAGGTAATGATGAAACCTTTACAAAAACACTTAAAACACAATTCTTATTCAGGAAGAATTACTACCTTAATCTCTTTATAGGAAGAGACTGAAACCCATCTACCCCTGATTAAATACCCCCAATGGTATTTAACCTGTCACAACTCACCAATACAAAAATTAATAAGAAGTAAATCTCACTCGGAGCTTCTACCACTCAAGATAAACAATAACTCAATTAATATCCCAACTAGTGATGGAAAAAAGTGAGATACAAAAATTTGATTTTAACAAGATATAGGTAGCAAATTGGAGCACGTAGTCAGATTCAAGAAATTGTTTGTAAAAATATTTTCTTCAAAAATCATAAACAATTTCTAAAATCAATTTCCAAAATATAAACAAGTAATGTAATTAAAGAATATAATTGAAAAGATTTCACCCGGAATCTACAGAATAATCAGATAAAGCAATGTCACTTCAAATCTGGTAGCAGCAAATATTAATCGCAATTGATCTTCAAGATCACTCTTAGAATAGTTCACAAATTCTCAGAAAGATAACTCTTAGAAAATCTCACTTTTATGATATAATATGATTTCTCTTCTTTTACTGCTTAATGATATATGAAATTCGCAAGTCTATTTAAAAAAATATGAAATCAGCCTTCTAACAGCTAGTTTACATGTGTCATAACAATTAATAGCACTTATAGAACCCTTATATCATAATGACTTCATTTTGGTTCAATTCCACTTAAAAACATCTTTTGAATCTCTCAATTAAACCCCTAAAGTATTTCTCAATTAAAATAAATAATTATAGAATCTATTTTAATTACCAAATTGAGAAACATTAATATTTAATGAACCATTTTAAAAGGATTTAATTAATATATGAACCATATCTCAAATATAAAGAATATCCCCCAAATCACTCTCAAATCCTAACAAAAAATGGATACTTTTGGATTTAAAATCGGGTTAAACAATATCCTGAAACGGTGTATTTAGTTGACTGCCTAGTTGACTGGACGAATCAGGGAGTAGCCATCGTAATACATCGGTCGACCTATCGGTCGACTCTTCGATTCAGAGAGTTCGGTTGTTTTCACCAGTCGACCTGTCGATTGACTCTTTGATTCAGAGAGTTCAGCCACCATTGGCCGATCGACTCCTCAGTCGACTTCTCCCTTCTGGATATTTTCTCTGATCTCGTTTTTTACTCACTTTCTTTTACGATTTCGCCCATTTATTCATTTTCTCTCTTAAATAAGCTCCACTAATATTCTTATATTTTATTTTAGTTATTCAAGATTATTTCTTTTCAATTCACATAAGAGCAAATAATTTCACTTAACCAAAACACACATAAAAGATAAAATTCATTTTATGTCATGCGTGTGTTCCTAAATGAGATATTAAGAATTAAGATTTACCAGGGTTGTTTTTCCTAATTTCTTCGAACTCTTAGTTCCTCTTCATCATCTTGATATCTTCATTTAACATCCATTCAATTTGACGTTTTCATCACTGGAATTTTAAATCTCTGAAACACTCAATTAAATATTAGTTCCACCAAAACATCAATATTTAATTTTTCATCAAAATCTTAGGATCAACAATCTCTCATTTTTTGATAATGACAATTAATTTTGATGTTTTCTTAAAAAAAAAAAATATAACCACACTCCCCCTTAATCCGAGGACGAGTTCTTTAACTCATTAAAGCATAATAATGAAGATATTATAAAACATAATCAATAAACCAAAATAAACTCATTAATAGAACTCTCTCTTAATCACTCATCAACTAATTTATCCCCGTTAATAAAACTTCATCTAAAATTCCCCTTTAATAAAACATCAACAAATTCTCCCTATTAATAAAACATCATCTCCCCATTAATAAAACATCATCTAATTTCTCCCTCTTTGTCATCTTTAAAAACAAAATTTAGGGAGGAGGAAACACAAAAACATCTCTACTTTACTCTAGGAAAATGTCATGAACTTTAATTTTCCGCTAAAGATTTAGTGAGTATCACAAATTAATTGAAAGTATCAAAATCTTCAGCATAACACATTATTTCCTTGCTTATAAAAACTTCTCCCCCTAAATAATTGTAAATAAGTAAATTCATGTATAGGAGAATAATCTTGAGGAAATCAAAATATTTTAACAATATAGCATGTAATCATATTCAGTTAAGTCCGCATGCCTCACTAATGATACCAAATAATGTCTTCCCTTTATAGAAACTAACCATATGTTCTTTAACACACTAAAATAGAAAGCATTTCTCAAGAATTTTATCAATCATAAATCTAGTACATGCATAAATACGGATAAGTGCATATATCTCTCATAAAATCTCATTTCTCTTTTAGAATAATAATAATCATTTATAAATTAGTAGACATGTAATATAAGAACATATTATCATGCATTAAAGCTAGATACTTAATATCCATATGCACAAAGTATCAATTTAAAACATTAAGCATAAATTGATACACCATGAATATTCAAATAATCAAATATATGGTATCAAAAAGAATTCTCATGCTTTCATATTAATATTAACCATACAAATATTATTATGTTCAAATTAAGTCATTCAATTTACCTCAGTACAAAATATTATGCATTTTAATAAATCAAGAAAAATAAAAAACTCAATTCATCTTATCTCATTTTCGTAACATGTTTTAAAATTTAACTCATGATCACTATTCAATATAAGCATATAAAGACATGTTAATACCCCTTAACTAAATGTGATTCTCATAATCACCAAATAATATTTCTAGGACAACAAGTAAACACATCATTGAAAATAAGTCTTAGAAACCATCACAACTTACCTATTTGGTAAGTCAAGACTCTCCTTCTTTAACAAATTTAATAAATTTAAAATGCGGAGGGTTATGAGTACATTTTCTATCTTTTGGGGTGACGTTACTTTTTACCTCATTTGAGCTCATAATTGATTTGGGAGAGCAATTCTTCTTGGATTGTTCGTATCCTCTCTTCTTTTGATCTTTTCCATTTGATTTATTGAAGATTCCCTTTGCACAGATCACTTGTGCTTTTCTTGTGCTATCCCATCTTGGCTTTAGTACAACTTTTCTCTTAACACATATCTCTTGTGGTTTCTTTACAACTTCACCTCATGTCTTTGGTGCATCTTTTCGCTTTGCACACGTCGCTTGTGGATTTGGCTTTGATATAAACTATTTAACTGTTCCTTCAGGTCCACTTCCGACATTTTGTAATTCTGCACAAGACATTGCAACAATTTTCTTCGGTATTCATTTCATTTTGGATCTGTCCTTGTTAGACATAAACTTAGGGTTCCGAAAGGGATATGATACTTTAAAATGTCCAACCCTATTGCAATAATAACATCTCAAATCTGATTTATCATAGAAAGCATGAGATATAAAATTTAAATAATTTCTAATAGTAGAAGCATAACTATCACTGGCTTGTGATGAAAGATGAGATGATGAAGCATATCCACTTTGCCTAGAAAAATCATTTTCAGAATCTCTCGAAATAGACTTAAAATCGAATTTTGATTTTTCAAAAATTTTCTTAAATAAGTCGATTTTAGAAACAAAATATGATCTTTGCCTGGAAATTATATCAAATTTATTTTTTTAAACTCTATTTTCATTTTCAAGAGAATCCACTTTAGAGAGCAAATTATTAATTTCAAAAACAACTTCCGAAAACTCTTTTGAACCACAATAATCATCCAAATGCATTTTAAATTTTCGAACATTTTTTCCACCATTTTCAAAAGAAGCAATTTTTCTTTTTAACTCAAACTCTCTTTAGCAAAAAGTAGTGTGAAATAAAGTAATTTTTCCATAACAATATGGATATTTTCATTATCATCATCTCTATCACTACCACTAAAATCAGAAGAATCATAAATCACATTATTATATACACATTTACCATTATCAAAAGAGGATACACAAAAATATCATCTATTGTGTGTGCACGTGACTAGTTTAGCTAGGATGTTAAGTCTAACGAGCTAAAATCAGCTCTGATACTAATTGTTGGCCCAATAGAATACCCAAGAGGGGAGTGAATTAGATAATTAAAAATATATCAGAATAAAACTTGAATAAATCAAATAATTAATTTTATGCCTAAATTAATTATTATCTTTATACCACAGCGAAATTATAATAAATCTAAGTGCACACCCAAATAACAAAAATAGCAAAGTAGTAATGCAACACACAAAAGATTTATATTGGTTCACCAAGCTACTCTTGGCTAATCCAATCCCCCAAGCTCCACAGAGGTCGCACCCACTAAAACCAAGATCCCTTTAAAGGTAGGAACCAAACCCGCACACCGATTCTTTTACAGGCTCAAAATCAACCTTTACAATTTCCTTTTTCCAAGCTTAAGAATAACCTCTACTTTTTCCAGGCTCAAGAATAACCTATACTTTTTATAGGCTCAAGAATAACCTATCTTTTTACAGGCTAAAGATTAACCTAATTCTTTTTATCACTACGGCTCAAGAATCAAAACCTCACAAAACACTCCAATTATCCTTTTCACAAGTAAGGATAGAACATTTACAAAAACACTCAAAACACAATTCTTATCTAGGAAGAATTACTATCTCAATCTCTGTACAAGAAGAAATTGAAACCCATCTACCCCTGATTAAATACCCCCAATGGTATTTAACCCGTCACAACTCACCAATACAAAACTTGATAAGAAGTAAATCTCACTCGGAGCTTCTACCACCCCAGATAAATAATAACTCAATTAATATCCTAACTAGTGATAGAAATACGTGAGATACAAAAATCTGATTTTAACAAGATATGGGTAGTAAATTGGAGTACGTAACAAAATTCAAGAAATTGTTTGTGAAAATATTTTCTTCAAAAATCAGAAACAATTTCTAAGATCAATTTAAATATAAACAAGTAATGCAATGAAATAATATAATTAGAAAGATCTCACCCGGAATTCATAGAATAATCAGATAAAACAATGTAACTTCAGATCCGGTAGCAACAAAAATTAATCGCAATTGATCTTCAAGATCACTCTTAGAGTAGCTCACAAACTCTCAGAAAGATAACTCTTAGAAAAGCTCACTCTTACGATATGATATGATTTCTCTTCTTTTACTACTTAATGATATATGAAATTCGCAGGTTCATTTAAAAGAATATGAAATCAACCTGCTAACAGTTAGTTTATATGTGTCATGACAATTAATAGCACTTATAAACCCCTTATATCATAATGACTTCATTTTGGTTCAATTCCACTTAAAAACATCTTTTGAATCTCTCAATTAAACCCCTAAAGTGTTTCTCAATTAAAATAAATAAGTATAGAATTTATTTTAATTCCCAAATTGAGAAACATTAATATTTAATAAACTATTTTAAAAGGATTTAATTAGTATATGACCATATCTCAAATATAAAGAATATCCCCAAAATCACTTTTAAATCCTAACAAAAAACGTCTACTTTTGGATTTAAAATTGGATCAAACAATATCCTGAAACGGTATATTCAGTTGACTGCCTAGTAGACTGGACGAATCAGGAAGTAGCCATTGCAGTATATCAGTCGATCGCTCGGTCGACTCTTCGATTCAGAGAGTTCAGTTGTTTTCACCGGTCGACCTATCGGTTGACTCTTCGATTTAGAGAGTTCAGTTGTTTTCACCGATCGACCTGTTGGTCAACTCTTCGATTCAAAGAGTTCAGCCACTTTTGGCCGATCGACTCCTTAGTCGACTACTCATTTCTTGATCTTTTCTCTGATCTCGTTTTTTTACTCACTTTCTTTTATGATTTTGCCCCTTTATTCATTTTCTCTCTTAAATAAACTCCACCAATATTCTTATATTTTATTTTAGTTATTCAAGATTATTTTTTTCAATTCACATAGAAGCAAATAATTTCACTTAACCAAAGCACACATAAAAGATAAAATTCATTTTGTGCTATATGTGTGTTCCTAAATGGGATATTAAGAGTTAAGATTTACCTGAGTTATTTTCCCTAATTTCTTCAAACTCTTAATTTATCTTCATCATCTTGATATCTTCATTTAGCATTCATTCAATTTGACGTCTTCATTACTGGAACTTTGAATCTCTGAAACACTCAATTAAACATTAGTTCCACCAAAACATCAATACTTAATTGTTCATCAAAATCTTAGGATCAACACTTCTCTTTCGAAGTAGTTGAGGGCAAACCACCAAAATTCATCGTAGTTGAGAGAAAAAGTTGTTAAGGTTAGCACCAGCTTGGCATCCCATGGGTAGCTTGCTAGCATATTGAACAACGACATCGCTATTGCATCCCATTTGCTCTCTCCAAACTCTTATATGCCATCTATATTGTCCCCACAAACAATTTTTTTTTTTTTTTTTTTTTTTTTTTTTTTTTTTTTTTTTTTTTTTATAAATATAAGCATTCAACACTTGTGCATATAGTTTCTTCATCATATATCAACGCATACATATCGTATTAAGTAAGGACCACTAATAGGTGTAAAATACTTATCTACTTCTAAACCAGATTTGATAGTTTTTGAGTGTTTTATTTATATTTAATTGCTTTTTAGTTTGTTTTTTTTATATAATTCAGGTGTAGGGATGCAAACAAGAGACAAACGAGTGAAAACGGTGAGAAAATTCCACCGTCTAGGCGAAGGAGCGGCAGAAAGTTAACCGACTTAACTTTGCCTAGGCGGAGATTCCACCGCCTAGGCAAATTCCTCTGCATAGCAATAGATATTTTGAGATATTTTAAAACATTGTGCCTATAACACCCATTCTCCTACACCCATTAAAGAAGTCTTGGATATTTTGAGACCCCTTTTCACCTTAGATAGGAGTAGATAATTTAGGAGTAGATTAAATTAGTTTTAGGAAGTGTTCTTGGCCAATTCTTGAAGAGCTAAAAGGGGAAGTTCATCAATAGAGAAGAGGAAGCTCGGGAGGATAGTTCTTTGGCGAAAGTGGACTACTCCACTTTGAGATTTGATTTTCTTCCCTTGTTTCCATCTTTGTACTTAATGTTTATTATTGATGTTGATGATATCCTCTTGATTTAATATTGTAATGGCTAAGATCATGTTAGTTTAATTAGAGATTAGTTAGGGTTAGATGTAATTCATGTAATTATCTCTTTGGTTGAATATAAGTTATTCTAATGGTTTGTTATCAAATTCCAATTGTATTTACCGTTATTTCACGTTTATTATGCTAGTTACGATAAACCGAGAATACGGGGTTTAACGCGGGAGAGGTAACCCTGGATTCGGACTAGGGATAAACACAACACGACGATCCAATAACTCGGGAGGGAGTTGGAGAGTATACAATCCATGAGGTTGGGTCAAGACTCACGTGGCTATGTGTTCGGAAAGGCGTTCAAGGGGGACTTTGGCGTCAATGCGAAGTCATGTATTCGCTCGCTTTTCACTTAGAAGAGGGAGCAAGTGAGTTATAGATACCGAGATTGTTGGATGTGATAATAACCGCTATTGATAACTAAACTAAGCCAAATAGGTATTAAGTGAATAAAATCGATCCCTAGTTAATTAGTGTAATTAGAATTAATCCTTAGGAGTTGTTTTAATTAGTTTAATTTAAAATAATAATTGAATCGTCAGGATAATATGAGACTATGTAAATTGCGGTATTCAATTATTCACACTTTCCCTGTGAGAACGATATCTGATCTTCAAAGATCCACTATATTAAAACTTAGGCCTCGTATACTTGCGAGAGTAAGTAGCGGCGTATTTCACGTGCTACCAACCACCTCGAAAGAGATTCGATCAATCATTTAGGAGAGTGTGTCAAGCATGGAAATGATGTCGGTATGGTGGATTTAGTTGTCCGTATGGTCCAAAGGTGAATGGGTAAAGCTACCCTGCAACAACATCAAAATGAATGAAATATAAGAAGAAAGCATGAGGAGCTAGAAATCAATATAAAATTCTTTATGGATGGATAGAGAGGAATTAATTACCAGAACAATGGTGGCGTCAATAGTGAGGGTGGAGCGGTTGAGGATGTCCTCAACAATATGGAAGAGAGGTCTGACATCAACTTCATAATTGTCAGGAACATGGATGGCCATGATTTGCTTCATCATCATACTACAGTATGAAAGTATCAGCATATTTCGATCCTCTTTACCAAAATTAACTTTTATCGTCTTTAGAATGCAGCATACAATCAAGTTGAAGAAAATGAGGAAGACAAAGAAATAAGAAATTGGATTTGAATTCAACAGTAAACTAGAAAGAAAAATTAAGGAAGTGACACATTGATGAAGACATAACTAACACTGTACTTATTTAGTTTTAATTCACTGAGATAGGGAAAATAAAAATCACAATAGATAACTAATCTAGGAGAATTACCTTCAAATCAATCAATAGGGGGCAAGCTAAGAAAATCATGGGCTCCTACGTGATATTTGATTTGTACCTAGAGCAATTAAATTTTAACGAAAATCAAAATGAAAATCGAAATGAAAACAATTGTTTCTATTTTCATTTATTTTGGAAATAGGAAAAACACAAAACATAATATATTTTGCACAATAATTAATGTTTGTTTTCTAGAAAAAATTTAAAGGTAATGTTTGATTAATCAATGGAGTAGTTAGAGGGTGTAATTCGAAACATTCAATAATAGCATATATCCAATAGAATACTGTTAGAAGTTAGAAATAAGTAATTAGTATATCAACATGAAAACCACGATGAAACACATATTGCAACTGAAAGGGGAAAAAAGATAAAAGCAACCACAACCATAATTTAAAACTAAAATATAAAAACACCTGATTGATCAAGAAAATAGAAAATAAAAAATCAACACATTGGTTAAAAAACACAACAAATGATTTATTTTCATACCAATTCAAACCCAGTTTGAAAGAAGCTTAAATAAATGAACAAAAATATGGGAAAATTATTATACCTGTATATTTTCCCAACTGGTCTCACATATTTTTTTGCAATCATTCCATTTGAAATTATTTAGAAGCCCTCCAACCTCGATAGCTGCAAACGCTGTAGTGAAATTCACAAATTCAATACCAATTTGTTTATTTCTTGGAAAATAAAAAACTAGCAAAAATGAAGTTTCGGAAAGATGTAATATGTGTATATATCTAGAATTGGAAAAATTAACTTATTTGAGAGAGATATTACATGAAATCCAGATATAGAAATTTGTACTTCAATCGTTAATCACAAAAACAATCATCGAGAAATTCAAGGATAGATTTCCTCTTGAAAATTATCAACACAAATAATCACTTACATTTCTAAGTTTGTATGGGAAATAAACAGCAATTGAGAAGAAAACAACAATAAAATGAAATTGATTTGAAAACGGTAAATAAACACCACCTAATAACTCAAAATCTAAGTCCAAATTTACTAACGAGAAAGAAATTGAACTACTTCCAAAAATAAAAAATAGGTGATTGATTTATTATTCATTCCAACAGAAAATATATCAGTGAAAAAAAAGTAGTAAGCTATAGATCAAAACCTAAATTGGTAATCTAACTTCCAAATGTAAAATTGTCACAATAAAAAAAATAATTAAAAAAAATAAAAATAAGATACCCAAGACTCCTAATTTTGGAAAAAATTAGAATGCTAGATTTTTACATTAGGAAAATCCAAGTTCTGTACTGAGCAATGGGCAATCTTCCAATTTCTGGAGCTCTATTTTTTTTAGGTAAATGAATTGGATGTTGAGCTGAACATGCCCTTCACCAAGCACAGTGAGACGGATTTCTTTGAGTCAATTCACTTGCTTTGCGAAAATTTGTATATGGAAACAGTTACTGTTTATATGCAAACAAAAATTATATGAGCTATCAGTCACTTGCTTGACAAAATAGTGAGAATCAGTAACAGTTTATATGGAAACGAAAATATTTGGACCATGAACACGAAACAAATGCTAAACAGAAACAACAAACAAAAACACTAAACAAAGATAGAAACATTAAATTGAAACATAAATGAAGAACACAATGAAAACAGAAACACTAATTCTCTCCATAGAGTATTTCTGTTCTAAGAAGAAACTAAACAAACACTATAAACAGAATACTAAACTAAAACACTTAACGAACAGAAAAAAAAAAAAAAAAAAAAACCAAATTTCGGGAACCAAAAAATAATATGTTTCAATAGTGTTACCTGTTTCTTTTTAAGTGTTTCTGTTCTAAGAAAAACCTAAGCAAACGCAAAAAAGAAACAACAAACAAAAACGCTAAACAAAAATAGAAACACTAAATTGAAACATAAATGAAGAACACAATGAAAACAGAAACACTAATTCTCTCCATAGAGTGTTTATGTTCTAAGAAGAAACCAAACAAACACTAAACTAAAACACTTAACAAACGCTAAACAGAAAAAAAATAGAACAAATTTCAGGAAGCAAAAAATAATATGTTTCGATAGTGTTCCTTATTTCTTTTTAAGCGTTTTTGTTCTAAGAAAAACCTAAGCAAACGCTAAACAGAAACAACAAACAAAAACACTAAACAAAAATAGAAACACTAAATTGAAACATAAATGAAGAACACAATGAAAACAGAAACACTAATTCTCTCCATAGAGTGTTTCCGTTCTAAGAAGAAACTAAACAAATACTAAACAGAACGCTAAACTAAAACAATTAACAAACGCTAAACATAAAAAAAATAGAACAAATTTCAGGAACCGAAAAATAATATGTTTCGATAGTGTTCCCTATTTCTTTTTAAGTGTTTTTGTTCTAAGAAAAACTGAAGCAAATGCTAAACAGAAACAACAAACAAAAACACTAAACAAAAATAGAAACACCGAATTGAAACCTAAATGAAGAACACAATGAAAATTGAAACACTAATTCTTTCCATAGAGTGTTTCTGGTCTAGGAAGAAACAAAACAAACACTAAGTAGAACACTAAACTAAAACACTTAACAAACGCTAAACCAAAAATAAAAAAATAAAAAAAAAGAACAAATTTCGGGAACCAAAAAATAATATGCTTCGGTTGTGTTCCTTGTTTTTGTTTAAGCGTTTCTGTTCTATTTCTAAGAAAATCCTAAGCAAACACTAAACAGGATCAATAAACAAAAATAATAAACAAAAATAGAAGCACTAAAGTGAAACACAAATGAAGAAGACAATGAAAACATAAACACTAATTCTCTCCATAGAGTGTTTATGTTCTAAGAAGAAACTAAACAAACACTAAACAAAAACACTTAACAAATTCTAAACAACAACAATAAACAGAAACATAAACACCAAACAGAAATGCAAAAAAAGAATACAATGAAAACAGAAACAATAAACATAAACACTAATCTGAGGGCAAGATAGAAGAATGGGCATCTGAACAGAAACACTAATGTAAATAGAAACACTAATTTGGGAAAATTAGGGAAATAATACCTGAAATTTTTGAAATGTAGAAGAAAAATATGGAAGCAACCTGTTCAATAAAGAGAGAGGAATGAGCGTCAGACACTAACTTCGAAAATTAGGAGAAATTATGGTTGAACATCAAAATGATACCTGAAATTTATGAAATACAGGGGAAATATCGAAGCAACCTGTTCAATAAGAGAGAGGAATGGGCATCAGATCAGAGAAATGGAAAGGAGATAAGCGATTGCGAAATGGGTACGGCGATAGAGGGCGGAGGAAGTGGTACGATGGAGGTGAAAGACTGAGTGGATCGTGGAGGGTACGAGGTGAAAGACTGTGCGTTGGCTGTTGTGGGGGGTAGGGCTGGTTAGAGAATGAATCTTTCGTTGTGGAGGTGGAAAGAGATCGTGGATTAAGAAGGAGTATCATTGATTCGCTGGATGATTTCTTGAGATGGAGTGTGAGAATCAATGAATGATTTTTACAATTAGGGTTAAGAGGACATGGATTCAAAAAGAATGAAAAACATACTTGATATAGCGATCGATTGAGGATCTGGCGATGTCAATGGGAATGGCGAGGCGACGGCGATGGTAGATGATTTCTTAAGATGGAGAGGAAAAATCACTGGATGATTTCTTGAGATGGGTTGGGGCAATCCACTTGGATGCTTGAGCCGCCGCCATCGTCGGGAGGGAAAGAAGTCGTCGTTGTCGTCGCCATGGTGGTGGTTTCGTAGGGGCAGTGGCCGTAAGGGTTAGATAAAGAAGAAGATAGATGAAAGGAAGGGTTGAGGTTTTGGGTGAACATGGAGGGGAGAGCGCCCCTTAGGGCTGAAAATAGACAAAAACCCTGATAATCAAGATGTATTATAAGAAAAGTAATCCAATGGCTACCAATATCTAAAGATTTGTCTCTTGATCTGACGGTCCTCATTATAAGTGAGCTGATTTATTATATATATATAAAAAAAAATAAAAAAATATGTGGATAATTCTTTTTTTTAATACTATTTTTTTTTTTTATAATATTTTAAGTTTTTTTTTAAAAAAAAAATATTTGATGTCTGCATATCTTTAATATTTTCGGCAACTTTAAGTTAATTAACGGTGATATATATGTATTTTAAATAAACCCAATTTTTTTTGCGCATAAATTACGTTCAAAATATTACATAATGTAATTTACAATATTAAAAATGTACTAGTAAATAGTTTTTAAATAATCGTCAAAATTGGTCGGATGAGTTATTTCGACGACGATGCAGTTTTTTTTTTTTTTTTTTGCATCTTTGAGTTAACAAAAAATGGTCTATCCGTAATAGAAATGAACCCAATT
The DNA here is from genome assembly GCA_016647705.1 of Eucommia ulmoides. Classification (NCBI taxonomy): domain Eukaryota; kingdom Viridiplantae; phylum Streptophyta; class Magnoliopsida; order Garryales; family Eucommiaceae; genus Eucommia; species Eucommia ulmoides. Next base: position 22,428,957 of record CM028341.1, read on the forward strand.
TTTTTTGTACATAAACTGTATTCATAACACTATATAATAAAACTTAGAAAACTAAAAACGGACTAATGAGTAAAATTATCAAATTGAGTTAGTATCGATACTTTAATAAAATTACCAATATATATAAGAATGGAAAAAAAATTGAGAATCCGGCCGTAGCATGGCTGGATTCTCAACAATCCGACATCCTACGGCCGGATTGTCAATCCGTAATGAATGCATGCATGGCCTTATATAATGCATTTATATGCATGGCCTGATTCCAATTCTCAATTTTATTTTATTTTTTGATTTTATATATATATATATATATATATATATATATATATATATATATATATTTATATAATTTTATTAAAATTTATATGTATGCAAAAAAAAAAAATCAATAATTTTATTAAAATATCAACACACCACCGTTAACTCAATTTGATAATTTTATTCATTAGTCCGTTTTTAGTTTTCTAAGTTTTATCATGTAGTGTTACAAACACAGTTTATATACAAAATAAATTGAGTTAATTTCTGTTATGGATAGACCATTTTTTGTTAACTCAAAGTTACAAAAAAAAAAAAAAAAATTGCATCGTCGTCGAAATAACTCATCCAATCAATTTTGATGATTATTTAAAAATTAGTTACTAGTCCATTTTTAATATTGTAAATTACATTATATAATATTTTGAACGTAATTTATGCACATAAAAATTGGGTTTCTTTAAAATACCGATATATCACCGTTAATTAACTTAAAGTTGCCAAAAACATTAAAGATATGTAGACATCAAATTTTTCTTTTTTTTTAAAAAAAAAAAAACTTAAAATATTATAAAAAAATAGTATTAAAAAAAAATTATCCACATATTATATATATATATAAATTATTTAAAAATTATTCACTAGTCCGTTTTTAATATTGTAAACTGCATTATGTAGTGTTTTGAAAGTAGTTTATGCACAAAAAATTTGGTTTATTTAAAATACCAATATATCACCGTTAATTACATAAAAATTGTAGAAAATATTAAAAATATGCTGCCTATTTTACATCAAATATGTAAAAAAAAAAATTAAAATAGTGTCTAAAAAAATAATATAAACAATTGTGTATATATTATTTTTAATACATATATATACATATGTGTGTGTGTGTGTATATATATATATACATATGTGTGTTTGTGTGTGTATATATATATATATATATACACATATGTGTGTGTGTGTGTATATACATATATATATACATATGTGTGTGTGTGTATATATATATACTAGCGTATAACCCGTGCCTGAAGGCACAGGCGAAAAAAGAAAACCTAATACTTACGCAATTAAGTAGAAAAATCAACAGACCCAACATAAAAAAAAAAATATTACAGAATATACTGTCAGTAACCACAACCACAAACATAAAAAACAATAATGAATTTAAATTGTTAACACGTGTTTTCAAAGACAACAAATCTATGCCTGAAACAAACATTACTAAAACAAATAACAATAACTTAATTACCTTATAAGATCTCCACCAATGTAGAACTTTTTCACCCAATTCGTACAACAATCAACGAAATTAATGAATGCCTTTATACATTAAGATGGCGTTTCACTTACCCATGGCTCTTCCCCAATATTTTCTTAACCTCTTCGGTAGTATCATTATGTAAAAAACATTCAACTCACTATTAATTTGATCTGATTAATCTTATACAAAAGGTTCAATAACCATTCAATTAATGAGAAACAATCATCAATATACCCGAGTACAAATAAACTATATAATGGGAAACAATTTAACAAAATTCAGGAAAACAATTTAACAGATTACTTTCTAGAATTCGTCGTTCTAAGCAAATGACCGACATGAGCCAACAGCCTCTTCTTCATAAGTGTGCTGTAAAATTCAGGAAAATAATATAAATCATAGCACATTTTCTTAAGACCAAAGCTTGATTAATCAAAAAACAATTTGCATCTCTGAGTTTTCAATTTGCCTAAAGGCACGGGCGTAAAACAAAATACATACATATATATATATATATACAAATTTTTTTTTTGACATAATCTCCTCTATTTATACAACATTCCACACCTATTTCATTTGAACATCCCTAACAATAACAATTGAAAACTAACAATCGAGAACAAACACCATTTCCCACATTATTTATTCCCAATGAGAAAAAAAACTAAAATCTTTACAAATACCACTATTTATAAAACATAGACATTAAAATCTTTCGAAACGGAAAGTAGACCATACATACCTTCGGATTCTTCAATCATGAAAAAACTTCACCGTTTTTACTGTTAAAAAAAAAAAAAAAAAACATTCCACATTAATTGAAGAATCTCCTCAAAACTTTAAATCATGATCATCCAAATGGGTTCCTGTTTCATCCCCAGTTGAACAACTTGAATCCATTAGATTTTGTTCCCTAACTCTATTTTTGTTTTGCAGAAGCACATCATGTGCCAAAGAGAAAAAAGATGAAGAGTGAAAACAACTTTAGAGAGAAGGGGGCATCACAATTGATCTCTCAATCAATTATGTAGCCATTTGAAGGTACTACTACCACCACCAGTCACTTAATAAGGGGAGGAGGGGGAGCCCCCCCTTTGAACCTCAACAGGCCCTAAAAATTAGAAACAAAAATTATAAATTAGAAAACAGAAACATGTTCACCGTGTGTTAATTTCTAATTCCAATCCCATGAAACCAAACGCTACCTAAAACAAACGAAGAGTTTATCGCATACCTCATTAACACCTGATATTCGTAGAGTGAAAATGAAGTGGCTTCTAGAAGACTGTTCGTTCATGAATCTGAAAAAAGAAAATGCATGGAAAATAAAAGTTGAATATACCTGCTTTGTGCAGCCCGTTCTAACAGAAATGCAACCTCTTTACTACTGCGAACATCGACAATGGTTAGATCAGAAACATGGGTGTTTCCATTCAGGTCGTGCTTGATTGAATACTGCTTCCCCAAAACACAATTCTCTGATCGATTCGTTGATAACAAATCACGTATAGTTTCGTTGTATATTTCCAGCATCGACACCTATAAATATCGCGATTTTTTTAAACAAAAAAGGGAATTGTTTTTCTAATCCCGGATTTCTGTCTCTGCTCCCTGAAAATTTGGAACATGAACCAAAATCTGGGAACATAATAGAAATTTGTTATAAAAAGCTAGAAGCAGAACAGAAACAAAATCTGGGAACATAACAGAAAGTTGAGGACAGAAACAAAAATCTGGGAACAGAAACACCAACCAAACAGGGCTTAAGCATATCCATAGGATTAAAACTCGACTTTCTCACCTGCATTTTATATTTCCATCCCCGTGATTGAAGAGCTTGCCTAGTTTCAAATATCTGTTCATTTCCATTTTCGGTTTTAAACTAAACAAAATCTACATACTAACAAAAAACAGAAACAGAAATAGGGAATAGAAACAGAAACACAAACAGGGAACATAAACATTCAACAAATGGAAATAGAAACCCAATACAATGGTGGAACGGTGCTATTTCACCATTTTAATGATTCACATTTACTAACAAAAAACAGAAACAGAAACATAAACATGGAACAGAAACAATCAACAAATGGAAACAGGAATAGCAACAGCAACATAACAGAAACAGTAACAGGAACAGGACAGAAACAGGAACCGATCTTACCCAATTTGCAGCAACCATTTGCATCAAAGTGTTTTTTGCCTTGATCTGGCAAAAGGAAAAAATAAAAACAATTATCAGATTTCGAGGTTGAAAAAAAAAAAAAAAGTGTCAGGATTCAAAAAAATGATTTTGAATTTAAAGTGCTCTTTGTTTAGTGTTTTTGTTCCAAAAAACCCAAAACAAAAAACTTTGGCTACAAACGGAGCCTTAACCGGTTCAGGACAACTTTGGCTCACGGGACCGAAGATTCAAACGAAGAAACCATAGCTAGGGTTAGAAACAATAAGCGGGGTTTGCCTAAACCGGTTCAGGACAATGGCTCGGAGGCTAACTCAACGCGTCGCCGAAATGGAAGCCAAAATCGAAGCTGTGACAATGGAGATAAAGTGAGTACCTGTATATCGGCAGGTCCGGCAATAAGCAGAGGTCGATTGTTGGTGGAGTTGAAACTGAGGTGGTGGAGGTGAGAAATCGAGATCGTCCAGATTCGACCACCGTCGTACGCCGTCCAGATCCGGCCGCACACCGTCATACGCCGTCCAGTTCCTACCAATGCCATCCAGATCCGACCGGCGCCAGCCATCACATCCAGATCCGACCACCGCCGGCCATCGCCATCGTGATCCGGCCAAGTTGACCTCAGATATGGCCAAATCAAACTAAGATTTGGTCAATCCAAACTCAAATCTGACCAAATCGACGGCGACGGCTACTGCGATGGTGGTAGCGGTTGTCGATGGCGAGCGAGATGGAGACAGAGGCTGGCGATGGAGGATATGTCGGTGGCGATGGAGATGGCGACGACGACGACGGCGATTGCCATAAATTTAGGGAGATCGTTGAGAGGGAGATGGGTTTGGAGGTCTTGAGAGAATACATGGGGAGAGGAGAGAGAGAGAGACGGATTTGAAATTTGAAATGGGTTTGAAAATGATTAGGGCTAGTGGGAAGATGTAATCACAACTGTTGATGATGATTGATCCTAAGGCTACAAATATTTGATCTTGGCCCTTGAATAAGATATTGTATATATATATATATATTGTATATATCTAGAGACATCCAACGATTACGAATATCTAGAGACATCGGACGGCTGTGAATGTAAATGAGCTGATTTATTATATATATATATATATATGGGGATGGATGGGGATGGGGATAGGAGGGGGTGGGGATGGGGGAGGGGGAGGGGGCTACTATGGTGGCAGCCCTCTCATTTGAGAAACTGGCCCTTTGAGGGCCAGTTTCTCTAAAAAAATTAAAAAAAAAAATAAAAATCTTCTAGACTCCGGCTGTTGAAAGGCCGGAGAGATCCAGTTAGGAAAATAAGATAAAAAGAACCCCATAATGGTATTTTCGGATCTTTTGAGACCCAAAAATGTAAACAGCTCAGGAAAACGTGGTGGAGTATTTTTAAAACCATCGACGTTTGTGCGAGGAAAGTTGATATTTAATTTTCTAACGGCTGTGGTCTTCCATGACTGTAGTTTATTATAGTGGCCCCCTACCCACACAAGGTGAAAGACTAGCTCATTCGGGGTGCGTGGTTGCCTCTCCCAACAAATGGTTTTTCGTAGGCTTGAACCCTGACCTTGCAGAGGCCCATCAACTGCTTTACCACAAGTATGCCTTACTACTTGAGGTACGCCTTGTTGGTATAGAAGACATAATCTCAGTAAAAATATATTATGTGATTATAATTATTTTTTAGGGTTAATAATACTTTACCCCCTGTGGTTTGACCGATTTACACTTACCCCTTATGGTTTTATTTTTGGCAATTACCCCTTGTGGTCTTGGACTAAAGTGCAACGGTTACGTTTTTCGTTAACTCTGACGGTCAACAGACGTACTGAAATCGGTTAAATAGTGTGAAATAACATTTATAACCTTAAAATGTTTTTATAAGGACTATTTTAATACTATTTAGAAACTTAGAGGGCTATAAATGTATTTTATCTATTATCATCGTCTTCTTCGTTCAACTCTCATCTCACTCTCCGACTACCCTCTATTTCTCTCTCTTGCTACATTTTTGACCTCTCCATGTCCACGATGACACCGTCTTCACCCTCATCGACTGCTTCCTGATTCGTCGCCGGTGTACAGTTTCTCCCCTCTCTTTCTTGTTGGGATTTTATTCCCTATAGATCTAAATCTACAACACCTTAATCAACATGTCAAATCACCAAGAGTTCTAAAGTACACGTAAATTACATACCTAGATCCATTACGATCAATTGACTTTTGATGCGGAATACTGTGACAATCGATCACGAGAAGAACACGGATAGAGCGGGTACGTGGTTGTCCTTAACCAAATCTCCGGAGTTCTTCAATAGGATATGCGATTCACTTCTAGATGGGGAGAAGTGAGCCATCAAGACGTTTTGGTAATGTTAGGGACCATAACCCTAATATTATGTATTTATATGGTGTGATTAGGGATCTCATAATCCCCTAATCACCCCCCAACAGTTTTTGGTATCTACTCATTTAACCCACATTCTTTTAAGTAGTATATGGGCTTACCCAAATTAATTAGATCACTTAAGTTTAGCCTATTAAATTTAAATAACAAATATAATTGTGTTAATAATATGTTGCTCAAAATCAAATTAGGAAATAAAATTTTCTAACAATTTCCCACTTGGGCTACATATCATCTCGAAACAATTATATCACAAAATTCCTTAAGCGCGCATCCGTATGCTATTTATCCTTAGATTTCTCCGTAAATAATCTGGTCCATCTCATATACTAGCAATGGAATTACATAACCATATATCAAAATACATCCGTGACTAAATCATGATGATCACCATACTAATATACTCAATGACATAGATCAAATGTGGATGAGTAGCATGGAAATTACATGCAATGTGATCTCAGACATGTTTATTTTCAACTAGTTCAACTTTAGTCTTTAGTGAGATCAATCCTTAATCTTTCTATCCTTGTGTTAAACCACAATTAGAAAGAATATATTCAGAGTAAATAAAATTTAATCCATCAACTTTATTCTGCAGAAATCAAATATACGTATCTAATAAAAGAATATTCAACAAACACAAACTCCCATTAAACCAGCACATCATCAGATAAAACCACACTCATACGAGCAGTGTGCTCATGAAATACCTTTGGTGACAAACCCTTAGTGAGCGAATCCGCAATCATGGAGTTTGTTTCCATATGTTTTATAGACACTATCCTATTCTGAATTCTCCCTTTAACAGTTAGAAACTTAATCAGAATCAGAATACCCAATAATCTCCAAATGATCTGTCTTCCGATAAGTGAGCATGTAATCATTTATTTTATGTAAACACCTTATAACCCGTTTTGTTGGTTTCCAATGATCCATTCCAAGGTCGCTTAAGTATCTGCCAACATTCCAAATATAAACGTTAAATCTGGACGCGTACATACTTGAGCGTAGACAAGACTCCTTTCTGCCAACGCATAAGAAATCTTCTATATCTCTTTCTTTTCCAACTCATTCTTGGGCATTGAGTGAGACTAGATTTGTCTTCTTTAGCGACGGGTGTATCTTCGAGTTTACTGTATTTTATGTCGAATCTACTCAAAACCTTATCGATATAGCTCTTTTGTGACAACCCAAGAACACCTCGAGAACAATCTCTCAGTGTCTGGTACCTAATACAAAAGAGGCGTCACTAAGATCTTTCATCTCGAATTTGTTCATCAGAAATTTCTTGGTTTCGTGCAATAAGCCTATATCGTTGCTAGCGGGTAGAATGTCATCGACATATAATATCAGGAAAATATATTTACTCCCACTAAACTTGTGATATACACAGTCATCAATGACATTCACTTCAAAACTGTATGAAGTAATAATCAACGACATTCACTTTAAAACCGTATGAAGTGATGATTTGATGAAACTTGTGATACCCTTGACGGGAAGTCTGTTTGACACTATAGATGGATTTCTTCAATTTACAGGCCATAGACTTTGGATCTCCTAATACAAAATTTTTTTGTTGTACTATATAGACCTTTTCGTCTATTTCTATTGAGAAACGCAATCTTGAGATCTATTTGATGTAGCTCTAGATCAAAATGAGTCATTAGTGCCATTATAGTTCTAAAAGAGTTTTTCGAAGATACTGAAGAAAATACTCTTTGTAATCTATGCTTTCCTTTTAAGTAAAGCCTTTGGCGACTAGACGAGCTTTATATTTCTCGATGTTACCCTTTGAATCCCTCTTGGTTTTAAATATCCATTTACAACGAATGGGCTTCGTACCTTTAGGTAACTCGACGAGATCCCAAACGTCATTGTCTTTTATTAACTTCAACTCATTCTTCATGGCATTGATCTATTTTGAGAATTAGAATTCTGTATGGCTTAACAAAAGTTGATTAGGTCATCCTCTGTTAAACCAACACCATCTTCATATTCTTGGAGAAAGACAATATATTCATCCGGAATCGTACTTCTCCTCTCTCTAGTGGATTTCCTTAATGGCCCTTCTTAAGGTTGTTGAGTTTGTTCTATAGGTTGTGTTTGAGGAAGAATCTCATTGTTGTCTTATTCTGGAACAATGTCTAGAATAAGAGGCTGAGCCTGAACATCATTATCCAGAATTGGAACAGTGTCTTGAGCAGTGATAGGTATAAAGACTTGATCACCGTCAATGGAAGATTCTTCTTCAAACACAACATTCCTTAAGTTTCCTTCCTCCTCAAACTCAACACCCTCAAGGAATCTCTCATTTCCCATTTCAAAGAAAGATCTTGATGTGGGATTGTAAAACTTAAATCCTCTAGATCGTTCAATGTACCCAACAAAGTAGCAACTAATTATTCTGGAGTCCAATTTTCTTTTATTTGGCCTGTAAGGCCTTGCCTCAACTGGACAACCCCAAACGTGTAAATATCTTATGTTAGGTTTTATGTCTAACTACAGCTCATAAGGGGTTTTAGCCACCGCTTTACTTGGAACCATATTCAAGATATATGTTGTAGTCTTAAGTGCTTCTCCCCAGAGTGATTCTGGTAAAGAAGAATGAATTATCATACTTCTTACCATGTCCTTAAGTGTTCTGTTTCATCTCTCAACAACACGGTTCATGCCAGGTTTGCTCGACATGGTGTATTGTGGGACAATTTTGCATTTCTCCAAGAATTTAGCAAAGGGTCCTGGACGTTGTTTTCCTGATCTATCAAATCTCCCATAATATTTACCACCACGGTTTGATTTGACAGCCCTAATTTTCTTTCGAAGTTGAAGTTCGACTTCAGCTTTGAAAAGACTTAAGTACGTCCAAGGATTGAGTCTTCTCATGAATTAAATATAGGTACCCATAACGAGAGTAGTCATCTATTAATCTAATAAAATATTATTGTCCATTCCAAGACGCCGTAGGGAATGGTTTCGCAGTACGTATTAATTCTAAGACACCGGAACTCCTATTGGCACTCGATTTTCTTATTTTTGTTTGTTTCCCCTTTACTTATTCAGTACAAACTTTAATATTTGTTAAATCAAAAGGATTAAGAATTCTGTCAGTAATAAGCATCTCTATTATCTATTTAGAGATATGTCCTAGACGTCTATGCCAAAGTACGGTAGAATTCTCATTAACTAATTTGAGTTTTGTACCACAATTATATTTGTAAGGTTTCATCATGTAAAACAATAGTATCCAACAACTATAGATTATCAATTAAAGAATCAGTTGCAATAATATTTGAATCTCGAAAAAGACTGAGGTTATTATTTCCAAATAAATAAGAAAAAACCAAATTTATCCAAAGTAGAAATAGAAACCAAATACTGTCTAAATGATGGTATTACATATGTCTCTTTCAAATCCAAAAAAATAACCAGTCTTTAAGGATAATCTGAAAGTTCCTATTGCCTCAATAACAACTGTTTTGCCATTGCCCCACATAGATGTATCTTTCAACATTAATTGGCTTTCGGCTCCACAAGCAACCCTACATAGACACACTTATATGAGTAGTAGCACCAAAACTACCCACCAAGTGTGACTAGATACAGAAGTTAAATTAACCTCATAACAAACTAGAGAAAGAAGCGTACTCTTCTTTATATGCCATGCGACGTACTTCGAACACTTCATTTTTATATGTCCAACTTTCTTACAGAAGAAATAGGTAAAATTCTGATCCTAATTCTTTTGCCATTTGGACTGTTGTGTTCCAACTGCAGCTTCTTGACATTTATCTCTTTGTCGTTTCTTACCCTTAGAGGTTGTGGCTAAGTGAGCACTTTCTGTCTTTTCTCGCTTAATTATTTTCTTCTTCTTGCACACAGTCAGATACGAGCTCATTAAGAGTCTATTTATCCTTTCGAGTATTACTCATCGTAAACTGACTGTACTGTGTAGGAAGAGAAATGAGTACTAAATGCACAAACTAGTCTTTAAACAGCTCTAACTTTAGTGCCTTTAGTTCCGAAGTGACATTGGACATTTCCATAATGTACTCCCTTATGTTCCATTTTCCTTTTATACTTTATTGAAACAAGATTAGCCAAAAACGTACTTATCTTTGCCTTTTCGTTCTTTACAAAACGTTTTTCTATTTCCCTAGGGAACGTTTCAGTAGTTACCTCATCAGATATACCGCCCATAAATGTTTTTGGAACACTGTGTTGGATCATCATAAGATGTATGCGATTAGAACGGTCCCACCTCTCATATTCTCTTTTATCCTCAGGGGAACTTTCTTCAGTGAGAGGTGAAGGCTATTATTTCGTTAGTGCAAAGTCAAAATCCACGCAGCCAAGAATGATTGAAATGTTCTCTCTCTAATCCTTAAAGTTCGTATCGTTAAGCACTGGAATGGAATTTATGTTGACAGTAATAGTAATAGTAACTAAACAGAAAATAAAATAAACAAGCACAAATACAAACATGTCATAAAATAATAAAATAAGACATGAATAATTAATCCAAATTTGGGGACCCATCTCAAGATACCTAGCACAACATTAATTCCTAGTCTTTAGATAGAGGAATTAACTGTAATTGGTACTCTCAGCGCAAGAATCAAATGTTGATAATAGGTCTTATCAAATAATAAGTCTTTATTTGGGTCAACTTATTGTTCACATAGAAACTTGATAATCATCATACATTTATTCTCGCAGGTATACTTATTATTTAGTAAAACAACAACCTTCCTTTGGGTCGATTATTGATTCCATAGATAATAATCATAATAATCTCAAACAATTTCTATTATTTAGTTAAATGATAACCTTCCTTTGGACCGGTTATGGTTCGCATAAACAACAAACATCAATGTTTATTATTCGGCCAAACAATAGTCTTCTTTTGGGCTGGCTATTGCTTGCATAAATAATAAACATATATATCTCAATATCCCAAAATAAAATAAACTACACAATAGAGATTACTTTGGTAACATATTGTTTAATTTTAAATTATCTCAAGATATAAGATTTTGATAGTCGACCGTCCTAAGGTCCGTCAATCGAATGTCATGCAACGAGTTGAAGTTTTTGACGTTGGGGCATTCAATCAGTCAACTGGTCCTTAAAATTTGACTGATCGGATCTATCCTTAAGCCATCAGTTAACCAACCATGAAGGTCCAATCGATTGATCGGTCATCCCAGGAAAAGGTTAGGATCTTGAATTAGTCAGTCGACCGACCGAAAAGGTTCGATCGACCGAAAATTGGGCAATCTTGGCATCCTGTATCGGTTGGTTGACCGACCATAAAAGGTTAGTCGACCGATCTATCAGAACCCAAAAAAATGGCATCCTGAATTACTTGGTCGACCGACCGCGAAGGGTCGGTTGACCGATCGATCCAGAGCCAAAAACACCCATTTACTGAATCGGTTGACTGATTCCTAAGAATTGGTTGACTGATTCAACCCTAATTCAACCAGATCCAATTTCAATCACTATTTTGAGCTTTCCAAATAATTTTGAATCACCTTAATCTGATTTCGGAAGAGAAACTTATAGCCAAAATACGAACAAGTGTTAAAACTGTTCGAATACAATAACTTCAATCCTGATTTTGACCTTAATGAAATCCTATTCTGGAAAATCTCAAAACATAAAAGTTGTATCTCTATTTCTGAGGTTTTCATAGAATTTTGAATCACCTCAATCGAAGTTCGTATGAGAAAGTTATGTCTAATATACGAACACCTACCAAAACTATCTGAATCCTCTCTAAATAGATCGGTTGACCGACCAAAAAGGGTTGGTCGACCGACCTGTCCAGATCTGGTTTGGTTCTTACATTTTTGCAGCAAAAATACCCCTAAAAATCCAAAATTTAGGGTTTTTCTTTCTTTAAATTCATAATATTTAGCAAGAAATCATATAAATCATGCAAAACACATAATAAACCTTAATATTTTCTCTCACTATTTTCATAAATAAGCAAACTTTAATGGAGAAAACATAAACCCTAAAATTCTACGAACTTGAAAAACTCAAAAACCCTAATGATTTAACATGAAGTAGGTTCTGATACCACTTGTTGGGATTTTATTCCCTATAGATCTAAAATCTATAACACCTTAATCAACATGTCAAATCACCAAGAGTTATAACGTACATGCAAATTATGTACCTGGATCCATTATGATAAATTATCTTTTAACGTGGAATCCTGTGACAATCGATCACGAGAAGAACAAGGATCAAGCGGATACATGATCTTCCTCAACTAAATCTCTGGAGTTTCTCAATGGGATTTGGGATTTACTTCTAGATGGGGAGAAGTGAGCCGTCAAGACGATTTGGTATTGTTGGGGACCATAACCTTAATATTATGTATTTATATGGTATGATTACGGTTCCCATAATCCCCTAATCATCCCAACAGTTTTTGATATTTACTCATTTAACCCACATTTTTTTGAGTAGTCCATGAGCTTACCCAAATTAATTAGATCACTTAATTTTAGCCCATTAAATTTAAATAGCAAATATAATTGTGTTAAATTTAGGAAATAAATTTCCTAACATTTCTTTTTTCCCTCTCTCTTTTTCTCACTATTTTCTATCTCTTTTGCTCTCTTCTTGCAGGAAAACCAAGGGTTAGTTTTCTAAAATAGCTGTTTCCAGCTACAGCCACGGTGATGCGAACCTCACCAAGAATTAGTGAGACCTGAAACCAATTTATGGTATCTTTGCTAGGATCGATCTAAAAACCAGATTTATAAATGAAAAAAATGGAAGAACACAAAAATACAGAATGTTTCATAGGAAACATTAACCTAATGTTTAGGAATGAAATGCAAACCAAATGTATAAAGTAACAAATCTCAACCCAAAGATTATAATGGAATCATGAACCGAAGTTATAGAGTTTGAACGCCACAAGAAATGCTTGATAAGTTCAAAGAAAAATTCTATGAAGAACTCAAGAGAAAACTCTCTCAATTTGATATATTATTCAAGTAATGTATTTTTCCCATGGAATACAACTCTCTTAAATAGGCAACCAACATAAAGGATCCTAGGCTAGTGGGTGGTTAAGCACACCCTAGTGGGTAGCCTTTCACACCTAGGGGTGGTCTTTCACACAAGAAGTCTTCAATTTTAGCATACCCTAGTATAGATAGTGGGTGGTCTTTCACACCTAGGGGGAGGCTACAAGAACAAAAAGTCCTAGATGCTTTGACACTTACTACAAGTCCAATATTAGAAAATAAAATTACTAATTGGCATTGATGCCTTACAAAATGACATAAACTAAAACAAAAAAACTAGAATTTCATGGGTCTCATGTCTAGGCCCATTTGAGTTCATGACTAAGCTCATTTGCTTGCCTTGATGAGATGAATTAGGCCTTAATTGTTATTTGGGCCTAACTTGGGCATTACGACTTTAGATTCAGCCCGTATATCTTGAATTAGCCCATTAAGTGCTTCTTTGATCTTCTTGGATTTTACCCTCGTAATAGGCCCAATTAAAACATGCAGCGGATCCTTTGTTGGTGCATGTTAGTTCCCATCATCTCACCTGTCTTCAAAAGGATTCGACCTCGAATCGTCTCCTACATCAAACAAAGAAATATCTGAAACATTAAATGTTTCACTAACCTTATACTCACCTGGAAGATCCAATTTGTATGCGTTATCATTGATCCTCTCAAGGACTTGAAATGGACCATCGCCTCTTGGATGTTGCTTGGATCGCCTATGGGCTGGAAATCTTTCTTTTCTCATGTACACCCAAACCCATTCACCCAGTTTAAAGATGACTTGTCTACGGCCCTTGTTGGCTTTGATCTCATTGATAGGTGTGAAAAACCTATTTATTTTCAATCTGAATTTCTTAGTTTTCGAATATGTTCATATAGTATTTTATTATGTTTTAATTAGTTTTCATACTTTTTGTATGACTCAGGTGAGTAAGGTGAAAAGATAGGAAATTGGAGCTAAAACGATGGGATCGAACCAAAGCGGTTCGAAGTTACGGTGGATAAACAAGCTCGGAGGATAAAAGATGAAACAGGCCCACCGCTTAGGCGTCCAGACCATTGCCTAAGCGGTGAAGATACAGAGAAGAGCAAAATATTATTGACGGACGATCGCCTGAGCAGAAATTCTACCGCTTAGGCGAAAATCCAACAGAGGACGTAGAAGGGCTACTAACAGCCGCTCGCCTGGGCGGAAATTCTACCGCCTAGGCAAAAATCCAACAGAATGTTCTCCCAGTCCACCGCCTACTTCACCGCCCAGGCGATCAGACTTAACCGACCTAACTCCGCCTAGGCACAATTTCCATCGTCTAGGCGGATTTGCCCTGTACAGCCTTTAGATATTTTTAGGATATTTTTGCTATAAATATCCCCTCTCCCCCTCCTTGGTCGAGATCTCTTGCATTTTTTATCCCCTTAGGGTATATTTAATCCAAGGGTTAGGAATTTTAGTGGTGGAGCTCACATCCCGAAGTGGAGAAGACGACGAATCGATTGTGGAGCGTTCTTAGCGGTTTATCTTCGGATAAGGCTAAGTTTTTCGATCGTTTTTCCTTATTTCTTTATCTTAGGAGCATGCGAGCATATTTAGCTTGTTATTTTATTGTATATGCAGCTATGGCCCCGAGTTAAATATGGATTGTAGTAGGGATTAACCTATAATTTATAAATACGTTGTTTGGATGATTTCAGTGTTTCGTTTGTGATTATTCTTCGTAGTTTGATTGTATTTATCGTATTATTTGTTTATTATACTTGGATTGATAAATGGAGAATACGGGGTTTTGACAAAATCCCGGATTCGGATTAGGGTAAACAAACGTCACGATTCTATAACCCGGTCGGGGTTTGAATCGTGGACAATCGATGACGTTGGGCAAGACACACGCTACCTAGGGTCGTTAAGACGTTGAGGGGGACTTTTTCGTTGAATCAAAATTGCGTTATATCTATTGTCTTACACTCGGAAGAGGTGGCGAAGGAGTTTTAGAACGGAGATTGTCGATAGAGTAAATACGATGTGACGATCCAATAACCCGGGAGAGAATTGGATTGTGTGCAATCAATGACGCTGGGCTAGACTCACGTGACCTAGAGTCTTTAAGATGTTGAGGGGGACTTTTTCATTGACTCGAAGTCATGTATTCTCCCGTCTTACACTAGGAAGAGGTGGCGGTAGAGTTTACGTACCGAGGTTGTCAAATAGGTCGAACAACGTAAACGCGAGTAAATCGGAATCGAACACGTATTTGTAATCACGTTAATTCCTATACAATTCTTCACCCTAAAACATATTAACATATTAGTGTAGTTAATTTAGGTTATATCAGTATTAGTTTAATTAATTAATTACATTTGTTTTTCGCCTAGATAAACTTAGGTCACGACAAACGTGGTATTCGATAGTAACGACAACAATCCCTGTGGATACGATAACCCGATCTTAACGATCACACTATATTAAAACTTAGACCTCGTATACTTGCGAGTGTAAGTAGCGGCGTGTCATTTTCGCGCGCTACCAAGTTTTTGGCGCCGTTGCCGGGGATTGTTTTGATGTTATTGTCGGAAAAACACGGTAACGCTCAGGACTTAAGTTTTTGATAGGAGAAGCAAGTGTTTCGTATTTCCGAGATTGGCGATGTCGTTCATTGTCGATATTGTGTGTAAATGACCTAATTTTACTTTAGGCATTTCTTTGTATATAATTTTTGTTTGTAGTTTTGTTTTTGTTTCCAATGTAGGGTATTTGGAGATGTTTGATCAACAGGTATTGATGCATCCCTTTCGATGGGATTCCAAGCCGTTTATTGTGCTTGGCCAAGCACATAAGCCGGTGAGGCGTTTCGTTGAGAGATCGAGTCATCCAAAGCAAAATCTCGCCAATCTTGAGGGCGTTCTGAAAATGTCGGGCTGAGGACATTAAACCACGTGCTTCTTGGGAGACAACCCAAGAAATTCTTTTTTATCCATCCCATCCGACTTGATTCGGAGGTGAGATCCTCTCGCCTCCCAGGTAAGTATTCTCAACACCTTTTGTCAGCATGCTTTAAATTTCATATGTTGATATTGATGATTGGGTTCGCTGAGGACACTGTCCACTTTGAGTTTGGGGGTGATGTATAGTATTTAGTATTGTTAGTTTATGTGTTATTTTTTTTCCGTATTGAATGTGTGTTTAGGTTAGAATGTGTTTATGTTTTTGTGTTGGTTTTTATATGTTGAGTTTTGTGTTCATTTGGGCCGTCACCCGATGATGAAAATTACCCCTAGTTGTTTTCGAAGTCAAGGGTAATACCCATGTATGTGTGATTCTGTGTGCTTGACTATGCTTCTTGGTAAAAATTATTGTAGATCCTAATTTGCACGGGCACATAGACTTAATGTATTTTTATTCAATTGATTTGAGGATGATTATCGATTAACCAAATTCATGACACATTAAGGATTCTAGAACTTGATTGAGGGGAAGCTTGAGGCGAAATCCTAGGCGAGGTAGTTCAGGAGACATGATTTAGGTAGTCGTTTTGTCGCTTGAGCCTTTTTAAGCCTACCTTGATATATGTTTATCCCTCGTTACCCTGTCGAAGCCTAAATGCATTTTCAATTCTGAACACATAAACTAATACCACGGCCAATTGAATTCCTTCCAATCCTTGATCGCTAAACCAAAGGCACAATTTGAGCGAATCAAGTTAGCTTTCATTATGCTACTTGAAGTGAGCGGTTGGGTTTAGGGCGAACTTCGAATTGGTTCGGTATTTGAGTACTCACTTGTCGTTTTTCATTTGTATTTCATACACCCCTTCAATTGTAACAATCAAATAAGTTTAGGGGGGTGTTCGTTGAAAAGAAAAGAAAAAAAAATAGAAAAGAAAAAAAGAATAAAATGTAAATACGGTTTTTATTTCCGTTTCTTTTGACAAGTAGGTACGTTGATTTTAATTGCATGTTCAAGATTGTTTTCCAATCTTTCTATGGGGATTTGAGAGTGAATGTGCTAAGCGTTGAGCCTTGGGTAACGTTAAGTTAACAACGTTAACCCGTTTTCTATTCCAAACTACCCTTGGCCAAATTAACCTTAACCAAACCAAGTCCTAATGATCTTCATGAACTACTAAACCTACATTAGTGGAGAGTGGACCCCAATCTAGCTTATGGTAATCCTTAACTCATGAATTTCGTTGGTGGATAATCCAATCTTATCGTTGTATAGTTATATTATTGAGTCTCGCACTAACACGTTTACAGGATCTAGAATAGCGTTCACCATTATTGCATGTCGAAATCCTAGAACATTACATGCTATGTGTTACCGCCTGAACTCGATACTACTGGCGGTTGTTGAGGGAAAAATAAATAGGTTGTTAGAAGAATTTAAAACTCGCATGTTGTTATGTTTAGATTATTTTTAGGTTGTTTGTTATTTATTTCAGTTTGTTGTTTGTGTATTTTTTCATTTTAGTGTGTGTGTTTGGCTCGAGGACTAGCCAAATTTTGAGTTTGGGGGTATTGATAGGTGTGAAAAACCTATCTATTTTCAATCCGAATTTCTTAGTTTTCGAATATGTTTATATAGTATTTTATTATGTTTCAATTAGTTTTCATACTTTTTGTATAACTCAATTGTGTGAGGCGAAAAGATAGGAAACTGGAGCTAAAACGATGGGATCGAACCAAAGCGGTTCGAAGTTACGGTGGATAAACAAGCTCGGAGGCTAAAAGATGAAACAGGCCCACCGCTTAGGCATCCATACCACCGCCTAAGCGGTGAAGATGCAGAGAAGAGAAAAATATTACTGACGGACGACTGCCTGAGCAGAAATTCTACCGCTTAGGCGGAAATCCAGCAGAGGACGTAGAAGGGCTACTGACAGCCGCTCGCCTAGGCAGAAATTCTACCGCCTAGGTGAAAATCCAACAGAATGTTCTCCCAGTCCACCGCCTACTTCACCGCCCAAGCGATCAGACTTAACCAACCTAACTCCGCCTAGGCGCAATTTCCACCGCCTAGGCGGATTTGCCCTGCACAGCCTTTAGATATTTTAGATATTTTTAGGATATTTTTGTTATAAATATCCCCTCTCCTCCTCCTTGTATGAGATCTCTCTTCCCTCTCTTGCATTTTTGAGCTCCTTAGGCTATATTTAAGCCAAGGGTTAGGAATTTTAGTGGTGGAGCTCGCATCCCGAAGGGGAGAAGACGGCGAATCGATCGTGGAGCATTCTTAGCGGTTTATCTTCGGACAAGGCCAAGTTCTTCGATCGTTTTTCCTTTTTTTTTTATCTTAGGAGCATATGAGCATATTTAGTTCGTTATTTCATTATGTATGTGGCTATGACCCCGAGTTAAATATGGATTGTAGTAGGGATTAACCTACAATTTATAAATACGTTGTTTGGATGATTTCAGTGTTTCGTTTGTGATTGTTCTTCGTAGTTTGATTGTATTTATCGTATTGTTTATTTATTATGCTTGGATTGATAAATGGAGAATACGGGGTTTTAACAAAACCCCGGATTCGAATTAGGGTAAACAAACGTCACGATTCTATAACCCGGTCGGGGTTTGAATCGTGGACGATTCATGAC